>LR750540.1:349215-416970 GCA_902729485.2 Mus minutoides
GGCTCCATGTGCTTGCCAACATGGAGCCAGGGGCCCTGGGAATGGGATGGCAGGGTCTACCCCCTTTCCACTCTTTTAACCAAGAAAAGATTTTTAAGTAAAGAAGCAGACATGTTTTGACCGGAAAAAAAAAATTAGGTTGGTACAGAAAAACATATCAAACCCACAAAGACAGTCCTTACTCTTCCAAACAGGGTAGCCTATGCTACCTATCCACTGCATGCAGTCATCAACCTCATTATGTAGCCCAGGCTAGCCTGGAACTCAAGGCCCTCCTGGTTCAGCCCCACCAAATTCTGTGATTACAGGAGCCATAACTGACTGCCATGGCCTGAGGCAGGATGTCATTGAGCCCAGGGTAGCTCTGAAGTCGTTATGTAGACAAGGATAACTTGAAGATCCTTTTGCCTCCATCTCCCCAGTACTGGGGTTACAAAGCTGTACCATCATTCCCACCCCACTTTTTGGGGTAAGATTTATTTTACTTTTTATGAGTTTGAGTGTCTGCCTTTATGAATGTATACCATATGTATGTCTGGTGCCCACAGAGGCCTTGAAACTCAAAGATAGTTGCGAACCATCCTGTCAGTGCAGGGAAACAAGCCCAGGTCCTCTGGAAGAGCAGCAAATGCTATTCATTGCAGAAGCCCCCCACCCCCACCCTTTATTTGTTATTCTGACTTCCACACTTCTTGGAACCTTGCCAGTACACTGGGGTCTACAGTCTATTTATTAACAGGCTTTCCAGCCGGGCAGAACTGTAATACCACATGTCATCAGCAGATGTCACAGCCCTAATACATGACAAAGCTACGGTGCAAAATGACTAGCCAAAGGGCAGTCATTGAGTACCTGGTGTGTTCTCGCTAAGCGTGTGCCAGGGGCTTGGGGTTAACACTCCCACATCACAGTGAGGATTAAACTCATCAAGACACAGAGCGTACATGCAACAGTGGCCCAGTTCGGGGGGGAGCGAAGTTATTACCAGGAAGTGGTGGGAAAGTGGGGCTGCAGGCACACAGCCCCCGCCAGCAGGGGGCACGGCGTCCATCGCGCTGGGAGCCCAGGCTCAAAGCTGCCGCTGCGCACTGCGGCCGGGACAGGCTGTCCGTGGGCACGGTGTGCTATGGTGGAGGGAGGGTAGAGCCATAGCAGGGGCGCACACGCGTGGGGCGGCTACACCGCCAGCATCCATCCTGAAGGAACTTCAGGAAGGGAGAAGCCGGGGAGGGGGAGCGGGATTCGCCAGAGCAGATGCACTGATGCGCAAGCCTGCAGCCTGAGGATTACACCGAGCCTCTTCCTCTCGGGCCCAGGTCTGCGCGCGCAGGCTGCACCTGCCCGCGCACTCGGGCCGCCACGTGCTGAGGCCCCGCCCCGCTCCCGTCCCCTCTCCCCCAACGCGCACCCGGCCCCGTGCGGCTCCTCTCCGCTAGGCTGCGCAGGGCACCGGGCGACCGAGGAGGGACCGCGTCGCCCCTCCCTCCCCGTCCTCGCTCTCCCCGGGCGGGCGGGGCCGCAGCGGCGCACCGTGGGCTCGCGCCCCGCCTTTGTCTCCCGCGCCCGCCGCCGGCTGCCGGAGCCGCTTTGTGCGGCGCGGCCGCGGCTCAGCATGGACGTGACGGTGTCGCAGCTCGTTGAGCTGTTTCTGCAGAGCCCGCTGGTGACCTGGGTGAGCGCTCGGAGCGGCGCCGGGGACCGGGAGGCTCCGTGTCGGGTGATCGGCCCGCGGCTTCCCACTCGGGGACGCGCACCTGTTCCCGGCGGCCGTGGGGGCGGGGAAGGGGGGTGACCCCTCCCGAAGCCAAGAGACCCGCGGTAGGGGCGCAGAGTGGGACCGCGAACCGACGGGCTGAGCGTGCTGCCTTCCTGTGCATCTGAGACGTGAGGAATTGGTTGAAAAGTCCCTTTTATTTATTTCTCTTATTTTCCTCGCGTTCTGGGACGCTGGAGAAAAGTTAGCCAGAAGTTTTTTTCTCCTGTCCGGTGTCTGTTGCCTAAGGCGGGAAAGGACAGCGGTTCGGGAAGGGTAGGCTTGCTGCCTGCGAAGAGTACCGCGGTGGTTGGTGACCTCCCTGGCCTGCCTTGTCCCCCAACATGCTTTTGCCTCCCCGCAGGTGAAAACTTTTGGCCCGTTTGGAAGCGGCCACCAGGACAACTTGACTCTGTACATGGATTTAGTGGACGGCATCTTTTTGAACCAAATCATGCTGCAAATGTAAGTTGCCTCTTCAGAGAGGATGCTTTAAGAAACCTAAGACTGTAGCGTGAATGCCGGGTGACCAGGGAGGGATTCCGTTCAGGTGGGCCGTTGGACTCCCCCTAGCACCTCATTCGAGCTAAGGAAATTTGCGGTTGACTCATTTGTAAACTCGGGGACTTGATGGTAGTCTGAGTGCTGACACCAAAAGTCCCTTTTCTTTTTGGAGGGACACAGAACTGTAAAGAGGGTCTGGTTGGTTACAGGAAATGTCCGCTGGGTCTGCTTCTGAATCCCCTTCCCTTCCCAATTGTTGGGCCAGATGCAGTCATTAATCGTCCTTGTGTGAATTGGGTTTAGAAGGCACACAGGCAGGCAGGCTGGCTGTGTTTAGAACGTTTGCTTGGGCTTAAACAGGGTCTCTAGATCCTACTTGCCAGCTGCACCTCTGACCACATCCGTTGTGGAGTTCTGCAGAGCCTGTCTGTCTGACATCTTACCACCACTTAGGTGTTGGCTCCTACCCTCCATTCTGTGTTTAACTTAGAAGCTTTGGGGATCCTATTGGAAGTGAGTGTCAGTATGAGTCACAGGCCCTTGGAACAAAATAAAACTGGATCAGCCTTTACATGTACCCACTCGGCTGGGACTGATGGAAGTGTCACACTCAGTAACCCATTAGCTAATGAAATACAGTTCTGATTTGTAGCTGGGGGTGGGGGCGGGTAGGGGGTGGTTTCCCAGTGAGATGACTCCATTTGTTTTCATAGGACATTTGGATTCACAGTGGTAGAAACCCCGTCTTTTTTTTTTTTTTTTTTTTTTTTTAAATTCTTCCAATCTCACTGGCCTTCAGAGTTGACCAGATTCTAAAGAGACATTTGCTGTTGGCTTTGGCTGCGCTTCTCTCAGGACTGATGAGGAGAATTGAGTTTTTCTGAGGCTGCCTCTGAACAGGCTTGGGCTCTGGCCATGCTCCTGCCACCCCCGTTCTGTCAGGCCCCAAGAATGGCTGGGTTCCATTGGTAGAAGGACCGTACAGCCTATCCCCGTTAAGCTTGCGGCTGTGTAATTAAAAAACACAGCAGTGTCCTCCAGTCTTCCACTTAGCTACACACAGGCACAGGGGAGAACAAAAGCCGGGGGAACCCATTCTCTTTCTTCCCTGACCTTTGGAATTCCTGAAGCCTTTACCAGTTGCCTGTAAATCAGGGAAGCCTGGTGGACCTTTCTGAAAACTGCCGGCTCATCACTTACGTGCATTTGGCCCCGGCTGAATTCTGGCAGAGGGTTGGCTGTTCCCCTCCCTGACAGTTTTCAGACTCATTTTTCCCTCTGACATGCAACTGTGATCTTTCTGGAAGAAGGACCTGGCAGGTGTGCAGCACTCCTGGGACAGGCACAGAGACAAGAAGTGGCCTTCCCATACCAGGAAACAGCGGCGGGAGTGGGCACAGGGCCTGCCAGTCATAATTTTCTGCTTCTAGGGAATCATAACTTGGTGCCAGGTAACAGGCATCAAAAGGTGTTTGCCTCCGGAAGTGGGTGGGGCTTGACTGCCAAGAAGGCTTTGAAATAACTCCCTGGAATGTATTTTCCCCCACTCAGGGGCTGGACTTGAGATGCACACATTTCCTCTTTGTAAAAGTAACCTCAATAAGATACAAATAGGGGCTGGGCGTGGTGGCGCACGCCTTTAATTCCAGCACTCTGGAGGCAGGGCCAGGTGGATTTCTGAGTTCGAGGCCAGCCTGGTCTACACAGTGAGTTCCAGGACAGCCAGGGCTACACAGAGAAACCCTGTCTTGAAAAACCAAACCAAACAAAAAAAAAGGTGGAGGAGGGTCAGGAGATTAAGGCCAGTCTAAGCTACATAGCAATTTCAAGGCCAGCCTGGGCTATATGAGACCTTATCTCAAAAGAAAAAAAAGAGAGAGAGAGAGAGAGAGAGAGAGAGAGAGAACCCTGACTGAATGTTGAGCAGCATCCTAAGTGGTCAGAGCAGGCTTGAACCTGAGGTCATCTTCCCACTAGCAGTGCGACACTGGGACTCTTTTGTTTGTTTGTTTGTTTGTTTGTTTGTTTGTTTCGAGACAGGGTTCCTCTGTATAGCCCTGGCTGTCCTGGAACTCACTCTGTAGACCAGGCTGGCCTCAAACTCAAAAATCCGCCTGCCTCTGCCTCCGGAGTGCTGGGATTAAAGGCGTGCGCCACCACGCTCGGCAGTCTACTTTAAAAAAAAAAAGAAAGTGTGTGTGCATGAGCGAGTGCATGTGAAGTCAGAGGGCAGCTTGCAGGAGTTGGTTCTCTCCTATTGTGTGGTTCCTGGAGATTGATCTCAGACTTGGTGGCAAGTGCCTTGGCTTGCCAAGCCATCTCACCAGGCCCTTCTGCAGTCTACTTCCTTCCCTCTGTGTTCCTGCTGATAGGCTGAGTGGAAGGTCTAGGCTAACGCTTGGCTTCCCATCACCTGGGCCTTAGTTTCCCTTTCTGGCCAGTGGAGCCATGTTAGCCGGAGGATAAGGTGAGTGATTGTGGGTGTACCTCCTCCCTGTGCTGGGTGCCTGGAGACTGCTGCTGTGCTATCTCCAGGTGCGGTGGCTTTTGGATATGGCAGAGCTGTGTGGCTGACTGGGTTGGAGTAGGACTAAGAGGCCTGTTACCTGATACTTCAGAGCCTTCCGAAGGCTGGCTGTGATCACGTGACTGCACCTGGCCATTGTCTGTGGCAACCTGAGAAGGCTGGGTAGTAAGTAGTCTCTTGGCCCTGGCCTCGCTGACATCAGGCTCACCTGGAAGCAGGAAAGCCCTGGTGGGCTCAGCTTTCAAGGGAGGCCCAGGGCTAGGATTCCCGAGTGAGAGAGATCCACCGAGCGCTCTGGATCCCAGGCTGTTTTCCTCTTGTCTGTGAGGACTGATGGAAAACTGGAAACTTAGCTAGCCTAGCTAGCTTCAGGCAGGATGGCTTCCACTACTCACTGTTTCTGCTACACTGAGCAGATTGCTCTGCTCCTCGAAGCCTCGGTTTCCTGATCTGTGATAAAGGGGGTAGAATTTTGTAAATGAGGGGAGGACCAAGCAAGATGGTGCATATTAATGCCTGGGTGTCATTAGTGTAGTCTGAGCGAGGCAGGGCTGGGTCGTGTGTGTGTGTGTGTGTGTGTGTGTGTGTGTGTGTGTGTGTGTGTGTGTATCTGTGTAATCACGGTAGTGCGCATCTGTACCAGTGAGAGGAGCCTCAGTGGACTAGGAGCTCTGTCTGCTGACTTGTGCCCTTCTTGTTAGGAAAGTGGCAAATTCCCGTCAGCCTGTGGCTTATTCAGACTTTTGTGACCCCCGGGCCTCTGACCCTCGTTTCTAGCAGCCTGTGTGGGGCATTGAGTGGGTAGACATGAGGTTTGTTTTCCTTAAGCAAGGCTAAAACTTTTGGTTTATTTCCTAATAAACGCTTTTTACCCCGAGAGACTTATTAACTGAGGGAATACTAATGATCATGATAATTAGTCTAATTAGTCATATAACTAAACTAATGTCAGGGTTCTTTTCTAGTGTTCCTTCAATTAGCTGTTTCTTTCCATGCCTGGGGAGAACAAAAGCAGATATGGCTTGCACATCCCAGGTCCCGGGTATGTGCAGACCCTTTGCCAGTGGGTATCTGTCAGTGGTGCGTACTGATGTTGTGGGTACCTGATACTCCTGCAGTGGCCCCTCTGTGCTGCAGATGAAATCTAGAAGCAGCAGGTGTGGCTCCGTTAGTAAGGTGGATGCCTAGTATTCTCAAAGCGCTGGGTTCGATCCCTGGCATTACACATAGCAGGGGTGGTGGTACACTCTTGGAGTCCTGGTAGGAAGGAGAGGCAGGAGGATCAGATACTCACGGCCTAGTCCTTGGTTATTTAGTAAGTTTGAGGCAGCCTGGGCTACATAAAACTCTGTCCCGGAGAAAAGGACAGGACAGGAAAAGAAAGGAAAGGAAACCCAGGATTTAAATAACAATGAAACAGTTGGGTCTCCTAACACCTGCAATCCCGTTATTTATTTTAAAAGTTGAGCATGAGGAACATTGTAAGTTGAAGGCCAGCTGGGCCACATAATGAGAATCTGTCTCAGAAGTAAAAAGAAAAAGAAAAGGTTAGGGATCTAGCCCAGTGCTGAGTGCTTGCCCGTCGTCTGTGCGGCCCAGGTTCATCCCCCCAGTTCCCCAAAACAAGAATGGTAAGTTAGGAAAGCCTGCAGCTTCTCTCAGATTCATGTGTAATGCTTAGGCCCTGTGAAAGGGCTGCTCTGCTGGTCCCTTCCTGGAGCCCCTCTCGTGGTCATGCTAGAAGGCTTCTGTGGCTAAATGCCTTTACAGTTGAGATGCAGAGTGCTGCTGCCTCTTTGCTAAGTTGATTTCCGGAGTGTTCTTCGCCTTTATTTCCTTAGTAACAAAGGGCTCTAAAAGAAAACTAACGTGTAAATACGGTTTCGACATACTCCAACGTGCAGTGGGGACAATGTGGTCGCCTGATGTGGCGGTTTGCAGGGCTGTGAGGTGACTATGTGAGGGCAGGGGCTGTGGGAAGAAGGTTTAGATGCTTCGGACACTGTGTGGAGCCTCTAGAGTATATGTCAAATATTTACTCAAAGGTTGACTGTTAAACAGCTTGCGTCACAAAAGAGCCTTGTGTTGTGCTTCCAGTGGCATTAGAAATGATTCAAGGTGTGAGCCTTTTCCCTTCTATTTCTTCATCTTCTGTTAATAGGCCTGAGATTTATTTCTATGGCTCCCCATCAGCCCCGAGTAGGCTCTGTGCCTTCATCATCACAGGGCTTTTGATAGATGAAACTGGGAAGAAGGGCTTTGAGTTCCCTGCCTTTATCCTTGGTGGTGCCTTGGGAGCGAGCGGGTGGAAGGGAGGCCTCTGCTATGAAAGGCAGAGCTCCTCTCTCCACTTTGCTCTTCTTGGCAGCCGTTTCCCACACTGAGGATTTGAGGGAACTGGCCTGCATGTAGATGAGCCGGGCTGTACATGGCTTGAGCTGACAGCCAGTTCCTTTATCCAGTCTCACCTGAGGTTAGAAAACAATGCTTGAGGCCTTCCCACCCTCAGCTTTCCTTATGCGGTGTGCTGGCACACCAGTCCTATCCTAGACCTGGACATCAGCCTGTCAAGACACTATTGCATCCCGGGAGCGTAGATCATGAGCAGGACCAACCTAATTCCAGATGGCAGGGAGGCCTGTACTGAGTAGAACATGACTCTGAAGGTCACCAAACAGGCCAGGGCCCTTGTTTTGTATTTTTCTTAATTTCCGTTTTAAAAAAAAAAAAGATCTATTTATTTATTTTATGTATATGGGTGTTTTGTCTACATGTATGCTTGCACACCAGAAAAAAAGGGTATCCCAATGGTATGACAGTTACAGTCAGTTGTGACTGCCATGTGGGTGCTGGGATGGAACCCAGGACCCTTGGAAGAGTAGCTGATCCTCTTAGCTGCTGAGCCATCTCTTCGGCCCCTCCTTTTCTTGGTATTTCACATATGTTTCTTTGCCTGTCTTTTTTAGTAGTAAGATAAAGTTTAGGATAGGTTATTGGTTTTTATATATCTGTATGTCAGTTTTCACAGTATTGACACTTGGGTGTCCCACCTGGTGCTTCCACCAGTGGAAATGGGAACAGTATTGAAAGGGCTGTGTGCTTCAGCAGAGCCCTGAATGAGGCAGCAGAGGTGACAGGTGACTTGTCTGGCACAGCTGTGAGCAGACTTAGGTGTTGACTTGAACTACAGAGTCACGGCCTCATGGTTATCAAGGGAGTACTGAGGCTGGTCCCCTGCTGGGGAAGGAGGTACAGTGAATGCCCTAAGGTGTGAATTTTACTCTGTTTCTTAATCTAGAGACCCCAGACCCAGCAATCAGCGTATCAACAAGCATGTCAACAATGATGTCAACCTGCGCATCCAAAACCTGAGCATCCTGGTGAGAAACATCAAGACCTACTACCAGGTGAGGCTGTTTTGCCGGCCCAGGGAGGGGTTCCTACAAGTCTGTGATGGGGCCTTTAAGTGGGTTTCCACATGCATGCACAGATGCCTCTCAAGTGGGTACAGAGACCCCTTGAGTGAGTTTCCATGTGTCTGCAGTGGGGCCTCTTGAATGGGTTGCCACAAGAAGCCAGAGTAAGTGGTAGCTATCTGCTGGCCCTTGGTGCTTTTCATTAGCCTTGCTGTGGGGCGTGTCAGTTCAGAAGGGGAAGGGACTTGCATTGTTGACTGGTTCATTCTGAATGCCATGAGGGCTGGAGGCCCTTGGTTCACAGCCTGTTCTCTGTATTTTACTTGGGGACTCTCTGGAAGAGGTGCATGATCCATGCCCTTGGCTTAGTGGCTCTTGTGCAAAAGCCACTCAAGAGCAGAGAGAGAGAAGGAGCCACAAAAAAGGCTACAGGGGCCAAGAATGGAACTATTGTATTTCTAGACCAGCAGGAATCTGGGTTTAAAGAGTGAAGAATCCACTTTACACTGCTCGATGTGTTTGACCAGCTGTTCCGGACACTCTGAGAGTGCTGGTGAGCTCTGGGGCCTTTGCAGATGTGGGGAGGTCTCTGCTGACCTGATGTTCCCCGTCAGCTGAGGCTCCTCTCTGCCTCAGATGCTGCTGCCTTGAGTTGGCTGAGAGACTACTGGCTGTGACTTGGGTCCAGGCCCTGCCTAGGGCTATGAGTGTTGCAGGACCCTGGCCTTCTCTACAGTCTGCATTTGAAATGGGCTGGGAGAGGGAAGGGTGTTCTGTCATGATTACGTCTGTCTGTCCTCCCATCAGGGGAGGTAAGCAGTTCTAGTGTTCACACACCATAAAAGTGTGGGCCATGGCACGTGCACGCACGCACGCACGCACGCACGCACGCACGCACGCACGCACTCCCACACATGAGAGCACACATACACATACAAGCGTACCACATACGCATCATATGCAAAACAGAAAGAACGGGGCCTAGATTAGCGATTTTGGTGAAATACTTGATGTGCAAGCATGAAGACCTGGGTTTGATCCCCATGTACCATATTTTAAAAAATCCAGACGTGGGGGTGGGCACTTGGAGCCCCAGAACTGGGGTAGCAGAGACAGAGGATCCTTAGGACTTGACGGCGGCCGGCCAGCCTCATTGGTGAACCTTAGATCCCAGATCAAGACCACCCTGCTTAACTAAGTTATGGCTGCCGAGGAACAGTACTCAAGGTTGACCTTTGGCCCCCAAATGTACACACACATGAGTATTCAGAGCATGGTGTGGCTCCGTGAGATCTGAGTATAGCTTCCAGAGACTGCAACAAGTCCCATCTCCTTAGTTGCAGGTGCCTAAAGAAGGGGCTAGGGGCTCAGGGAGATGCCTGAGAGCCCTAGGAGAGGGTTCATTCTCTGAGCTAAGAGGAGCTACACGTGGGGCTGGGTGCACTGTGAGCTGGGACATTTCAGCCAGTGCCTCTTTTTTGTCAGCTGGTCAGAGGTAGTGGAGCGCTCTGTGAACTTGGCATCTGTGGTGAGAAGCCTGGCGTGGTGGTGGTGATGGGGCTGTGCTGGCTAACAGCAGACTCCTATCTGCAGGTGCCATTTGTACAGGCAGGTACTCTGCCCTGTACCAGAGGAATCAGGCGGTGCTAAGCATTCAAGAGACAAGAACCCTACCGGGTCCCTGGAGCCAGCTGGTGAAAGGGCATGCCTTTAACTCCAGCACTTGGGAGGCAGAGGCAGAGGCAGGTGGATCTCTTGAGATTGAGGTCAGCCTGGGCTACAGCTACAGAGTGAGTCCCAGGACCGCCAGGACAACAGGGAGAAAAAAACAAAAACAAAAAACCAAACCAGAACAAAACAAAATGTAAAGAGTGGAGCGGCACAGTTGCTGGGAAGGCGGCCTAGTTCTCAAAGCTGATGTGAGTCACCTTTCACTGTAGCTCTAGGTCCTTGAAAAAATCGTGTCGTGTCCGGTCCCCGAAGGCCCAGAGGGTCCCCTGCTGCCAGTGATTAGCAGCTGTGAGGGACCAGGTGTGGGCTTGGTGTAAGGCTCAACATCCACTGGAGACAGGGTACCCATGAAGTACTTGGGGGTGCAGAAGAGGACCTGGTGTTCTTGTCATTTTCCTTTCTCTTAGCTCTTTGAGAGTGGGGATGGCACTGGTTGCTGTCTAGCCCCACAGTGCACACAAGCACTTGCAGTGAGCGAGAGTCACTGTCCCCCTTATCTCACCAGTTTGGAAAGAGCTGCTACAATGTGTGTGCATTAGTAGCTGGCACGTCACCTGTGCACAGTATTCTGTCTGTTCTTTCTGATTTATGGGGAGCAGAAATTCAGTTCTTAGATTAGAAGAATACTTGGCCCTGTATAAACAGCTTAAAAAACAAGGGCCACGCCGGACGTGGTGGCGCACGCCTTTAATCCCAGCACTCGGGAGGCAGAGGCAGGTGGATTTCTGAGTTTGAGGCTAGCCTGGTCTACAGAGTGAGTTCCAGGACAGCCAAGGCTACACAGAGAAACCCTGTCTCAAAAAACCAAACAAAAAAACCCAAGGGCCATTGTCTTAGTGAGGGTTTCTATTCCTGCACAAACATCATGACCAAGAAGCAAGTTGGGGAGGAAAGGGTTTATTTGGCTTACACTTCCATACTGCTGTTCATCACCAAAGGAAATCAGGACTGGAACTCAAGCAGGAGCTGATGCAGAAGCCATGGAGGGATGTTCTTTACTGGCTTGCTTCCCCTGGCTTGCTCAGCCTGCTCTCTTATAGAACCCAAGACTGCCAGCCCAGAGATGGTCCCACCCCCAAGGAGCCCTTGATCACTAATTGAGAAAAATGCCCCACAGCTAGATCTCATGGAGGCATTTCCCCAACTGAAGCTCCTTTCTCTATGATAACTCCAGCTGTGTCAAGTTGACACAAACCTAGCCAGTACAGCCATGAAGGCAGGTGGTGCTCGGCTCTCCGGGGACAATTGCCCACCTCATGTAGTGTTTCCTGCCCTGGTTGGGTGAATTGGTTTTGTTTTGTGCTGTTATGGGCATGCCATACGTATAACTGTACATCCTGCCCTTTTCCCTTCTAATGAAGCACTATAGCTTATTTTTGAGGTTATTCAATGGGCATTTTCCTAAGGAACCACTGCCCAGCTTCCCTGTTGGAAAGAAGCCCAGAGAATGGGGTGAAATGACCCACTTGCCGTTCCAGGCCAGGCACAGTAGCGTACACTTATGATCGCAGTGCTAGAGAGGTAGCAACCCTGGCTGGGGTAGAGAGCTTGGGGCTGGCCGGAGAGCTTGGGGACAGCATAGGCCTCACAGTGAGACTGTCCTTCAAAACCAGCCAAGAAACAGAAGCAGCTCTTGCTTCCTTTGTCTGAGGTGGCCAGGAGGGAGAAGGGTCACCCCAGTGGTGGAGAAAGGGGTGGGTTTTTTGTTTGTTTGTTTGTTTGTTTGTTTAAATACCTTTAAAAGCTGTTATTTACATGTATGGGAGTTTTGCCTGCATGTATGACTAAGCATCACACACATGCCTGGTGCCGCAGAGGCCAGGAAGTGAAGTCACAGAGCGTTGTGAGTTGGTATTTGGGTGCTGGGAATTGAACTGGGGACCTCTGCAAGAGCTGGTGCTCCTAATGACTGTGCTATTTCTGCAGTCCCCAAGCTCCCGTGGTCTGGAAGGGCTGCCGTTGGCCTAGCTAGGCAATCATACTGACTGAGCTACATTTCCAGTTCTGCTTTATGTGACCTTTCACCTCTAGAAGCAATGGATCCCAAGCCTGCCAGCCCTTTGGCACTTGTGTTAGATAAGCATGTGTCAGCTTCGGCAGATGAGAAGTGTCTTGAGAAAGTGAACAGTTCGAAGCATGAAGTACTTTGTCATGTGTCCCGCTGTGCCTGTGGGTCGGAGGACAACTTGTGAGAGCCAGTTCTCTCCTCTGACCATGTGGGAACTTGGCAGCCAGTGCCGTTACCCACAAGGCCATCTTGCTGGCTGGAATGAAACCACTTGGTCAAAAGTAGGACCAGAGTCAGACAGGGCAGTACACATCTGTAATCTCAGCACTTGAGATGGAGTCAGGGAGAGCAAGCCTCGGACCATCCTTGGTTACATAGACAGTTTAGGGATAGCCTGGGCTACATGAGAGTTGGTCTTTAAAAAATTACAGAGTAGAAGGCAATAGATACTCCACATGGATGTCTGCAGCGCGCTGATCTCCTCAGCTTGGGGTTGTGTGCCTCAGTGCAAAGCAGTGTTTCCTTAGCTAGTTGAGGGGTAGAGAAATCCAGGCACACACAGAGCTTGCTTCATGAATAACACATAACATTGGCTTTGCAGAGAAATTACCTTCCCCGCTGCCGACTTGAAAGACTGAAGTGTAAGCTCATCCACTTGATTGGCTAGTTTGCATCTACAGCTGAGGAATTTAAAGATAATGTTTTTGACCCCCCTCAAATGGTTTCCTTACTCCAGGTTAGGAAATGTGAAAGGAATTCAGTTCATCAGTCATCCCTGCCTGGAGGTCCCCATGTCAACGGTGTGGTCCTTGCGACTGTGCTCTTTGTGTGGCTCCTAATTCCCTACGCTTCTGTGCCACCTATTTTTTGTCATTGAAGGTGGACTGAGTGTTTTCCCCTGCATTTAAACATTCATGTGTTTGGATATCTGCGTCTGGGTGATGTTGTATCTGGCTCTGCCGCCACTGGCACTTCCCATATCCCTGGTTTTGAATTATAAGCAATACCACCCTGAACATACATGGTACATAGATGGTCAGCAAATAACCTTGTTTTTCTCATTCCCTTGGGGTAAATTCCAGGCAGAGAGTTGTTGGGTCAAAGGGTGTGAATACTTTGTCGGGGTGTTTGCTCCTTAGTGCCACAACTACACTATTTATAGGCCTCTCCTTTTTTTTTTCCTAGTGAATTGCTGTTTTGTGCCTTTTGCAGCCGTGGTGGCTGTGGCTGCCACCCTGTTTGAAAGACATGGCATTCTGTGCTGAGCACTGGAGATGTCTGTGTCCTCACCCCAAGCCCAAAGCTCTGGGGTGTATCTTTGTGTCCTCACTTTGCAAAAGCTGGTGCCTCTGGAATGCTAGGCAGACATTGCATCTGAGCTACACCCTGTGCCTGAGAGAGTCCCTGCCAGCCTGTGGGGGGGGGGGGGTGAGAGGCGGACTCCCTCTCTAATGTGGAGCCCACTGAAGGCAGTTTGGGGATGGTGGAGGAGGAGAGAGATCATAGGGTCCGAACAAGGCAGCAGGATCCGGCTCTGCGCCCTTGTGGTCAGTGGAGCCTTTGTTTATTCGTGGGATTCGGTGTGAATGCTGGCAGTTAGCTTAAAGCCCGAGAGCATCTGGGGAATGAGTGGAGGACAGCCGTCTGCACGGCCCCTCCTTTCCTCTTCCTGCCCCCTGTTCCCCCATGGGTGTATGCAGAATGATGAAATGTAAGACAGGAAGCCCCGGTGGCCCAGAGGTGGGTGTGGTTCGGTGCAGGATGGGGGTGGAGGGGTGGGAGCATACCCATTCTTGGCTTCTTGGCCATGTGGCTCTTTGCTGTGTGGTTCTGAAGGCTGTTGTCTATATCTGAGATACTTTGGGAGGGAGATCAGGTCAAACTGTCATTGCAGCTTGTCTCAAGACATGGTAGTGTCTCCAAATACATGTCCAGGAAAGATGGAGGCCCTGGCCAACACTTCTCTCTAGGGGATGGCTCTTAGTTTGCACCTATGTTTTAAGGGAGCCATACCAGTGGAGGGGGGTATCCTGCGGGGTGTGGGGGGGCAACCTGAAAGATGGATCTGAAGCAGGCTGCGGACTATGGATTTGGGACAGGGGTGAGCTTAGGGCATCATGCGAATGAACATGAACTTCATCCTACTGGATTTTGCATTTTAGGTGTTTTGTTTTACTAGAGATCAAAGCCAGGACCTTGCGGTATTCAAGCTCTCTGCACCTGAGTTGTGCACATACTCGCGCGCGCACATACACACACTGAGAAAGTGAAAGGCTGTAGCTTTTTTCCTCTTTATTTTAGAAAGGAAAACAACTGAGATGAAACCCTGGCACCTGAATGATGGGCAGGCCCTGGCAGGGAGCAAGAGATAGGAGCTGGTCATATGCCTTACATCTGACCAAGGTCAGAAAACAGGGTGATTTGGGGGACTTGGTAATAGTAGACACCCAGCCTGAGGAGAAGTGAGGGTCTCTGATTGGCGGCCACCTCTGGAGTCTGTGGTTGTGTGTGGTGAGGAGCCCGTGTGGAGAGCAGGCCAACATGGGTTTGGGACGAGTCTGGCATGTGGTCTGGGGTCAACAGAGCAGTCCTGCTGGGAGTCATGAGATGCTGTGGGTGATACCACACACAGTCACATGCCAGCTTTATAGGTAGTGTAGCCATCCAGGTGGCAGTAAGGCCAGGATCAGAGTGCGGGAGGAATGAGCAGGACTCCCCAATGTGAAGACAGGGAACCACAAGATACAACAAGCCAAAGAAGAGGAGTGGTCAGCCGAGAGCAGAATCACTAGGGACTGAGCCATCCCACACTCAGCCTGCGGACTTTCTCAGCCTCCGTGCTTGCTTCACGACCCAGCTCCATTGAGTTTCCAGGCTGAAGAAAGCGATGGTCTGCAGGGGTCTGTTCCCTCTCAGCCTGCGGGTACAGGGAGCAACTGCTGGAGGCCGCAGCACTCAGGGCACCGGAATACCTTTTCTACACTCCCAGGAGTGATGTTTTCTCTCCCTAGCCTGCTGGCCCCTGTTGTTGGCTAGGGCTAGAGGTCCTGGAGCCTTGGCCCTGGTGACTTGCCACATTCCCAAACCTCTGGGGAGGCAGGATGTGAGCTCACCTGCTTCCATTCTTTCTCCCCTCACCTCCTCCTTTTTCCCTCACCTTTGTTACCACCTCGGCATCAGAAGGCCTATTGAATAGCAACAGGAATGTGGGGATGGAGCTCAAAGAGGAATCAAAAGGCCGAGGCACAGCAGGGGGGAGCTTAGTCCTGGGACCAAGGCTTGGCTGCCCTGATCTTCTTTACAGCCACATCTTCAAGAGGAAGAAGTTACTGGGCCATTTTACAGATTAAGAAACTGAGACTTAGGAGGAAGAAACTTCAGCCCTAGGAAGCATGTTTGTCCTTAGTTGTTGGCTGCCTAGAGAAACTTCTTTCTCAAAGCCAAGCTTCTGGAGCCTCTGGGGACATGACTTGCATGGGGGCAGCTGAATGCTAAGCTGGGAGCTGAGCAGAGTGACCAGATTGGGGCATTGTTTCCCAGAGCATCCTGAAAGGGCCGCCACTGTTTTTGTGTCAGCCTGCAGCCCCAGAAGTAGGGACTGGTTTGCTCAAGACACCTCTGAAACCTGCATTTCCGGGGTTGGGCAGAGGGAGCAGCTGGCTTGTTCCCTCCCCCCACAGAGCAGCAGGAAGTCAAGATGCAGGGCTAATTGCTGCTGGTGGGAAGGGTGAAAGGTGGGTCTGAGGTAATTAGCAGAGTTGGGCTTCTGCCAGGGGCATTAGAGTCCGATGTTGAGTTAGAGCGAACTTGCTTGAGTGAACATGGGCACATGTGTGTGTTAATATGAAGGAGTATGCGTGTGTCTGTCTACATGTGAGTGTTGTGTCCAGGTGTAAATATGTGTGTGTGCATACACTTGAGTCTAGGATGCTGTGGGCTCCTCCTCTTAGCCTGGAGTCCAGATCTTGGATCGACGGGTTTTTTCCAAATATCCCTAGACCTGTGTGCTGGCCTGCTCCACTGGCCCTCTGCTTCTCTGTGCGGAGAATGCCACCGACCCTGTAGCAGAGGTCTGTTCTGTCCACCCCTGTGCTCAGGACTCACTCCCACCCAAAGACCTGCACCTCTCCTTCCTCTGCCTGGCTTTCTGTCCAGAGTCCCTAATGCACTCCTTCACCATACCAAGCCGTGTTTTTCTACCGTGACTCAGCCTTCTGAGGAATTGCGTTTGTGAGTCCCTTATTTGTGGTGGGTGCACAGATAGGGCGGGAAACGGTAAGAGGTCTGAATTCATGCTGCCTACAGAATTACAGCTAACACCACACACACCGCACCTTCCAACGCCAGGGGCCCCTGGGTCTCTGATCCATGGTGCTCCTCGGTCAGCGCTTGGATGAGAATCAGTCCCGTGCTGGAATGAATGAAAGTTTAGCGACTTGTTCAGTGGAGGTTTCCTGCACAGAAGAGGTAGGAACCAGTTTCTCTTGTGACCAGACACAAGAAATGGAGTTCTTAAATTTTGAAAGTGAGGAAGGAGGGGTTCTCCTATTTCTCTGAGGTGGCTGTCAATGCCAAGGTCAGCGTGTTTGATGTTGTAACTGGTTTATCAGATGAAGTCTGACAAGAACTTGCCCAGACAAGCTTTCTCATTCTCTAAAAGCTGGCTGCCTGGTGCACAGCCAGACTAATAGCAGCTTTTGCTATTCAACTGTTCCCTTTGGAAAGACAGTTGTTGGGTTATTTTTTTTCCCCCTGTGACTTTGCCAAGGCATTCAAAACCCTGGCCTTTCCCAGATAATTCAGTCCTATGTTTCTAGTAATCCTAAGAGGAGCCAGGATTGTAGGGGGAGTGCACAGGCCACACCCTGCCCCAGATTCTGAGTTTATTGGTAATAGTTCTAGGTGCAGGCATTTTGAGGAAGTAATTAGATACTGTGATAGTGTGTACGCTGCAGGGGTCTAGTGGCTTGAGATCAAGTTTTCAGTAGACAACAGCTGGCTGGGCGTCTCTCTGGATATTGGGGTGCTCTGAAAGCAGAGTTTCTGTAGAGAGCAGATGCCTGTCACTCTGATGAGCTGCTAGTCTTGGCCTGGAAGAGTGTCATCAGGTCACTGACTGGAGAGCACTGGGTGGTAGCCTTTCTAGGTACTGGTAGGCTATGAAAACAACACCAGCAACTGAAGGACAAACCGGAGGGTAGCCATGATGGGGACTTTCATTACAGCATCAGCTTGGGCCCTCGGAACCCGTGTGACCCCATTCCTAGCAACTGTGGCTTCATCTGTTTAATGAAACAGTTGCCCTACATGCTATTGGGAGGCATAATGCAGTGGCCTGAGTGTGTGTGGGGTCTGTGAACCGAAACAGCATAGAACCCGCTCCAGGCTGGCTTTGTTGGGGGAGTGCTTGTGTTCTGTAAGTGAGGGGTCAGGGTGCATGCAGATGGAGAATATAGTCGTCAAGAGACACAAATCCATACAGAAGAGAAAACAGTTGTTGCAGACCTCTGCAGAAGCCACGGGTGAGCTGCTGAGCTCCTCTCCCTGAGTTCCCCCCCATCTGAAAAGAGGGGTGACTGGCAGTACCTGCTGAGGAGGGGGTGGCTGGAGGGAGGGTTTAAAAGAGCTTCGTGCTGGGGTTGTGCTATACCATGGATCTGATCTCTGGGCTGGCCTGCCCAGTGGTCTGGTAGACAGGCAAGCAGCATCTGTCTGTCATGGAGTGGACCAAAAGACCTTCTAAGAGCAGTCTACTCTGACTCATGTGCATGCATGTGTGCGCATGTCTCTTCCCCTGCTGGCCCTTCTCCTCTCTGATCTTTCGGGTTTATGCTTTCTGGGTACATGTGGAGTGCCGAGTGGTTTCCACACTTACTGAGGAAAGCTGCCCAGTTTTGTCTGACACCAGCAATGCAACTCTAAACACATGCACTGAGTCCCTTTAGCTTAGTCTGTCACCGCCACACACACACACACACACACACACACACACACACACACACACACACGGAAGTTACCGTCTGATGAAGTAAGTAATTTAGATAAAATCATTTCATTCATGGAACTGGCGGGGTGGCCTGCACAGAGATCCTGGCTCTAGACCCCAACAACCCTACCAAGCCCGTTACTCTTTCTAGGTTGTTGACTACTTGGTGGGCTGGTTCAGGGCAGGCTTTGACCCTGACTGCACAGAGGTAACTGTCTGAGGCGTACTGCTGAGGGCACTGGAGTCTAAAGGGTCCACCCTTGTTTTGCTCTGGCTTTTCATGTGCTGTTTGCTTTGTTGATGGAAATGCCACATGGCATATGTATTAAGAGCCTCAAGCTCTGGGGGATAAAAATTAAATTGATCGTTTTCTACTTGGTGTAGCCAACTTGACTCCCCTGAGCCTTCTAAGGTTTAAGCTTAATGAATGACCTGAAGCTAAAAAAAAAAAAAAAAAGCCTCTCCTTCAAGCCTGCTCTTGCTTCAGGTCAGTAGCCACAGGCGGTGAAGCGGAGAGAGTGTGACCCAGGCCTGAGAGGCTACCTTGGCACTTTCTCTAAGTTGTCTTTAGCCCCTTGCCTTGGGAGGAAAAAATTGGTGACATGAATTTTATGGATGGAGCTTGAAGAGTTGCATTTATCAGATGGAAATGGTCTGAGTCGTGGCTGTGGGTGTCGCAGGCTTGAGGTGGCAGAGGTTTCTGGTGATTCTGGCCTACTTTCCTGACCTTATGGCATAGAATGTCCACACTTAACTAGGAGACTGGCTTGGTGCTGAGCTGTGGGTGACCCAGAGGAGTTAGCACTGCTCTGACCCAGGCTTTCTCCCTTCCTCTCCTGCCCTGCCTGTGTTTCTTGGGAAGCCACAGGACAGGCCTTTTGATCTTCTAAACTGGCTGGGAGTTAACTGAGCAGGGATCATTTGCTCAGATTGCCTCTGGCTTGGTCAGCAGCAACTTGAGGGAGCCGATGGAAGGTAGGCAGGAATTTAACCACAGACTGATATGGATTTGCCCTCCTCCCCTGGCTCAGTCTCTGTAGGCTTCGCTGTTGCCATGGCAGCCAGCAGGAATCCCTGCTGGACCCCAATTCCTTTCCTTTTCTGTCCAGTGAGTTCGTTTCTGGCCTCAGCTCCATGGGTGTAGCCGGTTCAGAGACAGAGGGCTACTTAACTGGATT
Organism: Mus minutoides; assembly: GCA_902729485.2. Classification (NCBI taxonomy): domain Eukaryota; kingdom Metazoa; phylum Chordata; class Mammalia; order Rodentia; family Muridae; genus Mus; species Mus minutoides. The sequence goes on from LR750540.1 coordinate 368,319, forward strand.
CTGCTGTCTGGCTGGTGTCTGGTGAGCAGGGCTGTTTTTTATGACCAACTCCTGTCCTTGTCATCTCCCCTGCCCATGGTTGCTTCCCTTGGCCTCCTCTGGAAGACCACACAGGCTCCTGCACCAGCTCATGGTTTTCCTTGTCACCATCATCTCGTGTCCCAAGGGCAGGAACTCCCGTGGCTGTGCTGGAATCTGATGACTGATGGTTCCCGCCTCCCTCCGTAGCCTAGGAGCCCAGAGCCCGGTGAGAGGTGGGTCCACTGAGATGGTTAGACTTCTGTCTGTATTGAAACTCAAGAGCCACTGAGGTTCAAAAGGTGGGCTAAGGTGATTTCTCAAGTCAGAGTCTCCTCGTGACAGGCCCTTTGATCTCCTTAACTTGCTGTTTTTAACTGAAAGTAATTAGAAATGTGATCGGTGAAGCTTCCCTGCCTCTTTCTGCTGTGACGATTGAGGTGTCTGCCCTGCTCCATCCTCGGCTCTGTCAGGACCTCTGTCTTCCACCTTTACAGTTCACAGCCTTCCCTACTTCCAGGCTTAGTGGTTGGAATTTGTGAGACTGTGGGAGGAAGAGACAATCTGATGCCAAGGTTTATAGGTGTCTCCTTATGATATGGTGTGAAATCCAAGTGCATGTTAAGTTCCTGCTTGAGAGGAGCCAGAACTTCAAAAAAAGAGAAGAGAAAGGTGTATAGTTTTTCAGAAAATTCATCCCTCCTTTCATGGAAGACTGCCTGGTTTTGGAAGACATTACTTCTTAAGCACAGAGCCCAGGGAGTTACTGTTTAGTTCTGCAAGATGAAAAGAGTCATGGAGACAGAGGGCTGGATGGTAGCATGGCAGCGCGTGTAGTGAGTGCCGCTGATCCGTGCACCCGGGACAGCCAAGTGTGTTTGATGTTAAGTATATTCTACTGCAACTCTGAATCCAAAAGCAAAGAACCCATACCTCTTTTTTTTTTTTTTTTCCTAGAGGGAGGGGCAGGCAGCAAGAAGGGTATACTGTGAGGATGTGAAACCAGAGCTGAGTGTTCTGTGCCTCAGGGTCTCTCATAAGGCAAGACACTCGCGGCCATCTAGAGAATAGGCAAGGTGGCCCCTGAAGCTTCTAGAATGTTCTACATCTTGACCTGTGTGTTAGGTGCTTGGTGTAGACGATGGAGAGTTTTGAGAGCTGTGGTGTGGAGTCTGTGTGTCTGTCTGTTCTGTGTTGTTGTGACCTGAAAGTTGTGTTTAGTTTGCAGCAGGGCCTCTAGTGTGTAGCCTTGGCTGACATACCCTCACGATTGTAGACTAGTATGGCCTAGAAGTCGCCTCCTACAATATGTACCCTTGTCTTAAAGATGAGGAAATGGGAGTTTAGAGAAACCAAGGATCCTGTAGGTTGTGAGGTCTAGGGTATAAAACAGTAAGTGGTCAAGCCTGAGAACTACTTCCCTTTCCTTCTGGGGCCTTGAACTTTGCTCCCCCTGTTCTCAAGGAAGTAGACTTGTTGCCCTCTGCTCTCTGGCCTGGCAGTCCTGACATAAAGTGAGACCAGTACTTAGCTTCCTGAATGGCTTGTCAGGAGGGTGTGGCAGCATGGCCCTTGGCTTTGTCTTTTGTAGAGCAGTGCTGGTTTGGAATACCAGTTGGCAAATCCGGCACCACCCCTGTGCCAGTACGTTCTATAGTGCTAACATCAGGGGCCACAGACAAGACTAGCTGTAACCAACAGAGCCTTCTTCCCCTCCCTATTCTGAAGGCTAGCAAGTCTCAAGTTCAGGGGACAGCACCTGGCAACAGCTCTCCTTTTGTGCCTTAAGGTAGCAGAAGGAGGAGGGAGGGAGACCTGTGATAAAGCCTTTATCAGTTCTTGAGAGCCGTGCCCGGGGCCTAATCACCTTTCTGACACTGTTGCCCTGGGGATCAGATTTCCACACCGAGAACTTCCGAGGACCCTGTTCAAACCGCCACAGCTGCAGCAGCTTTTTTGCTGGAGGCTCAGTTTGAGAGGTGTGAAAACCCCGAGGCCATCTTGACACATCCTCATTTGGCAGACTGTAAGCTGTAGGTGTTGCACCGCGGAGCTGTGTCCATAACTGATGAAGATGGCACATGGCACAGGCATAAACGGGGGTGGGGGTGGGTCCGCTGGTGTGGAACATGTACAGGGCCGGATATTTTTGGAAGGCATGAGTGCGCTTGCAATAAAAATATATGTGGTGGTAATCATAAGGACCCTGGTCTTAAAAGAGGATAAATAACCATAGTTGGTTGAATTTCTTAATTTTTGTTGCTGTGCTAAAACACCATGGCCAGGCCAAATTAAGGAAGGAAGGGTTCTCTGGGCAGTGGTGGCTTAAGCCTTTAATCCCAGCACTTGTGAGCCAAAGACAGGCAGATTTCTGAGTTCGAAGCCAACCTGGTTTACAGAGTGAGTTCCAGGACAGCCAGGGATACACAGAGAAACTCTGTCTCAAGAAATAAGATAAAAAAATAAAAAATAAAAGGAAGGAAGGGTTCACTTTAGCTCACAGTTCCAGAGGGGTAAGGGACCATCATGGCGGGGCAAGCATGGTGGCAGGAGCAGAGAGAAATCCTCTTTCTTTTTGGGGGGCGAGGGGTGTTGCTGACATTAAAAGTGTGGGGCATCACTGCCCAGCAAGAAATCCTCTCTTTAACCACATTCAGGAAGTAAAGTGTGTAAACTGAAGTGGGCCAAAGCTATAAACTCTCCAAACCAGGGTGAAGTATTTCCTCCTACCCACTAAGGGGTCTCTACCCTCCCCAAACAGTGCCATCACCCAGGGACCAGTGTTAAGATACCTGAGCCTGTGAGGCACATTTCTCAAATGCTTTGGCTGCTCAGCCAACACCCCCCTCCCTCCTTTCCTTCCTTCCTTTTTTTCTCCATCAGCTTAGGGCTTTCTCTGCATTGAGACAATCTTATGTCCTAACAGCTGAGATGTCCCGGTGGCTGCTGGGTTGTAGTAGAAGAATTTTTATTAAATTCTGTTTTTTATTATTATGATGATGATTAGTGTGTGCACGAGTGCGCATGCCACATACGTGTGCATGCACAGTGTGTATATGGGTGCTCGTGCATTCCTGTGGAGATCGGAGGACGACTTGGTGGCATCTGTTCTCTCCACCTTACATTACGTGCGGTTCCGCTGTGAAGTGGAGTTGCAGGACCAGGGCCTTTACCTAACCATTGGGCCATCTTGCTGACTCAGTAGAAGTCTTTTTAGAATTTCGAATTTGCACTGAGCTGGAATTAACCTGACAGAGGCTGAATTATCCCTCCCCACTTGAGGCCTTGGATCCGATCTTGAACTTGATTCTAGACAGAAAGGAGTGTCATCCCTGGAGGAGGGTGGGGCAGGGGGCAGGCGCTAAATCTGTTCCCTTTTGTCTTGAGAGAATGGGAGGGTGGCTTTTGTCATATTTTCCCTCCACCGGGTTCTCCTGGCCTTTAGCTAGTCTTGGGGGCTCAGCTGGGCCTTCCTTAACTGGAACAAGTGTGATCCCAGTGCAGGTGTGTGACTTGGGAATCTTGGCTTTATCTGGCCCCACCTAGTACTGCTGTGCTGTCTGGATGAAAATCCCTTCTCTGCTGAGAGGAACCAGAAACGTGTGTGCTTTGTTTTTGGCCTTCTGTTTTCTATGGTTTGAGTCCTCATGAAAGGAGAGAAGACACAGGCATTCCTGCCACTCATCCTCCTGCTGCCTCAGCACCTTAAAGTGGTTCTCACGTCGCTGTCTGGCTGAGGCTGTGGCCCGTCCCTGGGAAGGCAATCTCTGGCTTCCAGGGCACAGCTGAGGGCTATTAATATCCGGGGGAACTCCTTTTGATGGATCCCCGAGGGAGGGGCTCACAGCTTGCTCCCCCAGTGTGCTTCTGAGTCATGGCCCTCTGTTGGAACGGATCTGTCTGTATTTGGTGGAAGCGGCATGTGTTTGAGGGTTCCCATCCTTTTTTAGTCATTTTTAGTGTTGCACAGGCTGACAGCCTGCCACGTGCATTTCTTGTTTATGTATCGGTTTGGGCTCCTACTGTGAACTGTGGAGGTAAGCAGCAGGCCCAGCTTCTCTCTGCTCTCATCTATGCTTCTCCGGCTAGAGCTCTAGCCAGGCATGCGCATAGCTTGACACACCCGAGCCCAGGCCAGGTCGAGGGCATTAGAGAGTGGACTGTGGCAACCTAGAGCTATAGGGCCCAGCTCAGCCCTCTTTATATAGGTAAGAGTTGTCTGAGACCACATAAATGAGTTAATAATTCAGCCAGGGATAGGAATGTACTTGGTGATAGAAAGCTTACCTCACATATTTGAAGGCCACTGTTGGATTCCTGGCAATACACGTGTATGCAAAGTGGAAGAGCAGAGCTTATCCACGTAACAAGGTTGATAGTCTGGCTCACTTGAATACCCCGTTTCTCACCCACTTCGTGCCTGAAAACAGTTGCGCTATTAACACATGTTCCTTAGTGTTTCTAAGACTGTAGTAGTTGTTTATCAGTCAGTTGTTAAGAGTTGGGAAGGGTGATTGGTGTGTAGCTTAGCGCTGGGTTGCTTTCATAGAGTGGGTGCTGGGTTCAGTCTCTAGCACTGTCCATTAGCACACACCCATAATCCCAGCAGTCAGGAGGTGAGGCAGGAGGTTCAGGAGTTCAAGGTCATCCTTAACCACATGCAGCCCTATCTCAACAAATAAAAGCACAAGCTTGTAAAAGGGACTTCAGTGACCCAGTGGAGTAGTACTCACTTCCAGCTTCTCTGAAGGATGCTTGGGAACCCCATTTCCCAGTGAGAGATCAGCTCACCTAAGGCAAACTCCCAGGGATCTGTCTGTCACCCAGCTTAAGCAGGTTTGAAGTTGCACAGCTCCAGCTTTAACACCTCCACATGCTCCTGGATGTGCTATCTAGAGTCAGGGTGCAGCTCATCCAAGTCCTGCAGACTGGCCCAGCAGATGCCTGGAGCTGTAGCGCCGTCCCCCAGGGACTAGCTCAGGTCAGGTGGCTTACGCAGAACCTACTCCGAACTATATAATCAGAGATAACTGAACCCTGGAGGGCACTGAGCCCACAAGCCCCAAAGTTCTTCCTAGAGCCCTACATTTCTAGTCTGCCTTAGTAGAGGCTCCAGGCAACAAAGCTACATTGGCCTTCCTCAGGCTGAAGGTCCACAGAATCCAAAGCTAAGCAGCCTCCTTAGGGACTTTCCACAGGTGTTTATGCAGCTTCAGGAAGAGTCCAGGGTGATGCCTGGAAAGGACACACGGCAAGGAAGGAAGGAAGGAACCTGAGGGACTGGAGTTGAGATATGAAGTCTAGACTCAGCAGCTGCTGTCTCCAGATCTCTAAGAGGTAGACCAAAGCCACGTGTGTGTGTGTGTGTGTGTGTGTGTGTGTGTGTGTGTGTGTGTGGCCCATTGCTAAGTTGTCCCGTGTGCTAAACAGGGACAGCTTAGAAGGATCCTGTTTACCAAAATCCTCTTAAAGAGAACTACTTAGACGCAAATCTCAAACAATACTGGTATCATTAGGTCATCCATCAGGGGCTTGGATGCCATCTGGTGTAACCATGCTCAGTTCTAAGCCTCAACCAAGGGAGGTGGTTCCAAAGTGTCAGGGTCTAAGTGGGACTTTTCTGTGTTAGGCATTTTCAAAGCATCACCCTCTGCTTTGCCCCAGATGCACCCCTCTGCCCCAATCCCTACTCATCCCTGCTGGTCGATTCTCCAATGTCCCCACTGTAGAGTACTCGCCATACACTCAGCCAGCCTAGAGGTCCTGACTTAGAGCCTGAGCTGACAGACGGTAAGACAACACAGCCAAGAACTCCCTGCCAGCCTTGTGGAGTTGATGCCGTCCAGCAGCGCGTTCCACAGAGGAGTTGACATTGTTTGACTCTCAGTGATTTCAGACCCTGCCATTCACATCCTCTCTCCAGCATCCTTGTCATTCTTTGGGCTAAGGATGCGTAGGTCAGTCTAGTTAAAACACTTAGGATGCTGTCCCTTAGTGCATATAGCAGTCACCACTGCTTCTGTTTATCTGAGGATGCCCAGAGGTGGTGCAGACACGGAGTTCTGGCTGCCATAGTTGACTTCAGTTCTTGAGATAGGTGTAGACTGACAGCAGAGCCCTGGGGTGGTCCCAGGCATGAAGAGGAAGTATGCTGGCCCATAGAGAATGGGTGAGGTTTCCCTCCCACTTGAATAATTAAATTGTGAGGAAAGTCCAAAATGTGCTAGTAACAAAATAACGCATGCATACACTGTGGAGGTTTGAGTGATAAATGTCACACCTAGTCTTAGATAGACATTTGAATGTCTGGTGCCTGGTTGATGGTGCTGTTTGGGACGGTTTAGGAGGCATGTCCTTCCTGGAGGAAGTATGTCACTGGGGGCAGGCTTTGAAAACTTAGACTCAGGCCATTTCTAGTTGGCTCTCTCTGCTCCATGTTTGTGGCTCACAGTGTGAGAGTCCCTAGCTTCGTGCTGCAGCCACCACACTTACTGCTTGCTCCCTGCTGCCATGCTTCCTCCTGCCCTTGATAGACTCATATCACTCTGAGAGGTGTGTTGGACATGGTGTCTTAGCACAGCAACAGAAGAGCAACACGCACGTGTGCACACACACACATGAGGTAGAGACAGAGAGAAAGACATTGGCCCTTAGAATGAGGACTTTTGGTCAGCCTCTAGAGCATGGTCATAGAACAGGATGATGATTGAGCTGTGTGTACCTCAAAGGTGTGTGTGTGTGTGTGTGTGTGTGTGTGTGTGTGTGTGTGTGCTAGAGTGCGCATGCCTGTGGTTGTATATGCTGCCTTATTGGTTCAGACATGGATTAGCTTTGTAATTATAGCTTTGTCATACGAGAAACAAAGAAAGTAAGGCCAGTCATCGAAGAGCCCATTAAAAATTATGAAGCAGATGGCTTGGGTATTGTCCTCATTTCTCACCGATGAGAAATGAGGCCCTAGAGTGTGGAGAGGCTTGCCCTGGGCCATACCCACAAAGAGAGAGAAAGAGGGGGGGAGGAGGGAGGAAGAGGAGGGAGGGAGGGAGGAGAGGAGAGAGATTGCTTTGAGTCAGAGTCTCACTGTGAAGCCCTGGCTCACCTGGAACTCACAGAGGTCTGTCTGCCTCCCTAGTGCTGGGACTAAAGAAAGGCCTGCACCATCTTGTATGGCCTGAATTTCTGCATCGATTTCAGAACCCAGGTCTTTCCGCTCTCTGCCCTTCATTTTTTTTCTGTGCACCATTTGGCTACTGAAATAAAATTACTGTGGTGACTTCTCTTAGAGGTGGAGATGTGCTGTAGGGAATAGTTCATTCTCAGGACAGAGGAGCTCTCCATGCAGTAGGAGCAGAGTGTGGAAGGGTACGCTTGTAACCCTGCCTCTCGGGCTGCAGGAAGATGGAGAATTCCCAGGTAGCCTTGTTTATGTAGTAAGACCCAGGAAGGCATAGCAGCCTCAGCGAGAGAGGGAAAGGGATCTTACTACAGAGCTTGGGCTGGCCTGGAATTCTCTGTCTTCTGGGTGGATCTGCCACACTGTTGAAACTGGCAGGAACATGCATCATAGTCCTCATGTAGTGGAGGGAAGTGGAGCCGTAGGAGTTTATGTTGAAATCACTCCCGGGTCAGGAGAACTGTGAATCTGGTAGGACACGAGAAGGCTCCCTGATGCCCTGTGTCTGGTTGCTAGCCTCCATTGGTGGACTCTAGGGAAGCTGCTAGCCTGTGGAGTTTACTTCCCACCTTCATTTCTTTTTTTTTTTTTTTTGGTTTTTTTTCGAGACAGGGTTTCTCTGTATAGAACGTGGCTGTCCTGGAACTCACTTTGTAGTCCAGGCTGGCCTCGAACTCAGAAATCCGCCTGCCTCTGCCTCCCCCACCTTCATTTCTAATGGTTTGGGTCCTGCATCCCTGAGGACCCAGACTTCAAAGCAAAACCAGCCTTGGGTGCTATGCTCAGTGCAAAGGAGTGTTAATGCTTTAATGCTGGTCCTTGGTGTGGTGCATTAAGAGGCATGGAGATCTGTGAGGCCATGGGGGGAGGTATGGGGGAGCAGGGAATATTGCATTAAATAACAGGAAAGGATGAAGTTTGTCATCTCTGGAAGATAGGAATTGTATTCTGCTTTGTTTTTGTTTGTTTGTTTGTTTTTGTTTTGTTTTTCTTTTTTTTTTTTCCTTGTTCCGGTCAACCCTGCATGCTCTGGTCTGCCCCGCTCCTCCCATTTGGCCCCGCTAGCTCCAGTTGGTCGGCCTCGCTTGCTCCAGCCGGCACACTCGCTCCGGCCGCCCTTGTTCGCCCTTGTTCGCCCCGCTCTCTCTGGCTGGCCCCACTCCCTCCAGTTGGCCCCGCTCGCTCGCTCCGGTTGGTCCCACTTGCTCAGTCCCTGCTCTCTCCGGTCCAAGGATTCATTTATTATTATTCATAAGTACACTATAGCTGACTTCAGACGCACCAGAGAAGGGCATCAGATCTCATTACGGGTGGTTGTAAGCCACCATGTGGTTGCTGGGATTTGAACTCATCACCTTTGGGAGAGCAGTCGTTGCTCTTACCCGCTGAGCCATCTCACCAGCCCTCTTTTGTTTTTCAAGATAGGGTTTCTCTGTATAGCCCTGGCTGTCCTGGAACTCACTTTGTAGACCAGGCTGGCCTCAAACTCAGAAATCTGCCTGCCTCTGCCTCCCGAGTGCTGGGATTAAAGGCGTGTGCCCCCACGCCCAGCTTGTATTCTGCTTTGGTACTGAGTGTCTGGGGACCTAAGAGCCACCCCTCACTATGGGCTTGAGGGGCAGATTTAGGAGATCGCTGCCTAAGGAATGAAGTGAGTGAGGACCTCATGACCAGAGTCCAGCATCTGGCTCATTAGCCCCACCATGGCATGCCCAGTTCACCTGTTAGCCCTGTGTGATGGAATAGCTGTTTGGGTATTAGGGTGTTGGTGGAAGTATGGGTGAGCCACCCCGTCCTTCCATGGCATGCTCTTAAGACTGACTGGATGATCCTCGTGGCTTGGACGGTGAAGCACTGACTGTCTTATGCACTAGTCCCACTGGTCTCCAGATGTGATTGATGCCTTCCTTCAGCCTGCTTCCCCAGGACTTGGTGTACTGTGGTACCAGTGCACAGTGAGGTGCTCAGAAAGGCTGTCCCCTCCCTCATGCTGGGTGCAGAGTTTGGCCTTTGTCAAGGAGACAGGGAGGCTGCCTTATTGCCAGCTTTGTAACAGTCACCCCACTTACACAGATGTATTTATTTGTCTCACTGTGAGAAAAACTGCATCTTTTTGAAGCTATTGTGTTACTGTGTTGTGTGCTCTCCGCTGGAGAGTCAGGTTCTCTGTCCCAGCTTACAGTGGACAATAAAATAGTTTATAACCTGCAGGAGCACTCCTGTCTTTCCCCAGCACCTTGTTTCATCAAGAAGGAAGCTGTTCCCAGGGGTGTCTAGTTTCCCATCAGCCATTCACCAGGTCCTACACTATTCTTGAGCTGGGAGAACTGGTTTTGTCAAGTGACAGCTCGGTACAGTCTCCTTAGCCAGGAAGATGAGCAGCTAGCAAGTTGTGGCTGACAGTAGAGGCGGCCAGCCGCTGGGCCCCTGCCTGTCTTCTCCTCTACAGTGTCTCCTGGGTCCTCTGCACTCCTGCATTCAAGCAGAATGAGGGAGGAGCCCTTCCCTTCCTGGACAGCAGAGGGTGGAAGCCCAGATCAAAGGCTACTTCAGCAGAAACCAAGCAAGTCACGCTTGGCAGATCAGATGGTGGCCCCCTGAGTTCCTAGTTGGACCTTTGACTGAAAGAGAGACACTTTGCCCTGGGGATGGGGGGAGGTAGGCACTGTAGCTGGGCCTGGAAGGATGGCTCACTTGTGAGGAGTAGGCAGAGAGGCAGAGACCTGGACCTGGAGGAGACTGAGGCTGGGCCAGTGGTGAGTGGCAAGACTGCTTAGCATGTGGCTCAGCATAGACTATTTTCTAGCCAGCACGGGGTCCTGGTTCAATCCTCTGTAGTACAGAAATGCATCCTGAAGTCAGGCATAGTGACTCAGGCTTATTATCCCGGTAATAAGGAGCAAGAAGCAGGAGTTCAAGACCCCATCTCAAACAAAAACAGGTTGCAGAGATTGTTCAGCAAGTAAGAGCTTGTTGTGACAGCATAAGGACCTGCATTTAAATCCCCTGCAGCTATGTGGATAGCCTGATAGGTACACACATACCTGTAATTTGAGCACTGTTGGGGGGAGACAGAAGGATTGCTGGAGCTCGCTTGCTGTCTGCTAGCCCTGTCTCACTGGAATAAGATGGGGGTGACAGAGCAGGAAACCTGACACACACACACGCACGGATAACATACCTACCCACTCCAATCTCCATGCACACACATGAATAAAAGGGCTAACTAAGGATGTGCTCAGTGGTAGAACACTTACTTGGGCTCTGTGAAGCTTTGGGTTCAATTTCCAGTATCACAAACAAAAATAAGATAGAATAAAAAGTAGGTCTAGAGATGTGACTTGGTGGTGGAGTGCTTGTCTGACCAGTGTGATGCCCCAGGTTCGATCCCCAATAGGAAGCATGTGAGCTGTGGTCCTGCCCTCACATTGTCGGTGGGAGGCAGATGAGTCTTTTTCTCACTGCTGGCTGGTTTGATGAGACTCACCATGGACTTGGCTCAGCCTAGGGCACTAAGATGTACAAGTGTGCCTCATGCTTTAGGTGCTCAGAACTTGGGGGACACACTGAGACAGCATTCTGAGGGCCTCCATTTGGGGAGCCGTTCGGGTTGTCATTTCTAACTGAGGAAGCCAACTTGCAGTACAGATCATTTAGGGCAGGATTTGTTGCGCGCCCACCTTTGCATGCTTTCCTACCTAGTGCTGTATTGTGGCCCCACCATGGTTACAGTCCCCCTAGAGACCTTCTAGGCCTGGGAGTGGGGAGACAGAGACACAGAAAGAGACAGACAGACAGACTGTGTGTGTGTGTGTGTGTGTGTGTGTGTGTGTGTGTGTGTGTACACAGGTTGATTAACTTTGTCTGGGTTCTGAGTCTTCCAGTATCATCTTGGGGGAAAGTGCTTGGTCTGTTGGCTGTGGAGGCAGGAGGACAGGCCTGGTATCCCTCCATGCATGAAGTGTAGTATCATTTTACAGATGAAGAAAATTGAAGCCCAGGGAAATTGTACCTGTGTGCCCAACTGAGGGCCTAGGGTCAGAACCCAGTGTTGCAGACTCTCGTTCCAGAGCTCTTTCTGTTGCCGTGACATCAAGGGACCATCCTAACTAAAGGGACGACAGTGCTTATTGACGAGGGCCAAAGTATCAGCGGGCTGTTGAGAAAGTGCACTATAGAAAGAGACTGGGAGAGGGGCTCCTACTGGAGAGGGCAGGCAAAGAGAAACCTGACTGGTGTAGAAGATAGATTTGCTATCTCATCTCCCTTTCTTGGGGTGGAAAGGGTGAAGCTGCTCCCTGGACTCCTGGTGCTAGGTTTTAAAGCATTTTCCCCTCAGCAGCAGGGAGAATGTGGTGTCAAAAGCCCTGCCTGCTCATCCACTTCTGGATTGGCTTCAAAATGCCTGCAGAAGACTTTAATTATGAAGCACTTGGGGAAAAGGTATTTGCAGTGTGTGAGTGTGGTCATATAAGAAGGTGCTCTTCTTCTTTGTAGCCGCCTCGTGACATGGGGGGGGGTGGGCGGTGGGGGGGGATATTCCATTGTGCTTTGAAACTCTTGTACAACAAAGAGGACTATCCTGACCCTGGAAGATTTTTGTGTGCTTGCTGCCTGGTTGGGTCCATGTGTTGTATCTCCTGTACTCTCTGTTCTAGTTGAGACATATTTTTTTTAAAAAAATCTTTATTTATTATATGTAAGTACACTGTAGCTGTCTTCAGACACCCAGAAGAGGGAATCAGATCTCATTACGGATGGTTGTGAGCCACCATGTGGTTGCTGGGATTTGAACTAAGGACCTCTGGAAGAGCACTTGGTGCTCTTAACCTCTGAGGCATCTCTTCAGTCTGGTTTTTTTGTTTGTTTTTGTTTTTTAAGACAGGGTTTCTCTGTGTAGCCCTGGCTGTCCTGGAACTCAGTCTGTAGACCAGGCTGGCCTCGAACTCAGAAATCCGCCTGCCTCTGCCTCCCAAGTGCTGGGATTAAAAGCATGCACCACCACTGCCCGGCGATGAGACATCTTTTGCACACCACATGTGGCAAGGATCTGGTGGGTCTTAGTCTCTGTTATGTATCATGCATGCACAAGAGACTGGAAGCCTACAGGGGAAGCCCCTGCATCCTTCTCTTCCCCTCACCCAGGAGCTTCTTGGAGCCATGAATGATGTGTGACGGGTCCCATACTGGATCCACAGCACCCAGGAGGCCCAGCTAAGAGTGGATCCAGACACACATGGCTCCAGCTCCAGGCTTATTTTTCTTTCAGGAAGAGGAGCGCGAGTTTGGCAGGTAAAAGAGTTGCCTAATCTTTCACCAGCAATGTTACGGCATCTTCCTTGCTTGGGATTGGTGGACCACATACTCATCCTAATGATTGGCGTTCTGCTGGGCTAGTGGCTGGCAGTCACCATCATGGAGGGTAGAAAATAAAGCCACTCTGGTAGGGGGACTGAACTCAGGTCCTCTGCAAAGAGCCGTCTATGCTCTTAGCCACTCAGCATCTTGCCTGCCTATAAATGTAATTTAAAAAAAAAAAAAGAAAGAAAGAAAGACATTCTGTTGATGCCACCCCCCCCCCCCCGGGTTTCTCTGTATAGCCCTGGCTGGCTGTTCTGGAACTCACTCTGTAGACCAGGCTGGCCTCGAACTCAGAAATCCACCTGCCTCTGCCTCCGGAGTGCTGGGATTAAAGGCGTGCGCCACCACACCCAGCCTGTTGATGGCCTTTCTGAAGAGGCTGCTTCATAGCATTCTGGCTCTGTGTTCTTGTCCTTCCTCATTTTTGAGCTTTATATAATTAATGTTTTATTGAAAGGTTGTGGCGTACCAAGTGCTCCCTCAAACGACTGAACCCTCATCACTGGTAGGTTTACAAAGGTTATTCATAATGCCCGTGTATAAATAGTAAAGTGAGTTTTGTTTTTATTGGACAGACAGTAGCAGGAAGTAAATGTGAAGGTGTAAGGACATGATTCTCTCAGGGTCTTTCTGAAGGCAAGGTCTCAGGAGAAGGGTCCTTGTAGGTCCCATCTCAGAGCGTGGAAGGGCTTCCTCACAGGGGGTGTGGCCAGCCCCAACAACTTTGCCCCACTGGAAACCCTGTCAGTGATCTTTCTCATCCAATTCTCGGGTTTGACTCCTTTCACAGTAACTAAACCTCCTGAAGACAGACAGTTAATGTTTTCCTAGACCCACCACTAGGAAGGCCAGAATGCATAAAGAACTCCAGCTGGGGGCCTTGGCCTGCTGAGGTAGATTGTGGCTGCCAGCTGTTCAGAGTAACATGCTGACAGCTGTCAAGGAGAGCAGGTGCCAGGCTGCCGTGAAGGGAGGCGAGGTCTTCCCGGTATCCATTCTTTGTGGACCCATGGGGGCTGACCGAGAGGAGGCGTATGAATCAGGAGACTTAATGACGAGTGAGAAACACTGGACGTAGAAAACCAGTTAGACCTCGCAGTGACATACCCCCAGCCCATTCTCAAACCACCCTGCACAGTCACGGCCTGGTCTTGCTCAGACTGGTTTAAGTATCTTATCTGTGTTTCAACACTTGACCCTGTGTAGGTGTTATCCTTGATGTACTACTTGAACAAGAGTGTCATCTTCCCTTGTCTGAGCTGCTGCCTCCTGAGCTGCTGCCTCCGGCAAGAGATAACCGGGTGTTTTTTTACTTGTTGGTGGGAGGTGTGGGTGCCAGAACACTGGGTTTCAGAGTCAGGTTAGCTCCAGGTCAGGACCTGGTTCTTGCACACATTAATCTGCAGTGCTGGTTTCTGGTGGCTTTGATGGCTTCTGTGAAGGGAACACTGCAAACCTAGGAAGGTTCACCATGGGCTCCTGTGACTCAGCGGTCACCGTTCTGTTTCTCCTCTGAGTGTGAATTGTCACAGTTGCTTTGGAAAATTTATCTGGCATTGTCTGGTGTTGGACGCAGCCTGCAGCCCACCTGGCTTCTTTCCTAGGCGCATACCAGAGAAAAGCTAGCACGCGGACGGACGTTAGGAGACACGGAAGGGAATGGCCCGCTGTATTCAAGTGCACAATAACAAAAACCTGGACACAGACCAGATGCCTATCCGTGGAGGACAGTTGGGTACACTGAGACACAATTGCACAATGGGATATTACCCAGCTGCCTAAACAAATTAAGTGTAGTGGCATGTGCTGCTGAAGATGAATCCCAGCAATACATAAAGATTAGGTAAAAATAGCATGCTCCGGACACCCCACGCTGCACTGTACCTGTGTTGTAAGGTGAACGGCTTCTAAAACGGGAGATGCTTGCCAGGAGTACCTACATAATAACAGGATTTAAAGGAGCAAGTGGAAATTTTCAGTTCTGAAATCTGGGAGTAGGGGGTCTGGTTAATTGTTGTTTCTGTCGGGGTTCTGGCCTTTGTTTTAGGTTGAGGCTTTGCGGGTAGTCATCGATTTGTGGCATGTGGCCAAATGAAAGAGAAGAGAGCCAGAAGCCCAGGATTCTGCTCAGTTAGTGAACCCCGTTCTGTGTGTGTCCGACTAACAATTCTGCAGCTGGAGTTGGTTTTAGCTATGGCTGCTGTGGCCCAGCGTTTGCTGGGGGGTGGGGTGGAATCTGTGTTGTCATAGTTACCCTCCCCCTGCTTCTGTCTAGTCACCACCTGTCCCTCCAGTTCAGGTCTCCCTCCTCCAGGATGCCTGCTGGCTACTGTGACCTCAGCCGGCTTGTGGTTTTTCTCTTCCTTAACTACTTGTTTCCTATCTGTGACACACAATTAGTGTACGGCTTCCCTGGGTAATGGTTTCCACATGTGTTCATGTGGGTCTCCTGTGAGATAGTAATCCCCACAGGCCAGAGGTCAAGTTTTATCTCCTCTTCTGTGGTGGATAGCTCCTAGGTGTGGGCCTGCTTGCTACTTTCTCCCATACAGCCGAATTCCAAGTCTCATTGTAACTGTGTGGCCAGGCAGGCCATTTGGCTGTGTGACGTATATGTAGCACAGCTACCATGCTTTTTGGAAAGCCTTCCTGAGAGGAGCTGCCTGCCTGCCTTCTCCTTCCTTTTCTTCCTGCAGAGCAGAGAATTGACCATGGTTCCAGCCTCCACCCAAAGGGCACTGAGATCAAAAGCACCCAGGGTCACAACACCCTGTGCTGGGCCTCACTTGGCTTCTCATAAACCAGAGTCTCTGAGTTGCTGCTTTTTAAGGTTTTGTCACCACAGTTGAGCGTAATTCTCTGTGATGTGTCTCATAGCCTGCTCCTTGTTCTTAGCATTGCTGGTACAGGTTGTGAATACCATGAATTCAGCCGCTCAGAAGTCTGTGTACCGTACCTCCTGTTGACTTCTAGATTCTGGGATCCTTTTCGTTCATGTGCTGAGAGACCTGGATTCCCAGTGACTCCTTTGGTCCTGTCTGCTCATCCTCCAATGACCTGGGCATCCCTTGACTATTTAAACCCTATCTGTCCACTAGTTTGTCTGAGTTAACAAGGTACTTGTGCCGGCCAGATAGTTTGCCACCTAGGGTCTGTGTGTTCAGACTCTATTTGCATGAACTGCTGTCTTTGCAGCCATCCACGGTGGAGGATGGGGGGGGGGGTCCACAGGGGACGGGCTGAAAGCCCAGCATCTCTGCACAGGAATGTACAGGATGGTACAACCTGATGGTCCAACCGTATTGAGGGTGGCTGTCCTACACTGATCCTGCCAGCCATCAGCCATCATTCCTGACTCTTCCCTAGAGGAAAACTGGTATGTACTGCGGGGCTGGAGAGGTGGCCCTTTCTATGCTTCAGTTTCTCTTTAATTAATCAGTTCATTTTGGGGTGTGTGTGTGTGTGTGTGTGTGTGTGTATGTGTGTGAGACACAGTGTCACTATGTAGCTCCTTATTGTCCCTCTTCTGGAGAGGCCAGTGTCTGAGTGGACACAAGATGGTAGCCATCCTGAGGAGGAGAACGGGGGCAGCTTGGCTGTGTAGGTGTAGGTTGTCGCCTAGGGCAGTCCTCTTCGGGGTCCAGCAGCAGCCTCGCCCTCTGACTCTGACTGAGCAGCCTCCGCAATTCTGGAATGCTAACCTCAGGGTATGTCCAGCCTCAGCAGTCTGACCGTTGGGGAGAAAGCCCTTTCCCATCTCAACAAGCCTGGGGCTACCGCGAGTGGCCAGCTAGAGACTGAACTGAGCTTACCCAGAGGTGGCTGATCTGGGAGGACCTGCCCTGTGGGTGGGGTAGGCCAAGCTTTTACTATTTTGTCTTCTGCCTTTCTGGTAGGTGGCGGCTTAGGATGACTGGTGCTGGCCTTGCATCACTTTCTTCACAAGCAGGTTTCATATATATATATATATATATATATATACCCAGCAGGCAGTGTTCCTTGCTTATCTCACAGTGGGGAAGGGCTGATCAGTGCCTGGAGGGCAGGAAAATTATTTCATTCACCTTCACTCTCTGGTGCCCTGCCGTGAACAGAGGGAGGCTGGGCTATACTTGAATCCATGAAGACCTGAAGGAATCGAGGACTGAAACAGCTGAGTATGCAAAGCTGAAAATGGAGACAGGTGGCTTACGGGAGTCCTGAGAGAACGCTTAGACTTGGGAGGGTCTGGTAACACGGGCTACAACTGCCTCAGAGAAGCCTAGTGTGTTTATCCATCTGCCTTCCCTTGGACCTCCAGACTTGTGTCACCAGTCCTCGTGACCTCAACATTGGACGGTCACACTCCACTTAGGGGTTACTAGCCGTGCCCTAGGGCTCATAGATTGTATCTTCATCTGTTCCTCCATACTTCCAGTAGAATGTGCAGCTGGAGTGAGCTGACCATCCACTCCATGCTTCACAGAAGCTCCTGTGGTGGGCTCTCAGTTACTGGGCTGTTGGCCTTCTCATGTCATTTTTGGGCTACAGCTGGAGAAGGGAGTGCACTTGCTGCTGTAGCGGGGGCGGGGGGGGGCGGGGTGGACTGCCTGCTCCTTCCTAGTAGGTTTGGCTGCACTGAGCAAGGATGATGTACTTAATGACTAGGCCTGCAGCTGGCTGGCTGTGGTACCATGTGACTGCTGGTCTGATTTTCGGAGCTCCTTGAAGATGCTCTTTGACCCTGGCTGTCTGCCTCACACTCCCTTACCACACAGTGAGGCTGGTTGAGGCTTCCGTGTTTGGGAACAGGAAGGATGCTGAGCCATCTCTTCAGCCCCACTCAGGGTCCCTACACTCCAGAGAGCCATCGCCAGCCACCTGAGCCTAAAAGCCAGCTGTAGAATGCCTTGGAAATCCTGGCTCACCTGAGGGGCCTTTGCTCCCTCCCAGTGTTGCGTATCAGACTGCAGGAGCCCATGGCAGATGTAGTTGGGCACAGACTGCAGGAGCCCATGGCAGATGTAGTTGGGCACAGACTGCAGGAGCCCATGGCAGATGTAGTTGGGCACAGACTGCAGGAGCCCATGGCAGATGTAGTTGGGCACAGACTGCAGGAGCCCATGGCAGATGTAGTTGGGCATTCCAGAGGCTTCCTCCATCTGGGCTCCTCCCACTTGATCTTTGTTTTGCCCGTGGTTCTCGTTCCACATTCTTCCTGCCTCACACCCCACATTACACCCCTGTCCTGTGCAGTCCTTATTTCATCTGAGGCCCTGATACCCATGACTCAGATGTACTTCTTCTCAGCCCCTCCTTTACCTCAACATCCTCCCGAGCTGTGAGCTGTCAGAGGGATCTGTAGGCCCCCCTTTCTTCACCCTTTTTTTGAAACATTTAATTTGAGACTTTGTCTAACTATATGTTACTGATCAGTGTGGTACTCACTCAGTAGACCAGGCTGACCTCAAACTCACAGAGATATGCTTGCCTCTGCCTGCGGAGTGCTGGGACCAAAGGAGTGGATCTTGTATCGGCAGACGGCTAGTGACCTAACTCTGGTTCCACCTGCCTGTTTTAGGACTAAATAAGATAATGCAGCATCTGGCTGGTTACCGGCTCCTTGGGTAAAGCATCCTTTGCACTGGAGATGGGCACTGTGTGTTGAGGTTCTGTAGCCCCTCTTTGAACTAGACCAACCTCCTTTGTGGCCATCTCTGATCAGTCAGTACTTGGTAGGTGTCTCCCCGGGATGGCAGCCCTAAAGCTGATAACATCTGTTGAGATTTCACTTCCTGCCAATATATTACTCATGAAACTGCTTTCTTCACCTCCCCCCTCCCAGGTGTCAGCTCTGTCCTGAGCTGTACACACACACACACACACACACACACAGTTTCCTGCTATAGAGTTTGTTCTTGGTGATGGCAATTTCTTGCTTTCTAGGTGAAGTGTCTTCACTTGCTACAGATACCTGTCTCTGTGGAAAGTGGCCAGTTTACAGAGATTTACCCACAGGGTGGGGGACAGTGAGGGGACTGTTGGAAGGTGGAGACACAGTCCTGCTCATTTATCTACTCTCTCTCTCTCTGCAGCCTTTGTCACTCATTCTCTCAAGTACACACTGAGTGTAGCACTCATCCAGTCATCACTCATCCACTGCTGTATATCCTCCCCCACTAGCCCTGGAGAGTCAAAACTACCCCAGTGATACAGGCAGGTGTGTGTGTGTGTGTGTGTGTGTGTGTGTGTGTGTGTGTGTCCAGGGGTGTGTGTGTGTGTGTGTATGTTTTTCATTTGGAGAAAGAAGAAAGTTCCAGCAGATGAACTTGTTCAGCCCTCTCTCCTTTCTGTGCCTGGCCCAGAGGGATGGAGACAGCTGTGAGAGAATTTCTGTTTCTGAAGCTTCAAGGATGGAGTTGACACCCTCTCTCTTTAGGCAAAAGTAGCCATGGTCTGTCTGTCTGTCTCCCTGCCTTCAAGGGCTCCACTTTTACGGCCTTGGATCTTCATTACAGCCAGGCTTTTCTAAATTGGTGCAAGGAGGGGACATCCGTGCCTCTGAGTGTGCTGGGAGTGACAACCCAGCAAGACCCGAGGGTCACCAGAGTGGCTTTGAGTGGCTTTGGGTTTAGTCCGGCATGGGCTGGGGGCCTGACTGCATGTTGAGTGTGGAGCTTGGTCACCTGTGGCTTAGGAAGAACACTTGCTTGTCTGGCAGAGAGGCTCTTACAAACTGTGGATGGGGCGCTCCTTGATGAGTCACTCCCTGGGGCAGTGGCTCACACTGGGGCTCCTCTGGAGGGGTTGGAGGACGGGGTGGCAGCACCTCTCCAATCTTGTTTGGTCTCTGTTATCACCTGCCCTGCCACAGACCCAGGCCGCCTACACACCTGCACATCTTGCTTGGTACCTCTTCTTTGTTCCTTGTCATTTCACTTCAAGACCACCTCCCTCTGATTAACCCCTTCTGTTACTGTAACGAGACATCCGAGGCAGTGTACTTTATAAAGAGGTTTATTTGACTCACAGTTTGTGGGACTGAAAGCTCAGGACCAGGCAGCTGTTTTGGATGCCTGATGGCAGGGGGTGTCACAAAGGCAGGAGTGGGTGCAGAAGAGATCACCTAACAGGCAGAAAGCCAATGAGATTCAGGGGTCCCTTGAGAACTACCTAATCGCCTCCCATTCATCCAGTCCTGTCTCGTAAAGGTCCCATCATCTTCTAACATTGCCACACTGGGGACCAAGCTTTCTTTCATGAACTTTTGGGGATTGTTCACAACATCTAAACTGAAGTAGCAGGATCTCAGACTTCCCAGCATCCTCTGCTCAGCAGCCAGTTGTCTTTGTTAGGGTGCTGGGCTTGCTGGAGGAACTGCCTCCTTCTGGCTGTGGGCTCTGAGAGCAGGTCCACCCTCATACTCAGGCTGTCCTCTCTGCACCCTGAAGGTTTTATGGTTTTTGGTTTTGGTCCACAATCTCCAAACAGGTACACCATGTAACTCCCAGAAGGCATCCAGAAAACAGAGAGGCCAGTATTAAATAAAACCACACATAGCCTTTCTCTGCCTTCTAGATGCTTGTGATGGAATGGGATTGTTGCTAACCCCAAACAAAGTATTGGTGGTCCCAGGGTACTCACATAGCAAGGTCTAAGCTTGTCCTGGTATGCGGAGTGATAGACCTGGGTGCCACCTCCACTCTAGTTTGCTTTTAAGCTCTCACAGGTCCTGTGTGACGTGGGCTGCCATCTTAGCTGGAGGCTCCTGGTCACTTGCTGCTGCTCTTGCTCTAGACCCCAAGAATGAAGAAACAAAGGGTAGTGTGCCAGACATGATGGTATGCGGTAGTTGGGATGGTGCCACTTGCTGGGATGTAGGAAAGGCTCTGCCCTGGTCACTGAGTGGTTGTTAGTAGAGTGCTCAGGGTAGAAGGTGTCTGCTGGCGTTGGCCTAGAACCTCCCACATGATTAGAGGTCCAGAGAAGTGCCTTGTTCTTAACAGCACTGCAGTGCTGGGCTACCACTTCACTGCACCCTGGATGGCATGTGTCGTGCTTGTCTTAGTCCAGCCTGCAGGTTGCATTGTCCCCTACCTGGGGGTTGGAGATGCAGGCTCAGACATTCTAACAGTCCGTTCTCCCGGGAGCTCATTGCTTTCTCGTCAGGGAAAGTCTTGGCCTTTCCTGGAAGCCCAGAGCTCTAGCACCTGGTTGACAACAGTCAGGTCCCTCCTGCTTACAAGATTGGGTTCCCGTATACTCCTAGCTGCCATCCTCCATTGCCGACCTGTAAGCTAACGATGGAAATGTTGGTTGGTAGAGGATGGGCCAGCCCTGAGGTGTAAGACACAGCTCTGCCATCTCAGCTGCACACGTCCTTCCTTCCTTCCTTCCTTTCCTGGGAGGCTTGTCATGGTGCAAAGTGGGCCCTCATCGCACACTCTTGAGCAAAGGCTCTGTGGTGCGATGCAGAGAGCCCTAAGGCAGGGTCCCATGGGAACTGGTTCTAGACCCAAATTTTATTCTACTCTGGGTTTGTTTTCTGGCTCTATAGGAAAATCCATAAGGCTGTTCTGATTTGAAACACGGATCCTTGGAGCAGGGTAACAGCTCAGTAGTTGAGAATGGGCAGTGCTCTCAACAAGGATCCAAGTCCAGTCCTCTGCACCCACATTGGGTGGCTGACAACTACATGTGACTCCAGCTCCAGGGGATTCAACACCCCCAGCTCCCACACCCCTGGCTACACACAGGCACGTGTGCACAGGATTAACAATAAGACTTTAAAAGAGTAAATTCCTCATATTTCCTGATGTTGGTTGGACTCTGTGCACGGATGAGACCTGCCACCCCTACACTTATGGTTCTTGATGATATCGTTAGAGAAGTTGGTCTCCAAAGCCCCCTCTGGCTTCTTTGTGACCAGGCATGTGTTCACCTCATTCTGGATTCCCTGAGCACTTTCGCCTGCCTTGCTTCCTGGGCATTAGGCACACAGCTACCCAGAGAGCAGCCAGGACCATCACACCTCACAAGGCGGAGGGGCAGGCGATTCTTGGGATCACTTGAAATGCTCCTCTGGGTCCATCCCTCCTGAGTTCCATGGGCTCCTCCTGATGGGTGTGCAGTTGCTTGCTTGTCTGAGCAGGCAGCACTGGGGTCCCACCGTCTGCCCCCATGCCTCCCTACTCCTCTGCTTCCATTCTGACTCGCTGAGAAGCTGGAGTCCTGTTCCGGTGCTGGCTTTTCTGGAGTCCCCTTCCCTCCAGTTCTCTCTGGTTAGCTCAGAGGGCTTTGTCTGTCTTTCTGTCCATAGGGAAGAGGCTGGGGCTTGGTCCTGTCTGAGGAGGGCTTCTGGTGACAGGCCTTAAGATTGCCTTATCCTAGAGCACAGCTTGGCCTAATTAGGAAAACTAGTGCTGCCATGCTTGTTCAGATCGGCCCTGGGGACCCTGGATTAATTGAAACGAGGCGGAACAGATGGATTGAGTCTATCAGCAGCACTCCATGGCAGCCTCTTCACACTAAAGCACTTCATTACCCGCTGATTGTACCAGGGCTCCTGCCCCAGTCAGCAGGGGCTGTGTTAGGACTGGAGGCCCCTGTGCAGATGGAATTACAAGCTCCTTGTCCCCCCCCCCCCCCCCCGGTCGTACTTTAAGCAGGTGTCACGGATAAATCACTGTTTTATGTTTCTTCACTGCAGTTAAATGGGAAAATTGTGGCCCTGGCGCTAACAGTCTCCAAAAGCTCTCCATGGCTCCTGATTTTGGGGTCAAATCCCTATTGCTGTCTCAGGAGTGGCAGTGTGGGAGGCATGCTGGCCTGGGCTAAGGGGCAGTCTGGCAGTGTCATGCCATAATGAAGGTATGAAGCAGGTGTCAGCTGCGGGAGATGCTCTGGCTTGGGCCGCAGGGAGATTGTGTGGTGCTGGACAAGCTCGCTCATTCCTGCCCCTCTCACCCTGGTTCCTCTTGTGAAATCGCTGAGCAACAGGTCCCACGGACAGTGTGCTGGTGACTCCTGTCCTTGCCACCTCATAGGAATGATGGGAGGAAAACGGGACAGGAACTTCTCTGTGGCTGGGTACTTCTAGTAAGAACTGTGAAGTGATAGGTAGGGCGTGGGGGCCATGTTGGAAGGCAGTTTTTGTTTCACACAGTGTCGTTGAAATGCATTCTGGGAAACCTCTTGGCCAAATCCAGGTGAGAGATTTTTGAGATGTAGCATGTGTAAGAATGCAAATCGGTGGCACAGGCGGCAGGCCACCAGGGCACAGATGACCCTTATTATACTTCTCCCAACCTCAGGGTCTCTGTGGGGCTCGGTTCATGCCACATGGGGCAGAGCAGTGCCCTGCGGTTCCTATGGATGGTTCACAGTGGGGCCCTGAAGGCATTTGTAGACCGGTGAGGCTGGTCCTGAGGGCCACCTCTGCTGTAGTTTGGGAATTGAGGAGTAGTCCTTGTTTTGCTTCCTTTGGCCTGAAGATGATCACATTTGGGACTCTACAGTTTATAAAGCACACTGTGTTCAAGCCAGCATCACAGGCTCACTTGGGAATGCAGCTTTTTTACATTTATATTCAGTATTCCATTTATAGGCGTTCTCATGGAAAATTATAAAACATTATAAACTATTGCTTTTTTTTCCCCTCCCACTCTGAAATAGTTCATCTTTTGCTAACAACTACAAGCTGTGAAGCTTAAGGAGATGGAGAGAGAGCGTGCCAGGTTTGAAGGTACGGCCACAATGCAGTGATAGCGCTGTGATAGCCGTACAAGAGCAGTTGGGTTTTCAGGGTCTGCTTCCTCATCAGTATGGGAGAGAGAAGACACCTGCATAAAAGAGCTTCTGTAAGAAGCGTTAATGCAAACCTTCAGGGATATTTTCTGACTAAATTTTCCCAGCTGTCACTGTTAGAGGCTTCTTGATGCCCGAGTGGGGAGCTGATTGACAAGTAAAATGTACCATGTAAGTGGCGGATGAAGAATTAGAAATTGAGACAGACAGAGACAGGGGGAGCAGACGTGTGGTCGTGGGCGTCCTGTCTCAGCTGAGGTTTGGGAGCTGAGAGGGCTCTGGCAGGTGTTGCAGGGTTGTGTGTGGAAGGGCATTTCAGTGAGAAGAGCAGATTATGCATCCTCTAGTGCGCGCTCGTGAAATCTGGAACAGCTTTCTCAGCCTAGTTCTTTGCCTGTCAGACTCCTAAGCATCCTTCCGGTCCAGGCCATAAGCCCCCTGCCACTGGGAAGCCCTTGACGGCACTTGTGCAGTGCTGTGGCTGTCTGCCTAGTTGCCGTTCTCAGCCACAGCAAGGTCTGCAGTGTGTGCTCTGTGAGCGCCTGAACCCAGAGTAGACCTGAAGGGTGTGCAAACAGCGCACACAAAGCTGATGTCATTCATGTTCCTGCCTTTTAGTCTTGACTCTGACTGAGAGTGTGGGTAGGTCAACAGGAACATTCTTTGTGGTTTTGTTTTGCCTCTGCGGAAAGCTCCTGTATTGCTGCGTGGACCATCCCAATCTCCTTGGCAACGGAGAGCATCGCTTTCCTCCTGCTGCCTGTGCAGAGTGTTTAATTTTTGGGGAGCTTCCTTCTCAATTCAGAATTAACAGCTGCTATGCCAGCCCTTACAGAGAGTCAGTCAGTCCTGAACCTATGCCCTTGGCTTCCGCAGCTCTTCGTTTTCTTTCCCGACAAATCGGCAACCTGTAATACTGAGTTTCAGTGTGCTGGAGAAATGGCTCAGCCATAAAGAGCATTGGCTCTCCTCAGGAGACCCTAAGTTCTTTGTGAGTATTCATACACGGTGCCTACTACCCATCTTTAACTTCAGTCCCAGTGGAGTCTGACACTGTCTTTTGGACACCAAAGGTACCAGGCATACATATGATTCACATATATACATTACATGCAGGCAAAACACCCATACACATTAAAAAAATTTTTAAGTTTTATTCAGGTTGGTAGAGGGCTATTCTTTCCATTTTTTATGAAGTGATTGTTCTTTTCTTTGACTGATTTGGTGACAGGGTCTCACTATTTAGTCTTGGTTGGCCTGGCGCTTACTATACAGTCTTTACAAATTACCTTGAGAACCGTGAAGAGAGCATTGCTTCCTATACTTGCCTCTTTTTAAGAAGTGTGCTTGTAGGTTCAGGAAAACGTGCTGTGATTCTTTTTTTTTAACCCTACTCGCTCTGGTCTGCCCCGCTCGCTGCCCGGCCGCCCCCCATTCGGCCCCGCCCCGCTCGCTCCGGTCCAAGGATTCATTTATTATTATTATTCATAAGTACACTATAGCTGACTTCAGACGCACCAGAGGAGGGCGTCAGGTCTCATTATGGGTGGTTGTAAGCCACCATGTGGTTGCTGGGATTTGAACTCATCACCTTCTGAAAAACAGTCGGGTGCTCTTACCTGCTGAGCCATCTCACCAGCCCCACATGCTGTGATTCTGATCACTGTGAACATTCTCTATTTGGGTCTCTCCTCCCTTCCCATTAAACATGTATCTAAAGTGTCTGTTCATTAGATCTCCATTCAGCTTGCTCTTTGGTTCTGTTCTTAACTCTCTGAGGCCGGATCTTCCTTGTGTAGCCTAGGTTGGCCCTAGACTCAGGGCATTCTTCCTGCCTCAGGTTCCCAAGTACTGGGATGACAGACCTAAGATCCATGCCTGGTGTGTTCTTAGAACTCGTACAGTGACTGCTGGAAACCACAGACCTTGAACCTGGCTTCCTTGTACCTGCTACCAGCCAGGGTCAGAATCCAGGGAGGGTGTTGTTCATAGTGCAGGCACCGATGCTGTCCTGAAGCCCATCAAGGCTGGGGTGACAGGTGCCCCTTGAGTGTTTTGGCTGTTCCCCTTGATCTTTGATTGCAATCGATGAGATCCTATATTTTGGATTTGAGGCCCAGATGGGGATGACAGAATACCTTTTTACTTTTACAATATAAAGCACTCTGTCTGGTTCCTCCCTGTGGCTATGTGGCTCAGGCTGCCTCTGCAGGATGCAAACACCCCCTCCACTGACCCAGATTTTGGGGGATTGTTCGAAGCAGTTAACTGCCAGTGGGTCATACCAGAATCGGATTTAGTCCACTTTCATTTATGAAAAGGGAAATTTGGGGTTTCCACAGCATCTTACTCGAGGCAGTAACAGCAGATCTAAAGTGTGGTGGGGCGGCGAGGGGAGGGTAGAAAATCCTACCCACCACACTGGGTTGTGAGGGGATTCTCTCTGGAAGGAGAGTTTGTCAAGCCTAAGGCTCTGTCTAGGCTTGTCCCTAATCCCCAAGTCAGGATGCAGCTGTGGTATTTTGGGGTGGTTTGGTCTGGGGGACTGGAAAACACAGCACTGGGCTCCACTCCAGCATCATCCAGCCCTGCTTCTCACAGCCAGCCTGGGTGGGACCAGGTGTCCAAAGCAGACTGTGGCAGTCGCGTCACAGTGGCTTTCTGTTCCAAGTGCCAGGCAGAGGGGCTTCTCGTCAGCACCCTGCTCACGTCCCCACTAGGCTGAGGGCCTGGCCTAGAGGGAGGCTCCACTGTGGGAGCCCGGACACATTTGCTAGACTTTTGTTGGGGAAGGTCAAAGGTGCAAGGGAACTTGGGGGGGGGGCACCAAGCGTCTTGTCACCTTTGTGGGTATCCTGTGGCCACCCATGGCTGGGGATACGGGTTACTGTCGTAGTTCGTTTGGATTGAAAGAGCAGGTATTCATTTAAGTGCATTTGGAACAACTAGGGAATTGAAATTGACTTGTTCAGTTGTAAATTTTATGCACACATACAATTCAGGTTTTTCCAAATTGCATACCAACTGCAGAGTGATCTCAGTATAAAGTACACTCTGGATTTCAAAGATCCTTGAAAAAGAATGTAAAGTGACTCAATAATAATTTTTATCTCGGGTTTTTTTTAAATGGCTATATTTATATACACTGGGTTAAAAGTATTATGTAAATACTTTCGCTTTTATTTACCTGTTTAAAGCTGGCTTCTGGAAAATTTGGAATTACTATGTGTCTCAAGTTACCTGTTAGCAGCGGGGCTGACCTGTGAGCCTGCTCTTGCGGGGGGGTGGGGGGGTGGGGAAGTGATGGCTGGGCCTTCAGGGGAACTGCTTAATGGCCCTTGAGAACTTTCCCCACTGACTTGGTTTTTAGGAGACACCTGGCGTTTTAAGAGGGACCACTTTTTAAAAGCCTGTTTAATAAATTATTGTTGTTTTATTATTGGTTCTTTGAGACAGCGTCTTGCTGTGTAGCCCAGGCAGATCTGAAGCTCGTGGCAGTCCTCATACCTCACTCACCCTTGTGAGCGCTGAAATAGGCGTGTGCCGGCCCCCGCACCACGCCATAAAACATTTTTTTCATTGCATAAACAACGCTTTTTTTTTTAAAGGGAAATTAGGAAGTAGTGATTAACTAAGGCGACGCCCCAGTTTTGAAAGACCGTTTTCCTAACAGCACTTTCTAATGATATTTTGTGAGTGTGAAGCTTCCCTTGAGAACAGTGAAGAGAGAGTATTGCTTCCTATACTTACCTCTGAGGAAGTTTGAGAAGAGTGCTTGAGGGTTCAGAGGCCTGAGCAAGGTGGCCGGAAAGCCACCGGGGCTCAGAAGGGGATGCAGACAGTTGTCAAAGATGGTCTTATTCTCCCAGGGTAGCCTCATGCTGGGGCTCGCCCGGGTAGGGCACTGCCTGACAGGATGGGCATGCTGGCCAGAGAGAACCCCGTTTCCCAGATGCCCTGTTTGCACATGTGCTGGGGGAGCTGTGTGTGTTGCCACCTGAGAGTCGTGTTTGAGATGACAGCCGTGGTTGGCAAGGTGACGTGCAAGCCCAGGAACTAGATGGTGCTCAGCTGTGAGACTAGCCCACTGAGTAGTCTCATCTCTGGAATGTCAGTGGGAAGCCTGCTGCGCCCGGCCGATGCCTCCCCTTCGTGCAGCAGAGAGATTCCACTCAGGCTGCATCTTAGGAAACCCTTTCAGAGACAGGAAGCTTCACTGTGGTGTGCCCAGTCCTTCCCTTGTCTTCCATAAAACTGGATTAGGTCAGAGTCTCTCACTGATTGGCCAGTCATCTCTGGAGATCACTTCTTGTTGCCTCTGCTCCTGTTGCCACTGCCATGCACACGCACGCACACGCACGCGCGCCCACACACACACATGCATGCACACGCAGCGGTAGTATCCTCTCTGCCATGCCCCATTCCTCCTCATGGGTACTAGGGATGCAAACTCAGGTTCACATACTTGTATGTACAGCAGGCACTTTACCCACTGAGACAGTTATTCCCCCAGCCCCCAATTGGATTTTTCTCTTCCAATTTGTGAGAAGCAGTTTTAAGCTGGAAGATGCCCTGCCCTGCCCTGCCCTGCCCTGCCCTGCCCTGCCCTGCCCTGCCCTGCCCTGCCCTGCCCTGCCCAGGAGCCAGAACAGAACTGAAAGACCCACAGATACCAGGCTGTGACTGATGGGCATGTATGTCCTGCCTTCTTTTGGAGGACTCCTCTTAGGGTTAGGAGACATCTGTCCCCAAGGCCATCTGACTGGGCTGAGTTGCTAGATGTATTCTCCTCCTAGCAAAGTCACTTTCTGTGAACAAAATAAAAAATCTTCTGTATTAAAATCTGCCCCGGGGGCTGGTGAAGTGGCTCAATGGGTAAGAGTACCCGACTGTTCTTCCGAAGGTGATAAGTTCAAATCCCAGCATCCACATGATGGCTCACAACCATCCATAATGAGATCTGGCACCCTCTTCTGGAGTGTCTGAAGACAGCTACAGTGTACTTACATATAATAAATAAAATAAATCTTTAAAAAAAAATCTGCCCCAAAGCCTCATCTTGCACTCAGATCTGCAGTCTTTGGCTTGTTAATTCTCAGTGGCATCTCCTTTTTTATTCCCTATTTTATTTTAACAGCACCAGCTCTATGAACATAAAACAATTCAGAGGAGCTTTTAAAAACAAGTTTAATCCTGGCACCCCTTGAGAACAGTGAAGAGAGAGTATTGCTTTCTATACTTACCTCTGAAGAAGTTTCTGCATATGCAGCCATCGTTTCTATTTGACGGGCAGGACAGGACGGTTACCCTCTGTCGAGTGGCTTATCCTGTCATTTAGGGTCTTTACAGTTGTGGCTGCACACTTCTCCAGTGACTATATTAGCTGTTATTTACCCAGTGGCTCTTTACTCTTCTGTTCCTAACGGTGTCTTTCTGTCTCTGTAGGAAGTTCTCCAGCAGCTGATCGTAATGAATTTGCCCAATGTCTTGATGATTGGCAAAGACCCGCTGTCTGGTGAGTGCATGAGCCCCGCCCCCGCCTCCTGTAGCGCCTGGGCAATGCCATCAGTTTGGACAGCTGTTAGCCACAGCTTGGGATACCAGCTTGGAGGCGGCACAGGGAAACACGTGGTGGTTTTGGTACAATTTTAGAGAGTGGTTTGTTGTCCTGAGGCTATAAGCCAAGCATGCATTTCCCTCTCCAGCCTCAGATGTGCCTGCGGAGACATAGACGGCCTATGCTTTGTCCCATCAAAGAGGGCTGGTCTGACTTAGAGAGTGGAAGCTGTGATGGGCTTTGCAGGCACGATTTCTCTTAACTGTGGTATCAGACTCCACTGTGATACGTGTGTGTGTGTGTGTGTGTGTGTGTGTGTGTGTGTGTGCGCGCGCGCGCATGCATGCGTGTGCTCCTAGATTGGGAAGTAAGCACCTCTAGGGGAGCCAGTGTCTCCCCTCAGGGACCCTGTGATGTTTGTGTGTGTTCCGTGAGTGGTCCCCTATGTGGTTTCATGTCCCTCACCAGACTTAGAGCACCTGGCCAGTAAGGGTTCTCGGACATTGCATCTGTCAAATGGCAACTCCTTCTGCCACCTTCTGGGTGTCACAGGTAATTCCCAGGTGACCCAGGTGGTATGGCCGCCCTTATGTATTGTCACACTCCTGCACATAGCTCTTTGTGCTGCCTCCATGTTGTTCATTCTTTGGAACCTCAGAGTAGGTGAGGGGCTAAGACAAACAAGGGAACCACACCTGCAGGGTGGGCTGAGGCCAAGGGTCCCGAGACATACCAGTTTTTACAGAAGGAGCCCAACTCTGTGAGCTGCCCCTTGGCCAGAACAGCCTGGGGTCTAGCTGTCCTTTTTTCCTGATTGGGACAGTACCTAAGTTGTCTTAAAACTGGAGGAAAGGTTTACCCAGTGACCAGCCTAGGACGGGACTTTTAAAAGAGCCATTCAGGACATGGCATGACTTTGGAAGTGTTAGTAGCAGCTTCCCGGTACCATGAAGTAGGCAGGGCATTCTTTCTGGGCTCCAGCTGGTACCATGCCCACCTTTTTTTGGTTTTGTATTGTACACCAAAAAAGAAACGTCCTTGACCCTGGCCCGTGAGCATCTGTCACCAGCATGACATGGTAGCCCTTCTGTGTCCACCAGGTTGCTTGGTGAGTCCTGCCTGTGAGGACCCTCCCCATGCCACCTCATTACGTCCGCAGCAAGAAGGAGCCTTTGGTCCTCCAAACTCAAGCTCTGGCTTCGTCCAGCCGCCACCTCTGAGCTCTAGGGAAGGTTGGGGCCTTAGAGATGTGTATGGTGACCCTGGGGAAGCGGGTTGCTTCTCTGAGAACTGTGTTGTCTTCCAGGTTGATGCGGGGCTGGTGTTAGCCAGGAGACAGGTGACGGCTTGTAAGGTAGCTGTGCCAGCAAGGGCCGCCGTTCTGTCTGCTTTGAGGGCAGAGGAGGAGCTAGAGAATGCCTACTTCTGTAGTGTGGAAATGACAGTGTGCTTTGGGTGTGCCGGTGTCATTCCCATTTATAGGTGAGGAATGTAGTTAGGCACACACCCTTGTCACTAGGCTGATAAGCAGAGCAGCTGACTGGCAGCCCCAGGCTCTCTGGGGCCTGAATTCTGCCTGTGTCACACACCCTGCCCCAGCAGTTGCCAGCATTCAACCTTTGTGGACCACAGGGTTGGTTAGATCATGGTGCTGAGGCAAATGCCAGTGGTGAGTGGATCAATACGTTCTCCTTGCCCTGCTCAGCCACTCCCCCATCTTTCTGCTGCCCCCAAGACTGGATGCTTTATTTCCCATCTCCTCTTCCTCCAGGCCCCTCCCTTCTACCAGAGACAGATTGTCCCAGTCAGGGAAAACAGTCCGGGTGGTACCAAACCAGAATACCTGGAAGGAGATTTTTGGTTTTTCGAGGCAGGGTTTCTCTGTATAGCCCTGGCTGTCCTGGAACTCACTTTGTAGACCAGGCTGGCCTCGAACTCAGAAATCCGCCTGCCTCTGCCTCCCGAGTGCTGGGATTAAAGGCGTGCACCACCACGCCCGGCAAGGAGATTCTTTTTGCACCTATTTACTGAGCCATCTTGTTAGCCTAACCCACCTTTATTTGCATAAGTTAAACCCCCTCCTTTCTAAGTGTATAGTTTATGTCACGGCTTTTTCCCACACGTCTACAGAATTGTCTAACTCTCCCTTTGGTCCATCCTGAGAACAGGGGAAGCTGCTTTTTAGTGTTTGCCAGCAGGTGAGGTGAGTGGTCCCAAGACTTCCCTGCAATTCATAACCAGTGTGCACCCATTCCAGAGGCTCTGGTTCCAGTTCCTGAGGAGAAGTGATGTGGCGAGACAGTGAACATCAGATACTAAAGCAAAGGATGACACCCCGACCTAAGGTCGGCTGCTTAGGCAGGGCTGACTGACATGCTAGACAGTGGCCTCCCCACCATGCATGGATAGTCAGGTTTGACAGGGGCTCTCCAGGGGTTCTGAGAGTGAGGGAGGATGGCGGAGATGTCCGCCAACAAGAAGATGCAAACACAAACCCCAGAGGCAGAGAGACATATTTATGGAATCGAATTTTCAGTTTTAAGTTTGAAAAAAAAAAGATGGTGTAAAGCATTTTTTTGGTTCCTTTTAAACAAAGAACAGAGTTAGCATTTAAAAGGATCCATGGCTGCCCCGGAGTAGAGAGAATTCCTCTTTGCACTCGTTCTGTCTCCTGCCTCTAATGAGGGGCACACCTGAGCTTTTTTTAGCAGATGGCTCACACCACACTGTTAATCATAGCATTCTGACGTTTGACATTAGGTTTGTGCTGTTGGCACATGTACCACAATGGAACAAGGTCCCTGATCCCAAAACAGTACGAATTCGCTGTGACACACCCTCCTGGCGCCACCAACTGCTCTGTTCTTGTTTGCCACACTCTTCTTAGTGCAGCCCTCTTGGCCTCCTTGTCCCAGGTCTCCTGTCCTGTCTTTCCTTCTCCCCTAGCTCCTTTGAGCAAACAGTCTATCTTATACCCCAGTGCCTCCATCAGAGCCTGGCATTAGTGCTACAGCCTGTGTGCAGGAGGCCTGTTCCCCTCTCCACATGCTACTCCTTTAAGCCCAGCTTCCTACAGCTGTTTAACTATGGACTTGGATACATAAAAAAAAGGTCATCCGGGTGAGGTTTAATCCCTGCTCGGTAACAGCTGTGTCTTCCTTAGGATAGAGATGGCCCGCAGAGAGAGCCGCACCATCTTGCCAGCTGCATAGCCATCAAGCCCATTTGTTTGGTTTACTGGTGAGACTGTTCGGCAGGAGCCTCGTGAGGACCAAGGGCTCACATCAGCTCTAACTGTAAAATGAGGTAGAGTGGTGTGTATAGCACTTGCGGTCTCTCAGCTGCCAGGCCTGTCACTGTGCCACACACACAAAAAGACTACATTTGTCTGACAAGAAGCCAGAGTGTTAGCGAATTAATTTCTGTGGTGCATCATAGAATAGTCTGGAAGAGAGCTTGGTTTTTTTCTTCCAAGGCCTGTATCCAAGTGCAGTGGTTATTCACAGACTTATAAACTGCTGATCTCATCTACACTGGCTAAACTGGAAGGAAAAGGGCTATAGAAATACAGAGGCATGGAGGTCAGCAAACGCGTTTAAATCCATACATTATGCAGACGCTGTGGTTTTGGGTATTTGGCCGTAGGTCCTGAGCAGGACTGTCCACCGCCTTTGCTCTGCTCATTCTAAATTGCAGTTCAGATTCCTGGGGTCTGTGGAGGTTACGACCCCATGTGTGGACTCTGCAGGGACCTGTCTGTGAGTATAGCTGGAGTTCTTGGGGCTAGCTGTTAGTAGAGCTGGCTGTTGGTCCCAAGTGTTCCTTATATGACACTTGAACATAGGTCTCCAGGAGCAGATGTAGCATTTGGAGGGCTCAGAATAGTCTGTGCATAGCCGTCATCTTCGGCCACAAGCAGGACCCTGGCATGTCTGCTGTTGTGGTTGTGGGAGCCACAGGCCTGCTTTCTGGCCCCTCCCGAGGAGAAACAAGTGCCCTTGCATCTTTCTCCATCCTAGCAGGCTGCCCCTTGACTGGAGCCTTGCAGAAGGAGCTCAGCCCAAACCTGTTCCCAGCACTTGCTGTTCAGATGGTCAGTATGTGGGTCCAGTGAGCCCGGGAGCCAGAGGGAAGTCCCCAGTGCATAGAGGAGAAGGCATAATGGAGGTCATCCCCTCGTGCTTTTCTGTGCAGAGGGGATAATTAATTCTACCCAGACAAGAGGAGAGCGGAGGTATTAGGGCAGGGATTTGATGAGCCCTTAGCAGAGAAGGTAAGTCATGCTTGCTTTCTGTCTCGGAACTAGAACTTGAGATGATCGCCTCTTACAGGGGAATGGCCTAATCGTGTTGTTGGGATGCTGCCACACACAATTCGGTTCTTTGGTACCTTGAAGCATCTTTTGGAGCAAAACTGCCCACATTAGGGACACAGAGCTCCTGTTAGGTTCCACCTGTTAAATCTCTTCATTATTCTTCTGTGGGACCTTCGACACATGGGCGTTTGGGGAGCGTTCTCCATTCAGACTGTAGAGGTGAAGAGGGGTGTCAAGGTGGGAGGAGCTCAGGGTTGGAGATGTGTAGGATCCAGCCCACTGGGAGGAATGCTTCAAGGCGGCCATGCCTCCTTACCCTGAAGTTCTGGATCCATGGAAGCCTCCCTCACGCAGCCCACATGGAACAGCCCTGTACAGCTAACTGGGGTGAGTACCAAGGTGGGCGTGCTCGTTCTACAGGCCACCTCCTGCAACCCTGCAAGGGTACAGGCTCTGCCTGTCACTATCCACCTTGTTGATAGCTAGGTTGCTCCCCTCAGAATTGAAAAGGCCCTCCTCTTTCCTTCCCAGCTGCCTGCCTGCAGTCCTACAGTGGGATGGATGGGGTGGATGGGGTGACAGGGCTGCTGAGAGTCTCCATGCGGCTGCTGAGCCGTTCTTGCGCCCTTTCTCCAGCCTGCCTATGCCTTTATCTCATTATCCAGGCCTTTATTTGTTCTAATCCTGCTTGCTTATTTATTTATATATTTATTTACTTACTACATTTACTGTGTGTGTGCATGTGCCTGTGCATGTGTGTACACCACAGTGTATGTAAGATCCCGTGACGGCCCTCAGGCGCCTGTTCTATCTTTTCCATCATGTGGTGGGGGATCAGTCTCAACTTGTTAGGCTTGGTGACAGGTGCTTTTACCAACGAGCATCTTGCTGACTATAAATTGGAAAAAGCCTTCAGTTCTTTGAATGAGCAGAGAGAAAATGTCAGCGCTAATGGTTAATATTTGTTAACTTGATTCGGTTGGGATCCACGTGTGTTTCTGAGGACATTTTCAGATCAAGTCTGGGACTGAATAAAAAGAGGAAAAGGGAGCCGGGCATGGTGGCACACGCCTTTAATCCCAGCACTCGGGAGGCAGAGGTAGGCGGATTTCTGAGTTCGAGGCCAGCCTGGTCTACAAAGTGAGTTCCAGGACAGCCAGAGCTACACAGAGAAACCATGTCTCGAAAAACCAAAAAAAAAAAAAAAAAAGGAAAAGGAAGAAGCCAGCGAGCACTACCATTGCTCTCTCTGCTTCCTGACTGCAGATGCAGCACGGACAGCCACCTCAGTGTTACCACAGCTTCCCACCATGACGAGGCTATACCTTCAGACCACGAGCCTGCATGCATCTTTTGTGAAGTTGCTTTCTCTAGGTACTTCGTCATAGCACTGAGAAAAATCAGCAAATACAGTCAGTTTGTAAAATCCCCATTCTTACCAGGATTTTGATCATTCTGGTATCTCCTTTTTGATTCTTGAGAATAACACCTCAGAAAAGCACCTTGATGTTCTGATTCTGAGGGACGTGTTAGCTTGCTCCTGGCTTCCCCACTGCTTGCTAGTCCCGAAATGTGTCCCTTTCGCCAGGCTACAGTGCTGACTTGGTGGCCTGGACACTAGAAGTCCATGCCATGCCTCCTAGGAACAGATAGAGCTTGCTTCCCAGCACACTCTTGGGCCAGCGCAGCAGTCCAGGGCCAGCCCTCTGGCCAGCAGGGCCTGCTAGGAAACCAGGCTTTGTTTAGTAAACTTCCTGGAGTGGTCGAGTTCAGAGAGAGCCTCGGCCACCAGCACCATGGCCGCTAGCAGTTCTGCTCTCTGTGGCTGCGACCGGCCGCGTCAGAGGAAGAGAGTGAAGGAGGAGATGTTATTTGTCAAAGGTCTTTGTCTTCACCGATGTCTGGGCCTGGGGTTCTCCATCTGGTGCTGGGAGGTCCCTTGACTCTGTGTTCCTTCTGCATGGCCCTCATCTCTCCTGGGCAAACTGTGTTCCTCTCTCTTATTTGCTTGGTGAATTTTCTATCAATTTGCAGCCCAGGCTGGTAGAGACAGGCTAGGGTGGTAAGGTTGTCCTGAGGACTTGTGGTTTCAAATTGGGGACGGCTGTCTTCTGTCCTTTGTGGTGGTGCCGGGGCACTCAGAGGTATAGGACAGACTTGATATGAAAGCAGAGAGACACTAGGATGGATGGGGCAGCTCATCAGGTGCACTAGGGATACCCCTGTACCACTTCATACAGAAGTGTGGCTGTATGCCTACCAGTGTAGAGTTGATAATGTTTGTTGAAGGACTAAATAAAAAATAGGGGATTGCGTGGCCTGGTGTGTGCCTGGTGGGTGTCATGTGTGATCACATTCTGAGGGTGAGAAAGCTGACAGACCCCCCCACCCCCACCCGAATGTGAGGCTGCTTCCTACGTCTCAAGTGGGGTGTGAATGGTGGAGGTTGTCCTGTGCTCCCACGCTTGAGCAGTTTTGTGCATGGTTGCATGGCAGTGCCATGGAAGGCTATTCTATCTAAATAATATAAATAATAATCAATCACTGTCTTTGGGTTAGACAGAGCTTCCAGGAAGGCCCCCGAGCTAGGCCTCTTGGGTGAGCCTCTAGATGTACATGGGGGATTATTGACACCATGTTCATGTTCAAAATGCTGTTTTTACAAGTGGGACAGCCCTGTAATCATGCTTATGAAATGACCGGTTTTTAAATACAAAACCAGGGAAAGCAGTGTTAAGTGGGCTACCCTAGCGTATAAACCCAGAGGTGAGCGGAATGTAGAATTACTAAGAAAGACATCTATCTGTGGAGACCAAAACTGCCATCTTAGAGATCTCCTACAGCAGTTAGCGCCAGTCAGTCAACAAATGTGGAGGAGCACTTGCATAGTGAGTACTGGGGTGCCAGAGAGGAGGTAGGTGGAAGGTGTTGTGGGCTCAGGAACATATCTTAGCTCTCTGACTCAGCCTCCTCCTCCTCCGTAGGATGGAGATGCTGCTGCTGTTCTTTCAGGACTGTTATGGGGTTAATACAAATGGTAGCCATAGCACTTGATTCTGAAGTACAGTGGCAGTGCCCATTGGTACGGAGGCAGCAGATCTCTGCATGCTCAGGTCAGTAGTCTGTCTGTGTGCTGTGTGAGTGTAAGGCTGACACCCCCACCCCACCCCACCCCCACCCCATCCCCCACAAGCCTGGGATTTACAGGTCCTCAGCCTGCTGAGTTAGCAAGGCAGGGTTGAGCTGCTCTGCTGTTCTTTGACCCTGTCTCCAGGTCCCCACTGCTTCCTTCCTGCCTTCCTCTAGGCTGAGTGTACAGCTAGGGCAGGAAGGGCTCCTTTAGAAAAGGATGCTTGCTTGCCTTGCCCGCTCCTCAGCCATCTCTTACAGGTGATGGGGTCCATTCAGGTTCTGACTCTCAACACAAGAGGTCAGTTCTAAGCATTCCGATGGCTTCAGCCAAAGGGAACCAAGGAGGGAGGCCGGAAGACACCCAAAGATACCAGCATTATGCAAGACCAGTTCTGTATGATATGCTGGTATCCATTGGTACCGGGCTGTAGACTTGTGCTCAGGACTCTAAGGTGTGATTCCTTACTGTCTGCATGGGCTTTGGGGACAGTCCAGAGTCTTTCCTCTGACCTAGCCCAGCTCCACGCTGTAACTGCCCCAGCACTTTCCGTCCCACACCTCACTCTGTGTGGAATCCGACGCTTTCTCCTGCACTGGAGCTAGGTGCCGTATGCATCTTTCGGTTTTGTGTGTTCGTTGGCCAGTTCGTCTGCTGCTTTCCATGCAGACTGCTTTCCACAGTGACGGGCAGGCTGTAGGCAGGCTGTAGGCAGACTGTAGGGTTTCCTTAGACTCCGCCACTGACTCAGACTGTCCAGGGTTCCACAAGACAACATGGGTGTTTTGACTTCACTACCTGGGGTTGCTTGTGAGTCATCTGGCCTAGAAAATGACATTGTTTCGTCCCCAGCACCATCTCTCTGAAACCCAGCTCCAGTAGGTATAACCACAAAGCATTTACAGTTTGAGAAGCATCATGCTTTCCTACCCCTGTACCTTTGCACATGCTGTTTCCTGTGCCCAGAAGCCTTGCTTGACACTACAAACCAGGTCCTTTTTCTAGGTGGTGTGTGTGTGTGTGTGTTGTTCTTGTTGTTTTGCCTGTGTGTATGTCTGTGTACCACATGTGTGCAGTGCACATGTAGGCCAGAAGATCCCCTGGAACTGGAATTACAGACAGTAGTTAGCTGCCATGTGGGTGCTGGGAACCAAACCTGGGTCCTATGGAAGAGTGCTTATAGCCACTGAGCCATCTCTTGAGTCTGTCAGATCTTTTAAATGTCTGGCATGTTCGTTTATGTCCACATCTATCTGCATTTAAAGCACTTGCTGACCTTCTTTGAGTGTTCAGTAGGTGCTTGGCGAGGACTTGGTTGTCCTCTGGTGCTGACTGATTTACCCAGCCTTGCATGCCTGCTGCCTGCTGCAGAGACCCAAGAGAGTCAGTCTTGCCGTGTTCCCTGAAACTAGTCAAACCTGTAGCCTGGGGGACTTAGGAAAAAAGCTTCTTTCTTTACTAGTGAAATCTTGGAAGAAATAGGCACCCCCTTTCCTCGAGGAGCAGGGTGGTGTGGACTTGGGTCTTTCCTTCTGGGCTCCCGTGAGTGGAACCTGTCAGGTGAAAGTGTACCCGCAAGCGTCAGTGGCCATGGGGGCCGTGGGTGTGGTGCAGCAGGCTAAGATTCTGCTTAGATTTCCATTGTTTCTCTTAGGAAATTTCTTTCTAAGTTCTACTCTCTTACCTTTGTTCCTCATTAAAAAAAAAAATCTTAATTTTTTTGAACAATGCTCTATAGAGATAACATTTCACATTTTTGTCCTAATTTTTTTATGTTACACTTTCGTTAATTATCTCTGTGTGTACATGCATGTGATGAATGGGTCCCCACATGAGTGTGGAGGTATAAGGTAAGGAGTCAGTCCTTCAAAGTGTGCGTCCCAGGGGTCAAAGTTAGGTGGTCAGACTTGGCTGCAGGTGTCATTACCTGACCATGTTTTGTCTTGGTTTGAAACATATCTTTCTGTGTATCCCAAGCTGGCCTTGAACTCATCCTGCCTCAGTCTCCCCGGTGCTGACACTATAGCCGTGTGCCACCACACTTTAGCTCTCCCTTAATTAGGATGACTT
Source organism: Mus minutoides (assembly GCA_902729485.2). NCBI lineage: Eukaryota > Metazoa > Chordata > Mammalia > Rodentia > Muridae > Mus > Mus minutoides. The sequence continues at coordinate 406,729 of LR750540.1, forward strand.
CAGGGTGGCACTCGGGTACTGGCAGGGTGCCAGGGTCACCCTTGTTCTTACATTGACCTCATTGGATTTTGTTGTTTTTCAGTTTTAATAATTTTTTATGTGTGTGGGTGTATTGCTGGCATATATGTCTGTGTATCGCCTACATGCTTAGTGTCTGTGGATGTCAAAAGGCATTGGATCCCTACAACAGGACCTGCAGACAGTTGCTGTATGAAGGCTGGGAATCAGACCTGGGTCCTGTGGAAGCACAGCAGTGCTCTTGGCTGCTGAGCCATCTCTCCAGCCCCTTCTGTGCCCCTTCTGTGTCGTTTGGAACCTCACAGGTTCTAAACCCCTTTCTGTCCAAGTACTTTCTTGCCTTCTGGCTGCTAGCTAGCGTCAGGCCTGTCCAGCACTCAATGACACTTTGATATGTTTTTAATTGACAGACAGTTGCATACTGGATGTTGATAGATTTATAGTGTGATCAACCTTAAGTCACTCATTGCTCCAGCACTGATCCCTGGTGAGAACACCCAAGCCCTCCGTACAATCTCCTCTGCATGTATGGTACTGTGCTGTGAGCTGTAACTGCCCTCCGTGTGGTAGGACACAGTGCTTACTCCCACTGTCTGATGGGGACTGTCCCCTCAGTGTCCTATTCTAATGGATCACTGGAGTTGTCTCAGTTATTCTGAAGGCTGCTATAATTAGATCCTTTGGCCCTTGACTGAAGAGTAACAATTTTCTTCATGAGCTCAGAGCCAGAAGCATTTTCTACCCTTGTCTCAGATCCAGTAACAAGGGCAGATAATCATGGAAGCAGGGGCTGTGTATATCTCACTGCAGGGCTAGGAGACAGTACTGTTGTGTCCGCCCAAGGGTACATGAGGGCCACCTGCCTGCCAGTGATCTGAGACTGGGAAAGAGGTGGATGCTGACTGCTAATGCCCCAGAGTTCTATTGGCCTGACTTGAGGCTATTAGCACTTAATGTAGGAGTTTCCTTTTCTGATTAAAACCAGCCTGGAAGGCTTGATTTTTCTCGAGTGTGGTCATGCGTAGATCAGAGCCTCTGGCCAAGTAGAAGGCTGTAGTATATCCACAGCGCGCAGGGCCTCATCTTCTGGTGTGTCACTGAAGACAAGGAGATAGCCTCGGGCCCCACCGTGAGCTTTGGAGGTGCTGTGAGTCTAGGGGAGTGAGCTTCCAGCTAGCTCCCTGTTCTAGAGCTTGGCAGCCATACTAGCACAAGGAGTCAGTTCAGCAGAGTCTTGGCCAGGAATAGCAGGCTCTCATAGGTTACTGCCCACACCCCTTCGCCTGTATCCCAGTTCTTGGGTGTGGTTTGGGTTTTTTATTTGTGCAGTATATTTCTTTCTTTCTTTCTTTCTTTCTTTCTTTCTTTCTTTCTTTCTTCCTTCCTTCCTTCCTTCCTTCCTTCCTTCCTTTCTTTCTTTCTTTCTTTCTTTTTTTTCTTTCTTTCTTTTTCTTTTTTTCTTTCTTTCTTTTTCTTTTTTTAAATAAAATGCCAGACAGAAGCAGCTTAAGGGAAGGTGAGTGTATGTGGCTCATGAGCTAGTGATACATGGTCCATCGTGGTGGGAAAAGATGGGGGGTTTGTGGAGGGAGTGTAGGGCTCCTTACATCACCACATGTCCTGCTTCTGTCAGGACAGAGTGGGAGATGCTGGCATTCAGCCAGGCTCCTTCCCTTTCTTCTTTTTCTTCAGTCCAGGACCCCAACCCACAGCATGATTCATTCATGTAAGCGCTGGTCTTCCCTCCACAGTTAAGCCTCTCTGTCATTGCCCTCAAAGACACCTAAAGAGGTGTCCTAAGAGCTTCCAAGGCCAGTCAAGTGGACAGTGAAGATTAATACCACAAGTGTCTCCTGTTGATGTCGGTATGGTAGAGTCAGAAGTCTATCGAGAAAATGGTGTTATGTTTTGGAGTACACCTTTCTTTCCCTGTTGTATGACAAGATGTGTTGAAAGGGCAGAAATGGCAGTGTGTATTTGTTTTTTTGTTTTTTTGTTTGTTTGTTTGTTTTAACAAACCGCAACGGGAACCCTGTTCATGACCCAGGCCAGCTGCCCCCATCTTACAGAAGTAGGAACTGATGCTGGAGACAGAGTCCCAGTCACGCCATCCTGGAGTGACCAAGCCAAGTTGAGAGCCCAGGCTCTCTGGTACTGGTTAGGGGATTGAGACAGCCTCAAGCGAAGAGACAGATAACTTTGAATGAAGTTTGGTTTGGGGCCCATCCTAGTGGCAAAATTAAGACAGTGACCCAGTATATTGATCAAGGGTTGGAACGTGGAAACTGCTCAGACCTTGCACAGAGTACAATGGAAAAGCCTGTCTTCAGGACAGGGTGGCCACGTGGCAGGTAGTATTTGCCCCAACAAAGTGTGTAAGGCTGTTATTCATAGAGAATTGACCACTAAGATGCTCTTTGCAGCATCTTGTATTAAAAAATACTGAAAATTGGAAAGCAGCTGGTGGTTGAGCTTTTTAAGATTTGTTTATTTTATGTCTGTGAGTACACTGTAGCTGACTTCAGACCCCAGCAGAGGGCATCGGATCCCATTACAGATGGTTATGAGCCATCGTGTGGTTGCTGGGACTTGAACTCAGGACGTCTAGAAGAGCAGTCAGTGCTCTTAACCGCTGAGCCATCTCTCCAGCCCCTGTCTGAGCTTTTGTGCAAAGTGATTTGGTAGCCATAAAGAAAAATGTATATCCAGGTGCATGATTGTAATGCCACAACTTGGGATGCTGAAAAGGGGGATCACAAGGACCAGGCCAGCTGGGGTTGCATCACAGGCCTTTGTCTCAGAAAACAAAAGGTGCCAGATATGTTTTCCGTGGTTTATATTCGAACACTCCAGTCTGGCAGGAGCCTCCCAAGCAGAAGAGCAAGGGGACACACAGCGGTGGCAGCGTGAAGCTGAGTACATGTGGTCCTCACACTGTCCTGCCTCTCTTCCTGAGCTCTCGAGCTCGTACAGCAGGCAGAGCTGTAGACACTTGTCCCCTACTGGACTTTGCTTACAGCACACGCTGAAAGTGTTTGCTGATGGAGAGGCCTATCAGTTATTATATAGAGTGATTTATGAAGTACGTGAGTGGTAAAGGCCTCAAATGGTTCTGCACAAAGTTCTCGTGAGGTAAAAAGACAAATGAACGTCTACATAATGTGCACATGTCAGTAGCTACTGGTTTATTGTTGTTGTTGTGGGGCTGTTTTGTTTTGGTCTTTATCTGATGTTTTCCCCCTCCTTAAAGCAAAATATACATCTCTCAGAGCTTACGAAGTTGTATTTGATTAAATCTATTGCGGTTTTAACACAGGGAAGAGCATGGAGGAGATTAAGAAGGTCCTGCTGCTGGTGCTGGGCTGTGCCGTTCAGGTAGGACCGTGCAGTGGTTAGGGAGGGTTCTGGGTGGCCAGTCCATCATCATTACGGCAGTTCCTAGGAGGCAGTGTGACAGCTGTTTGTAGTTCTTTGGCCCAGGATACCATACTGTGTGCTCCCGGTAGCATGTAGGCCAGAGCTCAGGCACTTATTTTTGTAAATAAGTCTCATTGAGCTACTGTCCTCTTCACTTCTTTGTGATTGTCACTGAATGCTTTCCAGCTATAGTGGCAGGGTTGAGGAACTGAAAATTCTCAGAACTGCCCACAGAGGACAGAAAATGTAAAAGTGTCAGCATACAGTTGAGTGTAGTGACACACACCCGTAATCCTAGCACTTGGCGTTAGGGTAGGAGTATTATGAATTTTAGGACAACCTAGACTATAGAGACCTGTCTCAAAAAGCCAAAGGCTTGTGCCAGGCTCAGTAACAGACTGCTTGGGTAGTATGTAAAAAGCCTGGGTTCAATCCCCACCAAGCAGAAACAGTACCCTCTAGGGTGTGCCTGTCTTCTGCCCATGTCACGCATGCTCCCTTTGCTTGTGAAGAAATGCTTGTGTGGGATCAAACCCGGGCTTCTGAAGCCTGTCTCCTGTAGGTGGCCGGAGGATCTTTGTGCAAAGTCTTGCTCTGAGGACAGTACTAGGACCCCAGGCTGCGAGCGGTGGGTGTGGTTGGTTCCCGGGTTTCCTGCACCTGGATAAATGCTTCCATTGATTCCTATAACCCCTCACAGTGTGAGAGAAAAGAAGAGTTCATTGAGAGAATCAAGCAGCTGGACATTGAGACCCAGGCTGGCATTGTGGCTCACATCCAGGAGGTAGGTGTGGGGTCGGGCGGGGTGGCCATGGGCTTTAGAGCTGTAGCAAGAAGCAGCATCTCCGCGGTGGGAAAGTTTGAGGACTACATCACCATGAATGATTTTGTTAATTGTCGGTTTCATGACACTGCAGAAGCATTGATTCTGTTTGGAAAGGTAGCTAGCCACCAGCAAACTAAAATAAAATAGAGGTTTGAAAAACACGCACACCACACACACTTCAATCAAGTCATCTTCTGCCTGCTTCTTCTTGCCTTATATGGTCGCAGACTATTTTTAAGAGCTGTCAAGTGGTTTAGGCTCAGAGTTTGATTTATAAGCCCTGGATATGTATTCTGGCAAATGTCATCCTCTCTGAACAGTTGATCTTTGTAGAGAGTCTCCGCTGCTATCAGTGACACACAAGGAAACAGGCTGCCACAGAGAGAGATGTCAAAACCAGCCCATCCCGAGAGAGCACTCCTCAGGAGGCCTCTACACTGTCACATGGCCTTGGGGAAGGACGAGCCAGTACTTCCTGCCCCTCTGCCTGAGGTTGACCGAAATGGCATCAGCTGAAAACGTGGTTTCCTTGTGGGGCAGATGTCCACCCAGGATGACCCTTTCTTTCTCTTAGTGCTGGGTGACTCATTAGAGCTCAGAACTCACTGTAATTAGGCCAAGGAGATAGGAGCGTGCGAGAACTGCTGTACCCTTAGTAGAAGCACCACACACAGGGCTTTCATGGTAGGTGCTGGTGACATGGCTGTAGCTGGGTGGAGAGTTTCAAGCCAGGGTTTGAAGTAGGCTGTAGATGTCACTCATTGCATTTGGAGGCCCAGCAAAGCTGACATAAGAGAAAGCTGGTGCCAGGCGTAGTGGCGCACACCTTTAATCCCAGCACTCGGATTTCTGAGTTTGAGGCCAGCCTGGTCTATAGAGTGAGTTCCAGGACAGCCAGGGCTACACAGAGAAACCCTGTCTCAAAAAACCAGAAGAGAGAGAGAGAGAGAGAGAGAGAGAGAGAGAGAGAGAGAGAGAGAGAGAGCTGGTATTGAGTAAATAATTTCGACCATGACTATGTGCCTCTTTGGGCTGAAGAAGCAGTCTGCCTTTTAATTTCCTTGTGGGTGTTGTGTTTTACAAATGTGTATGTCTGGGGGTCATTGAGATTTGTCAGCTCTCTGCCACTCACTGTCCTTTCTGTGCAGATAGCAGGATATTATAAAAATAAAAAGGAATATACAACCAAAGAGGCCTGTGTCATAGTCAAAGTCGGCAGCTGGCATAGGGCTGCTGTTTGTTGGGTATCTATCTCTTCAAAGCCCACATACCCAGGATCTGTGTGAAGCTGCTTGTTAGAATCAAGGGAGGTAGAGAATAAGCCTGTAGTTAGAAACTCAGCAGGTGACCATGTGCCACTGGCTTGGGGATCCTGAAGCTACCCACAGTGGCCTTGAGACTCAGGGTCCCCCCAGCCCTAGCATAGATCAGCCTGGGACCTGGCTCTCAGAACTTAGCTTCAGGGTACCATGGGATAAGATTTACCCCAATTCAGACGTCTGAGTGCTTCCCCAGTGGGCCTCTCTCTTTTCCTGGTGTCCCCTTTGAGACTTGTGTGTTAAACTGATTCTCTTCCAGCCATGAGAAGATGGCTGCTCAGCAGATCTCAGCTCTCTGCACAGGACAGTGGTAAAGCCAAGCTGCCCTCTGTGGTCTGTGGGAATGAGACTCAGGCCCCCAAATCACCTTAGACTGTAAATAACTCCCCCAAAGAAAGCCAAGATTGCTATGTGTGCACTATTCTGAACTAAGAGGCTTAGCATTTTGTTCTGTTTGCATTAGATTTTATTTTAAGGAATAAGGTAAGGTCTATTCCTCATCCTCCCACTGAGAGGCCTGCCTTCTCTCGGTTATAAGTAATTGCAACTTAGGGCATCTCAGTGACTGTGTCTTGTCATCCGAGGTAAGGAAAGGTGGCTTGTATTCATAGCTTCTAATCTGACTTACAGAGCCCTTCTGCTAGCCATAGGAAGCTTATCAATGAGGGCCTAGTGATGTCTGGGAAGGAGGTTGCTGTCTTGGTATGGGAATGAGGTGTAGAGAAGGCTCTGGCCTCTGCCTGGGTCACACACCACATGGCCCTGTGCATTCAGGAATACCAGGGCCAAGCACAGCAGCAGCCTCTGCAATACAGGCCATATTCTTACAGGTGACCCACAATCAGGAGAATGTGTTTGACCTGCAGTGGCTGGAGTTGCCGGATGTGGCCCCCGAGGAGCTGGAGGCCCTCTCCAGAAACATGGTGTTCCACCTCCGCAGACTCATCGACGAGCGTGACGAGTGTACCGAGGTTCGCCTGTGGGGCAGCTGTAGCCGGCAGGATGGGTCCCCGAGGTGGCCGCTCCTCCAGCTCTTCTCTCTCGGGTCTGAATGCCTCCCGGCCTGCTGCTGGTCAGGATCGTTGGGGTGGGACACTGGTATTTCACCTGGGTGTAGCCCTGCCTCGAATGGTCTTTGAGGAGATGCCCACAGGAACACAGAGGCCGACAGGGTGCCTAGCATGTGTGTGGGCTGCTTCCACTCACCTTTTCTCACACTAAATAGTACCTCCTTCTGAAATCATGTAACATCGTCTCCCTCCTGCTTCTCAGTCTCTTGTTGAGTGGTTCTTCACCTAGTCAGGGTCTAGACCCTGCGCCAGTCTAGGGGACACTGGTGAACTTGCGTGTTCCCATCTTATCCCTGTCTCGTGCAGCTGATCGTGGACCTGACACAAGAGAGGGACTACCTCCAGGCACAGCACCCTCCCAGCCCCGGCAAGTTCTCTAGTCCGGACTCCACACCAAGCCCCACCAGCAGCCTGTCCAGTGAGGACAAGCAGCACCTGGCCGTGGAGCTGGCTGACACCAAGGCCAGGCTGCGGCGCGTCAGGCAGGAGCTGTAAGTCTTCCTGCTTTTCCCTCTTCTTTGTGGCGTGGACCAAGCATGGTCTTCTCGTGTCGTTTGCTTGCACGTGTGCTGGTGTGGGATGGCTAGCTCTGCTGGCTGACCTGCGGCTGGCAGCTGAGCTCCTTGTGGCTGGAGGCTCATCACCAGCCCTCTGCAGGCCCACACTTGTAGGGAGGGTTTCCTGATGCTCAGGCTCCAGCCAGACAGTCTATCAAAGCAGGCTGCTGTGCAGGCTCAGTATAGGGCTGGGTGAGCGGAATGTTTTCTTGGCTCACTTGGGTCTTTCCTGTTTTCTTGAATGTTACTTGTCCATCTGAGGAGTTGCTCAATCCTGGTTCTCCAATATCTGGTCTCACAGAGTCATCTGAACTCACAGAGCTGTGGCTACACTTTCTGTCTGTCTAGTACACTTACGGACAACAGGTGATGATTAGACCCAGTTTAAGGGTACATGTTAGAAACCTAAGGCTTTTGAGCTGGGGAGATGGCTTAGTGAAACAGAACTTGGAGAGTTTGGAACCCCAACACCCACATAATATAGCACATCTATAAACCCTGCACCAGGAGATTGAGATAGAAGGATTCCCAGGGCTTGCTGGCTAGCTGGTCTAACTGAAGCAGCAAGTTCCTCCTTCAGTGAGAAACCCTGCCTCAAGAAAAGTAATATGGAGGGCATGAAGAAGAACATGGACTATCAAATGTCTAGGTTATACGTGCACTTGCACACATCCCAGTTATCACACACACAAACACACACAAGTGTCCAGAACATTTTCACAGGCTCCCAGAAGCCTGTGTGCCCTCCTTTCTCCTCTGTGGTCCTAGAAGTAGCAGCCTGTTCCCAGAGCCTGCCAAGGAACATCCTCCCCCTTACAATCTCCTAATCACCCTTGCAGGGAGGAGAAGACGGAGCAACTTGCAGACACCAGGCACGAGGTGGATCAGCTGGTCCTGGAGCTTCAGAAGGCCAAGCAAGATGTGAGCACAAGGCCTGCGCCTGCTCGTCCAGGGGCTGAGTCTGGGGTTCCCTAGTAACTGGCCCCAGGGGATCAGGAATGTTACATGGAACTCGTCCGGCAAAGCTATCCAGAGTTGTCGTGAGAGCATCCTCATGGTGCCAACTATGTTTCTTAGTGTGGGGAAGCATGGACATGTCACTCCTTGGCCACCAGGAGACCCCACACTGTAGGAATTGACCCTTTCTTCCTCCTCAAATGGGTGCCTTAATCTGGGTTTTCACCTTTTCCACTCTTACAGAATATTCAGCTTGCAGCTGATGCCCGGTCAGCCCGTGCCTATCGGGATGAGCTGGACTCGTTGAGGGAAAAGGCAAACCGTGTGGAGAGGCTGGAGATGGAGCTGGTACGCTGCAAGGAGAAGCTACACGACGTGGACTTCTACAAGGCTCGCATGGAGGTAATTGGCCACCCCTCAAGTTGGAGGTGGCCGGATAGGCTTCCATACACTGCTGCTGGACACAGCCTCTGAAGCATGCACCCTTGGAGGATCTGAGGGGAGATCATTCTGAAGCAGCTGCTTCCGTTATAGCTCACCTGCCTAGGTCCTCCTGGGTCTCCCTCTAGCCCTTCTCGTGTCTCCAGATGTTGGATGCGCCGGGGGGAGTAGAGGTGGCTGATAAAGGGCAGTGATGCTTCTTAGAGTTTTTCTTTCTCCTACTTCATGCCTATCTTAGGGTTTCTACTGCTGTGATAAGCACCGTGACCAAAAGAAACTTTGGGAAGAAAAAGGGTTTATTTCATTCTGCAGCTTGTAGTTCATGGTTGACAGAACCTAGATGCAGGAGCTGATGGAGAGGCTGTGCAAGAGTGCTCCTTCCTGGCTTGCTCAGCTCAGGCATAGCACTGCCTACAATGGGCCTGACCCTCCCATATCAATCTCGAAGAAAATGCACTCTAGCCTTGCTTTCTGGCCAGTTATTCGGAGGCATTTTCTCACTTGAGAGTCCCTCTTCCCAAATGACCATAGCTTCGATCAAGTTGACATAAAACTAGTCAGGACAACATAATGACTTCTGTTTATAGTTTGGTTGGTTGGTTTGTTTGTTTTGGATTTTGTTTTGTTTGTTTCTTAAGGCTCATAATTTCTGGACTGTTTGCTAGGCCTCAGTCTCTGCATCTATAAAATAAATATACTGTTGAGGTCTTAAAGATGTGCAGTGCGGAGTACTGGTGCCTGCGCAGGTTCCCCACCTACTCAGACAATGGAAACCTGCCAACTTATTTCTGTTATTTTACTCATGTTTGCAACTATGGGCATGTGCCGAGTGTGTGTGTGTGTGTGTGTGTGTGTGTGTGTGTGTGTGTGTGTTTCTGGTTTCTGTGGTTATATAGCTGTGTTCGCCAGGCTGCTTCCCACCTCACTATAGGGATGCTGTAACAACAGATATATGCTGTCACATCAGGCTTTCACAAACTTTTTTTTTCAAGATTAACCTTATTTTTAATGCATGTGTGTGTAGGTGGGAACCATGTGCAGTGGTGTGTGTATTGTCAGGGACTATATGCATGTGTGTGCACGTACCCACAGAGGCTAAGGTTAAAGGTGGTTGTGATCTGCTCAATACATAGGTGCTGGGAACTAAACTTGGGTCCTCAGCAAAAGCAGTAAGCAGTGTTGACCACTCAGTTACCTGTCCACCCCCTTGCATCTAGTTTTTGATGTGGACTCTAGGAATTCAACTTGAGTTGTCAATCTTATATAGCACATGGTTTTATGCCCCCAGGCTATCTGTCTCAGGTGTGTGTGTGTGTGTGTGTGTGTGTGTGTGTGTGTGTCTTCTTTTGAGTTTGGGCTTTGCTTTTCTGCCCACACTGGCCTTGAATGTCTGGGCTCCAGTATCTTTCCTCTGCCTTCTTAGTGCTTGGGCTATAGGTACATGCCAGCAAGCCCAGCTCAAGGCTTTACATTAAATCCTGTGCCGATTACAGGTCAAGTCAGGTGAACAAAGCAAGGGGACCCAGGGGAGGTCCCTGATGCCCTGGTCATGCTCTACAATGTCTTTGCAAATGTAGACCCCCTTTGCTGGCTGCATGTTTGTGAATCTTGCCCCCTCCCCTCCTTGGGCAGTGACA
>LR750539.1:0-62500 GCA_902729485.2 Mus minutoides
TCAAAGTGAAGGGCTTAAGAAGTAAACACACTTGTAATCTCCTGTAGTGGGAGAGCTGGAAGAGGGATTCTAAGGTAAAATAATAAAGTGAAGTCATCAAAGAATCAGGTTCTTACTGATTCAAAGGTCTACCATCTGGCTTTTGTCTTTAGGCATATATGCTTATGATTGAGAGATGGCTGCTGCAGGTCAGAGGGAGAGGCAGAAGAAAGGACACTCTCTTTTGTTCTTAAGAGCAAAGACAAAACTTTCAGGTTTGATGTCTGTAAGCCATCACTAGTAAAGAGGATCAGATCACCTTGAAGAGCAGGCTGATCCCTCCCTCCCTCCCTCCCTCCCTCCCTCCCTCTTCTTGCAAGGACATGGTTGGTTGGAATTTTGAAAACCAAATGAAGGGTTGGGCATTTGCTGCCTGAAAATGGATTTTTTCTGTCACAGGATGCCAGTTTTGAGGCCCAGAAGTCTTGGGAAGCTGCACAGCCAAGCCCTGTGGGATCCACCAGAGGGCAGGGTGTAGAGGATGGACTCACACATTTCCCAGATCCTCTAGCTGCGTACAGAACTTACTCCATCAGCTCCTGGGAAGCCTCAGACCAGCAGCTCTGTGCAGAAGAGATCTGTCCTGCCCAAGGTCAGGCCCTATCCTAGGTCTACTATGTCTTAGGACCCATCAAAACAGGGTCTGGTTTTCTAGTTCCCCTTGGGGCCACCCAGTATGAGGGCTCCTGAGGACCGAGGACTTCCTTGTGTGTGAGACACCCTAGGGTCTCTCTTCTAGCAGCTCTTACCTAGTACTGAAACTTGGATGACAGGAATGCTACTCACATTGAGGTCAAATAGATTCATACTCTTCTGTGTTTAGTGTCACCAAAACAAAAAACAAAACAAAAAAAAAACCCTCCACTCTCTTCACAGGGGGCTAACATCAGAGGAAGATGATTTCTACAGAGTGAAAGCCAGACTTCTAAAGTCCGCCTGTGGACCTGAATTGGAGAATATGAGGATATTTGAGAATTAGGAAGCAATCATTACCCCATCCCTCCTTTTTGTTATTCCTCCTCTCTCTCTTCTTCTGTTACCACTTCTTCATTGCTCTCAGGAGGGGAAAAAGTGGGAGTCAGTCTTCTTTCAAGACAGCAGGTAAGTCACATCCTGTTTCAAGGCTGACAGGTATTATTCTTTAGTTTAGTTTTGTTTGGGCTCAGGATCAAACCCAGGGTCAGGGATCAAGTCCAGGGCCTTGTCTACACTAGATGAGAAGTACTCAACTCCCAAGCCGCACCCCCAGCCCTAAGCACCATCTGGAGATACAAAACTAGCATTTGAGTGTGTTTTGTGCTCTGTTGAGTTAGGCATCCCAGTAAGAGACTCACTAGGGATCTGATACAAGCCCAGTAGCAAAGGAAGCAGGATTAAGACAGAGGGTCCGGCTAAAGAAGACATCGACAGTTAGCTTTGAGACAGATGTCACTTACATTGCTCTGCACAACAGGAAGAATGATACCAAACAATGTGATTAATAACCAGCAAGGCTTGAGTCACCAGGAGCCCTTACACACACACTTCATAAAGACAACAAAGGCTTTCACTGTAAATGATGCAGACTTGGCTGTGAATGTCGCCTGGCATGTACTGAGCTGCCAGAACACATTACTTTATTGTTTTTTTGGAGATCTTGCAGAGGAGGTGAAGCAGGCAGAGAGACAAAAGCATACAGAATAAGGCAGATGAATATTCGCCTTGTTTAGCTCATAAAGACCCTGCACATGTGGGTCAAGCAGAGAAGTGTGTAAAGTAAGGGTAAAGATGCAGGGTTATTGGCAGGGAAGGAGAAGAGAAGGCAATTATTAAAATGACTTTATCCTCTCTGCCTATCTCTATGGGCACCATTATGAAATACCAAATGAACTTCCGTAAGATAGCCATAGTTTTCTCTGTTTCCAACAGCATATGTTTTAGTCAGGGGTCTTGCAAAGAATAAATATTATGCTCAAGTGTAAGGAAAAAAAACCCCAAACCAATTATTGTGCAAACAACAATGATAAAAAGCTTTTAGCCTGTGTCATATGATGCATTCCTAGAGGAATGGGCAGAACAAGATATGTGAGAGCATTTGATCACACCTGGCAAGGTGTCCCTGTCACATAGCAGCCTCTTGCTTATCTTATGTGACTGTCCGGGGCTTGAGTCCCAGCTCTTCTGATCTTTTCAGGGCACATATGACATCTCATGGAAACATAAAAATTCTTGGAAAAGGAAGGAAGATGACTGCTGCTTCCTTCCCAAGGCTGGGGAGGCAGTAAAAGCACAGAGGACTTTCCCAAGGCTTCCCACCTGTCTCTGCTCCCAAGGCTTCCCACCTGTCTCTGCTCCCAAGGCTTCCCACCTGTCTCTGCTCCTCTCTCTCCTTCCATGTTTAGAAGTCTCTGCCTATGTCAGGCACTGAGGAAGTAGAGGAGACCAAGCTGTCATCCTCCATGTGCTTGTCAGATAAAGAATACAGGCCTACAAAGAAATGAATTATTCTGAGCATGATAGCACATGCCTCTAATCCCTACACACAGGGGTTCAGGCAGGACAATCTTGAATTTCAGTCTACCCAGAGCTACTTGGGAGCCCCTGTTTATAGGCAATTAATTAAGAAATAAGAAAGGAAGGAAAAGAAGAAGGGAGAGAGGGCATTTAAGGGCTCAAGAGAAGGGAAGGCTGTCAGTAGGTTAGTCCTATGAGCTTTGGGGTATGCCAAAGGAAGGAGATTCTAGTACTAGAGACAAGACTCAAAGAAGGAAAGTAGGGAAGGAAGCCCCACCCCTCTCTTCTGCACATCTTCTTCTGATCCCTCTGTTAGTCAAACACAATCAGAATCCATTGATAAGAAAATACAAGGGACAGAGCCCAGAAAAGGGCCAGGGCAAGGCAGGGTTAGGATTTGGAGTGAATTGAGAACCAGACAGACAGAGAATAACCAGTGTATCTGCTGTCCTCCGAGATGGGGATTCCAGGATGGGCATCCAACCCTGTAGTCATCTTCCTATATTGCCAATTAATCCCACGCAATATCTGCTTTAAATATTCTTGTTTGACTGGCTCCTTTGAAAATATGACGACAACAATGTGCTCTCTCCCTGAGAACAAAAATACAAAATCACACATGGGTGCAATTTGCAGTTAGTATTTACAACCTCTAGAACCTCACTCCTCAGACCAAGCTGTAGGCCAGCAGCAGCAGCCTCATTTGGGGGCTTAGAGATGTGAGTTCTTCTACCCCAGATTCCAGGTTTCATACACACACACATACACACACACACACACACACACACACACACACACACACACACACACATCAAGGTTTCAGAAGTTCTACCTTAAGAGCCAGTGGGTCAAATGTGATGGAGGGTTGGGTCTTTCATTTAGGGTATAGGTTCAGCTGTAGATAGAAGAAAAGTCAGCCAAACAATGTCTTAAGCACAGCAGAAGTTCTATTTCTCTCCTGAACTATGAAATCTAGAGACAAATGTGTTCAGTGCTGGTATCACAGCTGTCCCTTCTCTACGTATACTTCCACTCGGCCATCTTTAGCTGTCTCTGTTGTCTTCTTGGTTCTTAAATGGGTTCTAGAATTCTAGCCAATGATTTTCAGTTCCAGGTAGAGGACAATGTATAAGTGGACAAATCATGGAGCCCTTGTAAAGAATGTTTCTGGAGTTTGCTCCTAAACACTTTCAATGGCCACTGTTTGGTAGCTGCAAGGGAGTCTGCATAGTAGAGCAATTCCTTTAACCTACAAACACATAGAGCTTAGGGAGCAGAAAAAAAGAGGTGAATTAATATTGTAACAGCAATTTTCTCAACCTACTGTCATATCTAGTGGTAAAAATTATTAATTTGAATACTTTTATTCTGTCTTATTTCACCAATAAGAACCTATAACACATATTTTATATTTTGGAGGTGCCATTCATAAAATAAGGTGAATTTAGAACTAACTAGAAGGAAACTAGAATTACAGAGACAAAGGAGGACAAGATATACAATTACTGATTTAGGTCTCCTGTTATTCATTATTAATAATAATTTCTTTGGTATTTGAACTGAAATATAATTTTTCTCTTGAAAATATTTGCCTAAAATAATAAAAATTTATTTAAGGAGATTAAGAATGCTTTAGATTTCTTGAAAAGATTATTTCCAGACCCCATCTGTGTATTTTGTGTATTTTTCTGGAGTGATGGTGTCTTAGTCACTGTTTTATTGCTGTGAAGAGACACCATGACCAAGGCAACCATTATAAGAGAAAGCATTTAATGGGGGGCTTGCTTATAATTTCAGAGGCTTAGACCATTATCACCACGTCTGGGAGCATCATGGTATGTGGGCAGACATGGTTCTGGAGAAGGAGCTGAGAGCTCTACATTCTGATCCAGAAGCAGCAGGGTGGGAGAGGAAAGGAGAGGAGATGAAATGAGGGGAGGGGAAGGGAGGGGAGGGGAGGGGAAAGGAGAGGAGAGGAGAGGAGAGGAGAGGAGAGGAGAGGAGATAGAGATTGACTGCTGGCCTGGTGTAAGACCTCAAAGTTCACCCCCAATGACACACTTCCTCCAACAAGGCCACACCTCCTAATCCTTTCAAACAGTTTCACTCCCTGGTGACCAAACATTCAAATATATGAGCCTACGGGAGGCATTTTTACTAAAACAGATGGTCTATGGCTTTCACTGACATCATTTTCAGTGTAAAGGCACTCCTTTAGAATTATTGTTTATGAGCTAACACATAATCACATGCTAGCTCTATGTTTGCATCACTAGATTTTTAATGCCCATATTCAGAGTTCTTACAGCCCATTCAAACAAGGGCACTTTATTTGAAAGGGCTATAGCTTTGATTTTAAAAAGAATTCTAAGGGCTGAAGAGGTAGCTCAGTGGTTAAGAACACTTGCTGCACTTTAAGAAGACCTGAATTCAGTTCCCAGCACCCATGTCCGATGGTTCACAACCACCTGTAACTCCAGCTTCAGGGAATATCATGCTTTCTTCTGATCTTCTTGGATACTCCTCTTCCCGAAACACACATGTGGTGCACACATACACACACATACATGTAAATAAAAATAAAAATTTAAAATACTGTATTTTGTATTCTTTACTTATTTTTCCTAATTAATCTAACTTAGTGTCTTTCACTATATTTAAGTAGGCAACTTCTACATCACCTTTGAACTATTCATATAATATCGATTGAAGTAAGATCTCATCCAGTCTAATCTAGCTAATAAGGGTTGCATTTTAAGGAATTTTGAGACTGAGATGAAATGTAAGGATTTTGAAAAATAAACCAAAAAGCTATCACTGAGTATCTTCAAAATATCTTTTTCTTTCCAGGGCCAGACATTGGAAAGGGTCTTGGTGGCAGGCCATCCCCTGTGATGTTAGAGCCTTGCCAGTCCCCAGAGGGGCCGTAAGCATTTGAGTTGAACTCTGCTGAAGGGCAGTGATAGAACACACAAGCAGCTTTCAAACCTACATGGACCCACTGCAGGATCAGCGTTGGACATCAGGGTATTGTCATGTCTGTGGACTTTTGTCATTCTGAAGCTTATTTTTGCCGACTTTTCAGACTGGGATGATAAAGAAATACTTGATTGGGCTACTCGTCTTCTTAGTTTTACTCTTTTAGTCTTTATTGCCTTGTTGCTGAGGTTAATGGGAGGAAGGGAAGGTATAAAGATGGAGACACACCCCTAACTTGAAGTGAAAGCTCTATAGAGAAAGAACTGCTTGGAAGAGGAGGTACCAAGCAAATACAGGGACTCTGTAGATCTGTGGATTTTCCCATAGTTCCTCGCAGGATACACAAAAACAAAGCTGCAAAGCTGCAAGACACGCATTTCTAATTTATGTCAGAAAAAAGGAGCAGCATACATATACATACATAGATATATGTATATGTGTGTGTGGTATGTGCGAGTGTGCATGTGTGATTCATGTATATGAATGCTCTATTTGCATGTGTGGCTGTATGACAGAAGAGGACATCAAGTTCCTTTATGGATGGTTGTGAGCCACAACATGGGTACTTCGAATTTAGGAACTCATGACCTTTGGAAAAGCAGTCAGGGGTCTTAACTGCTGAGCCAATTATTACTCTGGCCTAATATCTAACCCTGTAATGAACAGGTAATTTAAAGACCCTGCACTGAATGCTGATCAGGTTGTTTCCAAATCTAAGTGGCCCATCAGTGCTGTTTGTGCAGCCTGGGAAGCCTGTAGCACCAGTGTCTACCCCAATTGCATGGGGGCGGTGGATTGCAACTTTGATGAACTAGACTATGTTTCTGGGAAAAAAAACCCAACAGGTGTTATATTTGACTAAACAGACTTCTATGTGTTGGTATCACTCTTCAGGGTTGGTACCCTCATGGGATACTATATTCATCACCATGTCTTTCTGAAGCAGCCTTTCTGACCTATGGGACTTCCCGAGTTGTATGCTGCTCAGACATCGGGCATGATCTGCCTTGTTTCCAAAGCTTTTGTGGTGTTATTGGCATGTTAATTATTACAGCAAATGATAAAATGTGCAAAATGGTCTCTCCCCTTAATGACATAAATAAGTGAAGCAATTAATTTTACACAATAAAAACAAGCAATACAATAACTTACAAATTTGGAGTTTCTTCATTATTACATCAAGTTGCAAAATGGAAACATGTAATTTCAAAAGGCTCATAAGTAAAAATGGAAACACAGCTGATGCCACATCCGCTCGTGGGCTGCAAAATAATGTGGGGTTTGCGCAGTGCGGAACAGTCAACATCTTTTAGACACACCAGGCGAGATACATTCTGAAACTATAAATCTTCCAGCCATCCAGACGATCTAAGCCATTTATGTGCTGTAATGAAAAACAAAACAGGTTCGTGTTGCTCTCCCAGGTGAGTTTGGCATTCTCGGAGTTACCTAGCTTGGGACACTCAGCTCCACTTATCTGTAGTTGCAGAAGCCGAAAGCCTGTGATTGATCTTGTAACTCCAATATCTTGAGAGAGATAAGTAGGGAAGCAAATTCCCCGGAGAGGGCTGACAACAGTTTTTAAAATGAAATGTGTATACACCAAGCCTGACAAACTCTATTGCCCACCATCTTTGAAACCGTCAGTTTCCGGGGTGACATTTGATTCCGTGTGTTTGTTTTGGTGAGTGAGAAAGTAACACATATTTTCTTTGACATCTTGCGCAATTTTGCAAGTATTCAGGGCACATTCCCTGCTTTGCATGGAAAATGTATTTGCGCAGTTGTCAGAATGATGGACAGGGGAGCGAATGGTAGGACAGAGCGTTGATCTTTGCTTGTTATTACATACAATAGCCTGGTAGGAATCGTGATGTGTTGGTGAGACAAACTGTGTCCCATTCTGGAACATATTAAGTTTGTCTCCAGGACACACATGACTTCGCTAGGGTGACGAACCTCATTCATAATAGATGCTAATCTTTTCAGGGCTGACTGATGACAGCACTGCCTGCCCTTCATGGAATTAGAGCGGGTTTTATCAAAGGACTCAAACTGCCTGCTAATTAGACTAATTCCCTTCATCATGAATTATTTATTTCCATTGGTAACTGATCACTGTGACATTAATGGGTTCTGCTCAGCTTAGTTTCATACCAATACACGCTAGAAGTTAAATGTTTAAAAATTCCTAATACTTCAGTCCAGGTCAAGTGTATCTCTAATATTTGACAGGTTTGATGGAGCTTCGATGATTATGTTTTAGGAGCAAATAAAATGGGATGGAGTTCCAGATTTTGTTTAGACAGGAAAACAAATCCATTTCTTCCTCTGCTCAGGTGTCTCCTTGCTTGGCTGGAACATGCCATACTATGTTGGGCTGTATACTCTCTGCTGCAGAGAATTTTGCCAAGGCCACACTCGTGCATGAAGTAGACATGAGTTAGCCAGATAGAAGTGATATTTCACTCTTTATTAATATCCTTTGATACAAAATTAAGAGTGTTGTTAATAATCTTGTTAACTTATTTATAAGTGCACTTTTTTTTCTATTGATATAGACTTTTAATATGTGCTCTGGCTGGTCTGGAACTCTGTAGACTAGGCTAGCCTCCTATTCTCAGAGATCTGTTTAACTTAGCCTCCCAAGTACTGAGATTAAAGGTGTGTGTCACTATGCTTGGCTTTATAAAAAAAAAAAACAGTTTTAGAAATATAATCTTTTATCAAAGAGCTGAATGGTTCACCTGTTAACATCTAAGTTATATATCGATCAGTTATTTCTCAGTGTGATACCCAGCTCATAGAGGCACTGCTAATAAGAACAGAGCTTCCTGGGCCTCGTCTGACCTGTTAAAGTAGCAGTTTTCAACCTGTGGGTCACGACCCCTCTGGGGGTTGCATATCAGATATCCTGAATATTAGATATGCACATTATAATTTGTAACAGTAGCACGATTACAGTTGTGAAATAACAAGAAAATAACTTTATGGTTGGAGGTCACCACAACCCAAGGAACTGTATTAAAGGGTCACAGCGTTAGGAAGACTGAGAGCCAGTGTGTTAGAATCTGAGAACAGTGTCTCAGCATTGCATTATCAACCCATAGCTTAACATGGTGGGATATGCTGTAAGCGCAGCACTCAGGAGACTGATACAGGAGGATATGGAGTTTGAGGCTAGCCTGAGCTACGTAGTGAGACTCCAAACCCAATAAGACAAAATGAAACAAGACACCCACTCACGTCATGTGATCCTTGAATAGTGTAAGAGCTACTGACATTGGTTAATTAAGTAGCTGACAGAACGTGTCTAAACTCCAGAAAACAAACAAGAAACAAAAACTGATCAATATTTTCTCAGGATTAAGCTAGTGTACAAGGGATAGATGCCCAGTGGAAGGGTTGCTTCTGGAATTGGCACCAGCAGCCATTTCATCAACACACAGAGAAGATGCATCATCATCTGTGACAAATGGCCATTAAGTCGGAGCACAAAGGCAGTCTTTGAATGTCAGGCATCACCCCTTGCTCAGGGGACACAGTGGACAAAGGCCTCGAGGCAGGTGCCCTCACACTCCCTGTTCAGAGAGGTAATTGGAGTCAGGTGGAGAGGCTGCTGTGCACGCACTAGGCACATGGTCCACAATAGGTACCTTGGTCATTATGGAGAGGATTGTGGGAAATGCTCAGAAAAACAAAACAAAACAAAGAGTGCAAAGAGGGCCGGCTAATGAGCAGTAACTGGAGATGTGGTGACAAATGCTGAACAAAGGTGTCACGTCGTCCACAGTGCAATATGTCAAGACCACAAATCACAGGTGCTGGGCAAACAGCTACAGTTTCCACACAAATCTCTCCATCGAGGTGGTTGCGACAAGTGGCAGGCACCTGTGTGATCAGAGGGCTGGGCTGCCATCGGAGTCAGTTGTAACAAGGAACAATGTCCTCCGCACTCTGACTGACTCCCAGCAAACACCATCATGAGTCTGTTTTAAAGCATAGGGAGTCTTTCAAATTTTCCAGGAAATAGCAACATTGCATAACTGAACTAAAAAAAAAAATAGTCAAAGACACAGAGAGCCATGAAACCAAAGGAGCATGTTATTAGGGGTTTGACTTACGGCTGCACAGTCGGCTCGGTTACTATTGCCTGGAATATGCACACATAGATTGAAGAGTTATATATGAACCTTTCCCCAGGTCCCCTATACCTAATCTAACAAAATTAGGCTTCTAAAATTACACCCAAAGGAATTATGGATCCACAAAGACTTTAGAGGTGTTTTGTCAACTATTTATGTGAGCAAGTAACTCATGGTACCTGGGACCACAGATGCCATTTTTTCAACCTGAGGAAAACCAGGGCCTCTCCAGCTGTTAGTGAAGAAAGGAAAAACTGAAGTTTTTCATTTGTTCCCTTTCTCCTGGCCACGAGCCTTATCTTCAACAGTCTGTTTTCACATAGACAGCTCATACCCCTATTTACATATGATTGAGCAAACCTTGGAGGCCATTTCAATATCTGACACCCCTCCTCAAGCCACTGGTATTTAATGTATTGTATTGGTCTGCACATGTCAGTGTATTAAATTGCTCTCCTCTTCCCTCACCCCCTATTCAGTCCTTCTGTGAGTCTCTGCAGCTGGAGTCATTTCACATTGAGAAGTTCATTCATGTGTTAATATCTGGTATTTTGAATGGATCTCACTGGCAAAGCTTCCACAAGGCAGAGGATATCAGTTATATCATAGAAATAAAGATTTTTTTTCCCTAAGAATAATAACAAATAAGGCTGTCCAGGGATGCTGGCCAGGGGTGACAAATGTTTCCATGCTGTAGCCCTTGAGGAGACCTCTAGAAAATGTTCTGACTTGAATAGACACATGGTTTCCAACAGCTTTGGGAAACCATGTCATTTGTATGTATCTGATATACTTTCTGATCACCAAAGAAGTCTTCCTTCCTTCCTTCCTTCCTTCCTTCCTTCCTTCCTTCCTTCCTTCCTTCCTTCCTTCCTTCTTCCCTCCCTCCCTCTCTCCCTTCCTCCCTCCCTTCTTTTCTTCCTTTCTGTTTTTGAAGTACATTTTTATTAAGGAACTCTTCATAAATGTTAAAGATTATCACTGGTGAGATGGCTCAGTGGTTAAGAGCACTGACTGCTTTTCCCAGCAACCACATGGTGGCTCACAACCATTTGTAATGGGATCTGATGCCCTTCTGGTGTGTCTGAAGAAAGCAACAAAGTACTCACATATAAAGTAATTAAATCTTAAAAAGAAAACCAAACCAAGATTATGTAAATATGCTTGCATCAGTAACCCTTATGATTCCAGGCATCACCTGGCCTATCTGCAGGTCATAGTCCCAGGACGGGAGGGGGAGATTATGTCATGAATGCAATGTCCACATTAGTGATCGAGGGAAGTTGCAAAAAGGTTTCAGTCAGGTCTGGAGTCTGAGGTGTCATGGCTGCCTTAGACACCTGAACTGGAGGTAGTAACCAAGACTATAGATGGCACAAGCTTTCAAGTCCCATACTGGAAATGGGCTTACCAATGGATGATGTTTGGGAACACCTGGGTTACCTACTCAACCACGTTTGAGTCTTTACGATTTGTGAGGAACTCCTTAAAGCTACAAGTTTATTGCTAGACAATTAATTGGAGGCTTTGTGTATTGGCCTAGAAACTTCTAGATTACAAGTTGAGATGGGGTTTTAATAATGGAAGGAATTTTGCACCGTCATATCCTAAAATGTAAAACAAAAACCAACAAACAAGACAAAACAAAAACAAAACTCAACATAGATTCAGTAGACCAAAGCAACCGTAGGTACCTTGGCAAAGATTCATATTTTCTGAAATTTTCTCTTCCCCTTTGAGCTAATTAGCCAATCATGTCAGGGTATAAAGTCATCTTGCACCAATGGGATGAGAGGCAGTCACCACCACCGTCAAGGATAAAAGACTGGAGTCCTGTCGGCTCTGGTATCTGACTAGCCCAGTTTGGGTTCAAATTTTAAGGCATTTCCTGGTCTCATTCCCTTTAAGGATGAGTCACAGGAACCAGATTTGTCTTTCTGCTTCAAACAACCAGGGAACTAGCTCAATTCTATGGGAAACTAGTCATAGACATTGGCCAGAATTGCTCTGATACTTAGGATACAGAAATGAAACAGCAAATTCCACTTCCAACCTCTGTTGGTTCATGGCATTTTCAGACCACATTGCAAGAACCCAAGAAGAGATGGAGACTGGGAGGCCACAGATCCTGGAACTTAAAAAGTGTGCCTTCTGAAAGGGAGAACACTGCAGAAATGGGGCTACAGCAGTCTGCATGGGATAGCTCAGGTGTCTTTGCAAGCTGCTAGACTGCGCATGTGTGGGATAAAAGATTCCACAGACCAGAGCACAGCATGGGTGAAGACTTGCAAGTTGACAGAACGGGGGACTGCTAAACCACTAGCCATTCATCCAGGAAGTTCTTGGCTCCCCAAGGTATTTGGCCAAATTCACAAGGGATGCCTTTGTCATAAAATTGAGCAACCCCTTCGATAGATCTGTATAGGATGTGGCCTAGAAAAGCCAAGGCAAGTCTGGATAGAATCAAATGGAAAAGCAACTAGCTTGCTAGTCAAAGCAAACTCAATACTATTTAAAGAAAAGCAAGCATCCAGACATCCAACAACATTACATTCATAATATCCGGAATCCAAGGGATGAGAAAAACCACTGGAGTGGCCACAAAGAAGAAAAACGTAACCTGTAATCAGAAGAAAAGAATAGATAGAGGTGATGTCTGCAGACAGAGCAAGAAGAGAATGGTGCTGAAATAGATAGTTGTTGGTTTTTTTTTAATACAGGATCTCACTATGTAGCTCAAGTGGTCTCAGACTTCCTCCACCCTACTACAGAGACTCTTACATACTCAAGGTCATTGTTGCTGTATTCATAATAGCAAGGGAATTAAGTCAGCCTACATGTCTATTGACAGGTGAATGGAAAATGAAAATATGGTACATATATACAGTTGGATTTTATTTAGCTACAAAGAAATATGAAACTTGCAGGGAAAGGAAAACAAATGGAACCGGAAGATCTGATTCCTCCCAAGTCCCACCCTGCAAACAAGTGACACGGTGCTGCTGTGATAAACACCACGAGCAAGGCTACGTGGGGCAGGAAAGGGTTGACTTGGCTTCCAGGTTACAGTCTGTCATCGAGGGAAGTCAGGGCAGGAACTTAACGTGAACCTGGGACAGGACAGCAGCCCGGGTAACTTGCAGTAGCGGTGCACACATGAATTCAGGCTGCATGCCAGCCACCATGTGAGAAGGACTCACAAGTCCCTGCCCCTAGCTGGAGCTGTTGGCAGCTGCTGGCCGCTGGTGAAGGGGGAACCATTGTTTTAAAGGATGTGACCATTGGTAGATTGCACATGTGCCCGTGGATGGTCTTATACCCAGGTACACTCAGACAGCACCAACTGGGTTCCATACAGAAGAAGGAAAAGGAGGAGTCAGAAGAAAGGGGAGGGGGAGCGGAGAACACAAAGGCAGAAGGGTATGGGGTTGGTGATTATCAAGTTATATTGTTTGTATGTGTGAGACTGTCAAAGAATAGAAAATATTTTTAAATTGTTCGTTAGAAATAATCTGGGGTTTCTGTTTTGACATAAATGTTGGGACAAAACCTATTTCTAGAAATAAAGGGGGGGGGATATCAGTGATGATTCAGGAAATAATTTACCAAGAAACATAAAATCCTAAATGTATGTGTTCGCAGTATCAGAGCCCTGAAACACACAAAGCGGAAAGGGACACCCAAGAAGGGAACCGGATGCACGGTGACAGCTGGTCAGGAGCACAACGTTCTCTGAAAGCAAGGAGACAGTCCTCAGCAGCGCAGGCCATCCTCTCGCTACTGAGCAACCTGACTGAAGAGATGCTTGCAGGAATGGATGCCACCCACAGCCATATCAAGATACATAGCCAACCCTATAGCTTTTAAAAAGACATCACCAAAACGCACTATGCACTGGGGCCATAAAGTTAATATCAAAGTATTGAAAGGGATTAAAATTATCACAAGCAAGTTCCCCAACCACATGGGAATTAAGTGCAGAATCGGTGCAAGTACAAGTTGGTGATATTCATCCTCTGGACACACGGTCAGCTCTACCGGCTCTCTCTGGCTCTGGAACAGGTATTTGTGCATTACAAGGACTTTCTTTGAGCATCTGCTTTGAAACTGTTAGCTCAGGCCTACCAAGTTCACTCCCCCTGCCCCCCGAGGAGCTCCCGGGCATCTCATCTCTCTGAGGAAGAGTCATGAGGCCTGTTCTCCCGCTGTCCACAGAGCAGGTACACCGTGCTAATGACAGCCTAAAAAGACTTGATGATCCAGGTCCCCAGGCCCAGCCCTGGCTGCTTGCACTCTCCTCCCTACAAGGAGGTCTCAGAAGCATCGAAGTCACAAAGTCTTTTGTCCCCAGCAGAAAGCTGTAACCTAGAGAGGAAAATAAGCAAACAGTTCTTAGGAGCGCTGTGGGTGAGTCAGGACAGGCCTGTGGGGCTCGTAGCATCTACCTTTCTGATCATCTTTCTTGTTAGCTTTCTTGGACTTGCGTTTATTTATTTATTTATTTCCAAAGACCCCCAAACATCTCCTGAAATACTTGCTGGGTTTTTAACCCATTTCCATAGGTAGCAGCAGAAAGAAGTAGATCCAGGGACCCAGGGTACAGGTCCAGGACACAGATTAATTAATGTAAGGAGAACAAGTGCAGCAGACGAGACACTAAACGGGGACAGCCACAGGGCAGTACAGTGGGGGCTGCTACAGCAAGCTTTGCTTTATACCTGCTCTGAGATGTCCAGTGAGTTTCTATACTCTCCAAGCCTTGGTTTCCATGCTCAGAGAATGGACACGCATGCATATCTTGTCAGCTGTGCCCTAAGCACAGGAAACGACACACATGCATACATACATATGCACACATGTTCTTATTTAATCAAGTAATACTTATAAAATGACTGCTACCCCTAGGACATAGTAAGTGCACAATAAACAATACAAAAATAAATAAACCCCTTGGCCTGGGAGCAGAGGGTGCCCTACACAGAAGGAGCGGGTCTGAGAGAATTAAAGCAGAGACACTTTCCAAACTTTTGATCAAGGGGGAAAGGCCCCTTGTGGGTGGGACCATCTCTGGGCTGGCAGTCTTGGGTTCCAAAAGAGAGCAGGCTGAGCAAGCCAGGGGAAGCAAGCCAGTGGAAGCAAGCCAGTAAAGAACATCCTTCCATGGCCTCTGCATCAGCTCCTGCTTCCTTACCTGTGTGAGTTCCAGTCCTAACTTCCTTGGTGATGAACAGCAATGTGGAAGTGTAAGCTGAATAAACCCTTTCCTCCCTATCTATTTCTTGGTCATGATGTTTGTGCAGGAATAGAAACCCTGACTAAGACACTCTGCATTGGTTTTTGTTTTTGTTTATGTTTTTTATAAGTAATTTGCTGTCACCTCAGTCTTCTCGGAGGCAGAGGTAACTTTTTTCTGGTGACTTCTAATAAAAAGTCTATTTTCTTTTCAAAGTGGGGGCATCTCTGCTCCTCTGCTGTGGTGCCCCCTGAAGGTAAACATGGCGTTCAGAGTTCACTATACATTCTGATGCTTGCACACACACATTCTAAATATAGTAGCCAGATGATTGCTTAATTTAGCTAGCAATGGCAGATTGTTGACAAAGAATGCCTGCTGAGTTCCAATTCCTCGCTCGGAACGTGGCATTTGTGAAGCAAATCATATCTGCAGAAATGACTAACAATGCCATTTGCTTCATATAGTGACATAATATTTAGCTCTGTCATGGGAGTCTAATTGCCTTATTTTTACAATGTTAGCACTCTATTGATAAATATAGATTACCTGGATCTAGTCAGTCCTGCCGCAGGGAGAGTAGCAGTCGCAGACAGAATCTCTTGGGCTTTAGGAAACTCGTAGTCCACAGCACTGGCCATCTGTTCTCCAACACTTGGTTACTGGGATCTAAAAACAAACGGCTCATAAACAGATCATTCTTATTGACTCGCAACTTAACGCATAGATACTCCAAGGAGCTTAAGGAATTAGTTTCACACAACAACTTAAACTGTCAAGGGCCCTGCAAATAAAATCCTGTTGCATTCCGTTGCTTGGTCAGTGTGCTGTGGGATGGAGAGCTAACCTTGTCTCACCTTCTTTTATATTTCATAGGGGATTGTGCACTCCCAGATCCTGCCTCCTATACTTGCCACTGTTTTAGATGAAAGCGTGCTTCATCCTATGGGCTTATAAGAATATGACAGGGTCCAGAGAATCCCACTCTACTTGGCTTTGAGCAAAACGAGAAACCACTGGCTGCCCGGTCTGATTAGTCCAAGTGTTTGATGACTGAATCTACCTGTGCATCTCTCTCATCCCTGAGGTATGCTTTCCTCATGATTAGTCCATGGATATGAGGGTCTCCATGGGCCACACTGGTCCAACTTGACTTCCTGGTGAAGAGAAATTCATCTATCTCCTTAAAAATTCAGGAAGACCTCTCACAGGCCTGTCTTGGGGAATGAGATTAGAAAGCTCTCTTTGGCCCTTTTCATTCTTCATGTGAAGTTCATGGCTGGCTGGGAGGGAGTTAGATTACCAGAGCTCCAGGGACCCAGTAGGCCATCATGGACCCAGGTAGCAGTGATTCCCAAGGGAAATGCTGATGGGTGGGCAAAGAAGATACCACCTTGCCATGGTGTGTGTGTGTGTGTGTGTGTGTGTGTGTTTGTGAAGAAGCACAAAGAATGGCTTGGAGTGTGTGGGGCTTCCTGATGAAGAGGTTATTTTGGATGCAGAAAAACTTTAAGAGGGGAGAGCCACTAGGTAGAGCTTTAAAGACAGGCAGGCTTTAACTAGAACAAGAAAATTTCATGCATGAATTTCTTCTGTACAAAAATCTTTTAAATCATCACAGTAGTTACATAATTAAAAAAAAAGTCAGTAGGGGCAACACTGGCCTCTAGAGTTATTCTGTGAATAAGGGATTGTCTTTCTAAACTCTGAGGTCAGGGAGCATTCCTAGTGAAGTGCTTCCCTTGATAGAGCCAAAGCTGGCGTGTTCCCGAGGAGCTGGACTTTTCTGGTACTTCTAAAATTCCCGATTCAGCTTAGGCCCTGACTGACCTGTGTGTAGGTTTCAGGGTGAGCTCATCCCTAAGCATCTTAGACCTCTTCCTAGCACACGCTGGATAGTGTCCAGCAGGCTTTGGTCTTCGTGTGGTGCTCACTTGATTAAGCCTCATGAGACCATGTCAGACCTTTGCCCTCAATCAAAAACGAAGTATGTTTTTACCCCAGATTATTTCCTGAAAATAAAGTCCCTATTCTAGTAAAAAACCTAGTGTCGTAAACTGAAGGTTCCCCAAAGTTACGTATTGTCCTTGTATCTGGAACCCAAGCAATTAATTGAAAAGCGGTGTGCTCTGACCAGAGGGACTTCAAGTCCTCCCTAGAGCTACTCCTATTAGATTGAGGGAATACCATCAGCTACTACGTTAGCTTCCCACTACTATGACCAAATGCCTGTGATGTAACTAATTTTTTCAAATCCTATTTTTAATGATGGTTCTTAAAACACTTTAACCTTCCTTGTAACCCACCAGAGGTAGTAGAAAAGAAAGGATACGGGAGAAGTGGACCTGTTTAGAAAGGTTCTTTGGAGCAACTTCCATCTGTGTTGTCTGGAAATCAGCAGTGCAGTTCACAGGTCAGCAGGCAGCAGCACCAGCTCGATCCACTCACAAACACCTCATGGATACACCAGCAGTCCAGCTCAGTCAAATCTGGTTAGCAACAGTGGTGACAGGACCTAGCGGAGACAGCAGCCAGGCCTCAACCTCGGCTCGAGTCAGCAGGAGGGACCAACAGAAACACCAGGAGAAGTTCTTGGCTGTGCTTCTCAGGGAAGCAGAGATCAGTGAAGATTCAAGACCCACAAGTGATGCACAGTTAGCTCTACCAGCAAGCCGAGCTCTGTCTCCATCACTCCATGGAGTCCTGTATATACCCTCCAAACGTCACTTGTCCTCCACGAGTCTTACCTGGGCACGAATCCTGCCTCAATACGTGCATGCAATCAGCCCAAGTTCATGGAAGCGACAAGAAACTGCAGCACACCACCAGAACTTTTTTGGTGTGTTTCTCTCTATGGAGTCCCAACAAATGCAGCTCAGCTACACACATGCATATCATTAGCAAAGAATCCTTCATCATGTGTCCTTTCATGTCCTGTGCCTGTGCCTGTGAAATGTTCCTTTAGAGTCTGCTTTAGCCTTTCACACCTGTGTCCACTTTAACAAAACGTCCCTTCACGTGTTTGCCCCAGCAAAACACCATCCAACTGACTTTCTAGAGAACCCTTAAGTTTCCACTTCACTGCTATAATTAACTTAGAAGAAGTAAAGGTTTATTTAACTCAGTCTGAAGAGTCCAGTCTAAAACTAGATTAACTCATTGCTTTGTGGATGAATTCATTTGGGAGATACTGAATGACAATGGTCGGGACTTCCTGATGGAGCAAAGTGTGTGGGTGATGGTCAGGACACAAGAGAAAGAGGAGGGAGCGAGAGTACCACAATCTCCTTCAAGGACTCCACAGTAATCCCCAGCACCTAAGGTCTCCTTCCTGGTGGTCTCACCCCAGAGACAGAGTTTTTATCTAGTGCAGGACTTTGGGAAATACTGCTTTGAACTGTGGCTGGGTTGGAATACGTATTCCAACTGGGGTGCTCTCTAGCAGGGTTCTCTTACAAAAGAAAGTTTTCTAAGGAAAAAAAAATCATGAAAAAGGCTATTTTTATTTGTTTCCTTCCCCATTCTTTTTTTTTTTCCTTCCCCATTCTTTTAACAAATCTATTGGACTTGTTCAATGTTTTAGAGACCATTTTCATCTTTGACTAATATGAGAGGTTGGAGAGGAATGACAGTGGCTCACAGCAGAAACTATTGTATATACTTTATATATATAGTATAATATAAAGTATATAAAATATAAATGCCTTTATATATATAAAGCATATTTATATATACTATTACATATTTACTTATATGTACTATATTTTATATCCTCATTGTAACTTCTGCTCTAGAAGGTTTTATCTACTTTTTAAATTTTATTTGTCCTAAAGTCACCTCTAATCATTTTAGGGGTAGAATGTAAATAAATTCATTTAGTAAAGCGACATACATAATGTCTATTTTAAAGACTTCACAGACTGACTCAGGATATTTTTTTGGACATCTCTATGGATTGTCTTACAATAGTCTTAATGGTAAAACTAAGTTGCTTTGAATGGGGACATGCTTTAACTGGTTCTTCCAGCACATCTAAGAGGTGAGAGTGTGAGCAACTGTGTAAGAATCTGTTCTCACTCAGATCCAGAAGGTTCTGGGGTGACCAGGAGTTGACAGAACTCATCCTTAGGTCCAAAGCGCTTAGAGATCCTGGGATAAAGTTCTCTGTGTCTGTTTATTGAGTCATTGTTTTTAAACACTACATAATTTTGGAGATTGTCAACTTAATTCAGAGCTCAACTTTTGACCTTAAATTCTTGTAGATACATTCCTGGAAGGGTCTCTAGTAGGACAACCCTGACATTTTATTTCTATTGTTGGGAAAGGGTCCTCTACATCTCCATGGAAGGAAGGTAAAGATCTATGGGTTGATGCTGCACCAGTGACTGACGTGCTTCCGATGTTTTAGAAACTCAAGGTCTAACTGACACACATAATTAGGGAAAAACCTTTAGAACAATCCAGAGTTGAGAGAGTTTCCTGTGAGAACTGGCTCAGAAGCTCAACACCATCACCAGCCTGCAGCTAGTCCCTTCTCTCTGTTGTAAGTCTGACAGTTCTCCAGACTGGTTTTCCTCTTTGTTAAGAATGGTGGCCAGCAATGATCAGAATTACCGACTCTGGTCTCCTGGAGGAAAGCATCAGTTGTTCCTCACCTATTGGTGCTTTCTTCTGCTTAGACCAACCTTTGTCCCATGCTCACCTCTGGACCAACCAGCAGAGACATGTGACTAAGGACAATCCCAGTTCTGCTAGCACAGAGTCAAAGACACCTCAACTACATAGTTAGAAATTTGGAACACAGTGGAAAGATGGAAGAAAGATATATTTCAAGAATATGGGGAGGGGTGGAGAGAAAAACAAAGAAAGCTCAGACTACCATTACCATCAGCATTTGGGGGGAATCATTTCAGTTTGTTAGTCAGTCCATGAAGACCCACTATTGTCCTGCCATAAAGTGTTGCAATGGCACCTACTGGCAAAACTAACTGTATCCTTGCTATTTTTAATCCTTCTGCATGATGCTATGCCATAAGACAATCTTGGCATGGTGCCATGTGCGTATAGTCCCACCTTTGCTGCAGCCTGAGGCAGAAGGATGCACTATGCAGACCGATCGAGGCAACACAAGCAACACAGTGAGGTCTTAAAAAGAAACTCCTAGATATCAATCAGGCAATGGTCGATGACTCCAAAAGAATAAGGGTCACGGCACAGCACAGAGACAACAAAAGGACACCAGCAGCTCGACTCTTCAGTTAGATTAGTCCAAATGAAGAAACAGAAGACGGCCTGCAGGCTAGAGAGGTACTTCAGTTGGTAGAGCATTTGCCTAGCATGCTCAAAGCACAGAGATGTTGTTTTGGTGTTGAGTACAAACCAGGAAAGGTGATACCCAAGATCTCAAGAGAAAGCAGCAGCAAGAGGGTACACATTAATCTGCCTCTATCTGACAGTTGTATTCAAAGACCCTCCAATGGAGAATGAGTCACTAGGCTGGACTCAGCTACACTCAGCTTTATATTGGGACTCTGGAAATTTCTGTTGGTGCAAACAACACAGCAGGCTATAAGAGAACGGTTAAAGAAGCCTTCCCTTTTCTTTAATCACAAGGTCCTGATAGGCCTTTGCCATTCCTTGAAGCATGGGGGAAAAATGCAAATTCCTCAATATATTCACCACACCCAGGCTTTGAATCTAAGAATAAGAATCCTTTAAATTCATTTTGCAAAATCACTTCTATTGATTGTCTCTCCTTGGGGTCTTTTCTCCTCAAGTATTTTTGGAGCCTCTGTATTTGACTACAAGTCTGCATGAATAATAAAATCTCCCAGGAGCAAACAAGTTCATGTTTTTGCCATTTATGAAGTTGATTGTTGTTATAAAAGCAATGTTTTGCAACCAGAACTCTTGGCAGAGCCTGTGACGGGGACTGCCAGGAAGATGCTGTGGACTTTCTTCCTGCTCTGTATGATTTCTTCTTCATATAAAGCATTAGTGTGCTTTTTATATGGGCAATAATTGCTCCCCACCATAAACAGCTAGTATGCTGTTAGCAAGGTGGGCCGCCAAATGATATTCGAAGCAGTATCAACACTTATGAATGAATAGTCTACCCATTACAGACTGTGGTGACAGGCTTCCCTCAGAGTGACAAAGCTTTAACTACAATAAACAGTAGAAACACACGAAGCCGCTAGTGAGTCTCTTCCTGGACGTACAACTGTTCCTCCTTGACCCTCTGAACAGCTGAGGCTGGAAACTTACTCACTTCTCAGTTTTGCCCGGCCTAGCTTTCTTTTTTCTTTTCTTTTCTTTTTCTTTTCTTTTCTTTTCTATTCTTTTTTTTTTTTTTTTTTTTTTTTTTTTTTTTTTTTTTTTTTTTTTTTTTTTTTTTTTTTTTTTTTTTTTTTTTTTTTTTTTTTTTTTTTTTTTTGGTTTTTCGAGACAGGGTTTCTCTGTATAGTCCTGGCTGTCCTGGAACTCACTCTGTAGACCAGGCTGGCCTCGAACTCAGAAATCCGCCTGCCTCTGCCTCCAAGTGCTGGGATTAAAGGCGTGCGCCACCACGCCCGGCCTCGTCCAGCTTTCTTAGGGCGCATTTAGCTGTTCTCAGGCAGAGGTGTTCCCAAACAGGCTTTTTATCAGATTTTTTTTCCCTTGGCTGGTCTCCAAAGCACTTGCTGAGTGCTTTGGAAACTTTGGAGATCTGAATCTCAGGTCTGGAGAAGAGACAGGATGTTAGAGGGAGTTGGTTGAAGGTAGCAGAGATCAAAATGTGTCTCGAGAAAAGTATGTACCTTCTGAGGTTCACTCACGTTATTAATAACATTATAGTTAACAGTCACCAGGAGAGGATTAAATTTTCATTTTTTTTCTTTAGCTGCTCTGTATGATGTATTGCCTCTGACAAGTGTTGGAAGAATCGTACAGTGTGAAGATGTTTCTCCACCGTTCCTCATCTGTCTAAGGCATTTTCTGATTGGCTTGAATAAAAAGTTGGCGACCAATAGCTAGGCAGGAAGTGGAAAGCCGACTTCCTCGTAGAGAGACAGGGAGTGTGGGAAAAAAGATGAGAAGCCGGAATTTGGTTAGTGGATTTGTTCATGCTGACCCAAGCTTTTAAAATATACAAGAGCCTGTGTCCTTATTTATAAAGCTCTCAGGTCTGTAGACGTTAGCAACAGATGAGTGCTGTGAAACGGAATCTTAACGAACAGGTTTTGGAAGACCCGCTGGGGACGGAACTCCGTTTTGGAAGGAAGCAAGAAACAATGGCCCACGCCAAAGCTGACTGCAGAAGATGGGGTATAACTACTTCCCGGAGGCATCTCTTCTCCCTCAGGGCTAAACACTTGAGCCCCAAAATTTATGAGAATACATCGGAGCCACTTCCCCCAGAAGGTTTAAGAAGTTCAGGTTGGGCAGTGGTGGATGTGGGCGGTTTCTTATTTGGACCTTACAATGCTTAGCTACTTCTTGAAATCTCTTTCTTTCTTGGATCCGGAAGAAAAGGCATAAGACAAAAAACAAAACAAAACAAAACAAAACTCAGTGACAGAGACTTCAACCACGTTAAGTTCTATTCATAGCTCTCCTTCAAGATCCAGGCGTTCTTGTCTACTTTGGCTGTCAACTTATCAAAGGAAATAAAGACAAGCCATGAAGGGCTCTTCGATGATGCCATAGAACAAAACTGAACCAGATTCCCACTTTGCTTGTGGCCTAATCAAAACGTTTTCCTTCTTATTTGAAACAAGAGAAGATCATCCATCTTTCTTTAAAAAAAAAAAAAAAGACCTTTTTTTTTGTTTTTTTTCCACTACTCTCAGGCTGAAGGCTGGTATGGAATATCAGACAGAGACAGCAAGCCAGCCCAGATAAGAGTTTCCCAGGCTATCCATCACTTGAATAAAGGCCCAGCATCATTATTGATCCTAATCTTGAAGACAGGTTGAAAGGGAGAGGAGAGGTCACAGCACAGACGAATATGAAAGAGGTGAGATGCTGATGAAGTAGCAGACACAGGGAAAGCGAGGGAAAGCCACCGTCAAGGGGCAGCTGGAAAAGGCGCTTAAGGCTAAAGACCAGTAGGCTATGACCCGAAGAGCCCCACGGGTGCCTTCTATCACCAGAATCAAGGAACTCAAATGGAAATCAGCGGGCTTGGATTTCCAAGCTGAGAAGACAGGATTGATCTCTAGCCAGGGTGAGTGAGTCACAGAAGTAATCACACGCTAAGCCCATGAAAGTGATGTCACATTCAGGACCGGCACAGCCAGCTGGAAAGCCTCCCACTACCGCCGGTCCTTGTTCATCAGGCCTCGGCTCTTTCTCTGTTCTCTCCAACCTTTGCAGGCTTCATCTCCTTTCTCTCTTCCTACTCACCGAGTTTGAAAGCTTCTCTCTGCCCTACTGCCCTTCTCGCTTTGCAAGGCTTCCTCCTTCCTCACACTGTTCAGAGATCAGCACACAGATTCACCTGTGGAGCAACAACAAAAGTCGAGCGCTTGATGGAACTTTTTCTATTAACTATAACTAATTGTAATTAGTGTCTCCGTGCTCCTCTACTGGCAGGAGCAATTTCTGTAATTTCCTATCTCTCTTTCCTTGCCAAATGCTCTACAAAGCTAAGAGCCAGTCTGCCTTACATTCTCCCACTTAAGACCAGGCTTGGGACTGAATAAACCACTGCACCCACTCCCAGCAGAGCCCTCCTGTGTACCTTCATTCCCAACACTTCATTTCCCGGACAATCACATCACAACACACCTGTGCTAGTCATTTTCGGTCTCCACGTTGCGTGGGGGTTGGGGAGTGTGCTCTCACTCTGCAAGCTCAACTCTTGACTAACGCCTTGATCTTCTGAGGTTCCTTTCAGCACGTAGGATATGAAAACAAACTCAGAGACATCTCATTTTTCTTCTTCAAAGCCCTGAGCCAAGGGTAAAGCTCAGATGGAGCTAGTGTCAAAGGAAAAGGAAAATATGGGAGAGGCTGGGTGCGACTGGATGGGGCTGGATGGGGCTGGGGGAAGTGTATTGGCTGGTTAATACTCTGAAATAGTATCTTGTCACAGCTCAAAGGTGAATAATGTTGGAGCCAACTCTAATTACCTGTGGGTGGACCACAGTTGGCTGGTCTCCCGGATGTTAAAGGAAGCCGGAGATAAAATAAAGGTAAGTTACCAGCCAACTGTGGTCCACCCACCTCTCCAGTCAAGCCCTTCTTTTTCTCTTCCTCCACAAGCTCTTACAATGAGTATCTGTAGATCATATACTAGGGCCCCAGAGGCTGCCTTGTTGATGGCTACAGATACATTTCAGCAAATATGTTTCGTATCTCACTCACAACTACTGCAGAAGGAATGAGCCAGAGAAAGTGAAGATGGCTTGCTTTACTTTGAACTGCACATTTTGTATAACACTAGCCATGTATAAAAATATATGCTCATAAAACATTTCAAACAATAGCCAAATATACATAACATGAAAGTTGCTACTACTTAGGGTATTTTTTAAATCTTTTGGACCCCGAATGACCTTGTGCTGTATCCATGGCTCAGTGCCTCACCCGGCTGTCATCGGAGAAGGTTCCCCTGCGGTAGACAGGAACAAACACAGAGACACCCACACCTGGACAGTGTGCCGAGTGAGAGACCACAGAACACTCATCCTAAATGGGGTGTCACCATCAACCCCTCCCCTTGGGACTCAGAGAACTGCTCAGAAGAAGAGGCAGATAGATCTCAAGAGCCAGCAGTGATGGATGCCACCAAGGAAGCTACCTTCCAGACACACCAGGATGATGCATACAGGATGCATACTGGCATCGCACACAGATGGGCTAGCAGCGCTGAGAGATAGACCTGAGCTCCCAACCCTACCCAAGAAGCTATCTCTCATGGACAGTCACTCACAAAGGAAAAGTTGGTCTTCTCCAATGGAGTCTCACAGAGTATACGAGTCACATGTAAGGGCAGGCCCCATGTCCAGCATTAGATGGCCAACACAAAACAAGTGTAATGATATATTTTGTTTTATATTGTTTTATTTGGGTATTTTTTAAAAACTTATTGTTTTATTTATGAATTAATGGTTTCAGATTTTGTGTTTTTATGGTTGTGTGTGGGTTTCTTCTTCTTTTTTGTTTGTTTGTTTTATTTTGCTTTCTTTTTTTTTCTAAAAGGAGAGAGGAAGAAGATAAGTTAGAAGGCTGGGGAAACAGGGAGGATCAGGGAGGAGGTGAAGAAAATTATGGTCAGGGTAGATTATACAAAAAATATGTTCAATTTTTAAAAAACAATATTGGCATTGCTGAACAGTTCTCACCACTAACAACACTTGAACAGTCCAGCAGCACAGATAGGACTTATTCAGTAATCAGTCACCTCCTACCCTCTCCCCAGCCCTTGGTAACCACCACGCTATCTTCCGCCCAGAATCTGACTATTGGCACTGCCTTGTGCTTTTGACTGTATTTCCAGAATGATGAATAAATATCTTCTCCTGAGCATATGACTAAGCACATTTGATGGATTTAAAGTTGGATTCTCTTGCTGTTGCTCACGAGTAGGATTTCTTTTTATATCCTACACATTAGTCTTTAATTAGACATATAAACTGCAAATATATACACTCTTAGTGAAATTTTGTTTGTTTGGATTTTTTTTTTTGACTGTATGTATTTGTGACTGTGTACTTTTGTACCACATGAGTGTAGGCGCCTAAGGAGACCAGAGGGCGTTGGATCCCCATGGAATTGGAATTACAGGCACTTGTAAGCCACCTGATGTGGGTGGGTGTCAGGGACCATATTCATGTCTTCCTCGGGAGCAGTAAGTACCCCGAACTGAATCATTGCTCCGAACTCCAGTAGTTATACTCTCCTCAGATATATGTCTTGCAAATATCTCTCCCTATTTAATGGTTGGCTGCCTTTTACATCCTTTGATGATGTCCATACAGCGTGGAAGTTTCTAGTTTTGACGAAGCCCAGTTTCCTACTTTGTTGCTGCTGCCTGTGCTGCTCCTATCCTTAGGAACAAAAGGCAAATCTACTGAACTAACTCTCTCTCTCTCTCTCTCTCTCTCTCTCTTATTTTTCCTTAAATTTTACAGCTTTATTTCTCTGTAAGCTTGGATGCTGTCTGAGAGTTCTTAAATATGCGGTGTGTCCAGCTCTATAGTTTTACGTGTGGATAACCAGTTTTCTCAGTAATGCTTAGTGGGAAGTGTTTTCAATATCTTCAATGCCTGCCACATCCTTGTCTGCTTCCTTGAGTAGTGCATAGAGGATGGGGAAGTTTTTCTTTTGGTAGTTCTGGGTCCCTTCTAGGGTTGTTAGCATCCTTCTTCTACAATGTGTTATATAACTTCTCAGGGGTCGTCTCAACTAGCTGGATTCTCTAGGTCCCTGTCTAGGCTGTTGTGTCCCTGTCTAGGCTTTGTCACCAGACTGTTGACTGTCACACTCTTAGCCTCAGGAACCCGTCTTCCTCACAAAATGTCCTCACTTGTTTCTATAGACTGACATGACTGAGTGCCAGATTTGACAAGAATTGTCTATAAGTCTAAAGTCGTTTTCCTGCTTTAAGGAGACATCTAGAGAATTCATGAATAGAAGAGAGGGAATCTGAGGTATCGACTCCGCTAAAAGATTTCTGTCATGTCTCTTGAAGTCTTTATTTGTGTCTGATGTCCACATAATGGGCTTTACTATCCAGCATGCTGGAGTTTACAACCCACCTTTCTAGAGATAAGCAACCCACTTCCAGATTGATAAGCCACTGCTAATTTTCATAGAATGAATACTCTCAGTGAGGCCAGTTTTAAACACAGTATGACATTGCTGGATGTAGAAGTGGGAAGAGATCATAGAGAGATAATGCAGAGCATTTCAAAATCAGGCATAATAGTCATAAACAATTATAACTCGCTAAGAGCAGGAGTAATAGAAAGGAGTTGGAAACTGAAGCATTTTGAATAATTACTATCTTTATGACTTAAATACCACCCCCCCTTTTTTGTTGGTTAAATACCCCCCCACACACACCTTTTTTTTTTTTTTTTTGTGGCTGTGACCAAATGCTTGACAAGAAGCAACTCGAGAAGTGTTAATTTTGATCTGTAGCTTAAGGGCAATGTTGGCCATTGTGATGGTGAAGGCACTGCCTCAAAATATGTGAGGCAGGTCACATTGCATCAGACAGAAGCAGGAAGCTGAGAGCAAAGGAGAAATGGGAGTGGCTATAAACTCTCAAGACCTTCAGCAACCCACTTTCTCTGACCAGGTCTACCTCTTAAGTTTCCATGATCTTCCAAAACATTGCCACCAAGAAGCTATGCAGGAGAGTTCACATTTAAGCCACAGCATAATCATTCCCTTTAATTCCATTTATAGTAAGTTTACATCATTCAATTTCCTCCCCTCTGTGTGTGTACGCATATGTACATGTGCTGTGTATGTGCATATGTGTGCACATGTGTGTTAAGGCCAGAGGTAGTTGTCAGGTGTCTTCCTCAATCACTCTTCTCGTCAGTTTTTAAGTCAGGGTCTCTCACTGATCTGGGCACTCGATGGTTTGGCTAGGCTAGTTGGCCAGAGAGCTTGAGGGATCCACCTGTCTTTGCCTCTCCAGTGCTGAGAGTTCACAGACCCATGCATCCATGCCTGGCCTTTTACTTGCATACTGATCTGAACCCGGGTTCTCGCGCTTACACAGCAAACACTTGGAAGAGTATGAGACATCTCCCCAGGTTTATACCTTTTTTTTTCCCTGAAGGCATGTTTGACAACTGACCTGCTGAAATCCTGAACAGTTAACAGTCAGCTCTTGCAAACTGGGTTAAACCAGCTTTTCATCTCTGGCATCAACTCTTTTGTTTGTGCTAAAGGTGATAAAGCTATAAAAGTTACTGTCCTGAGGAACTGTACAAACTAAAGATATAACTGGAGCTTGTGAGCCTTCAGATTAATAAACAGATGACAGTGCATAATCAGTTACTAGTGGAAAGAGGGATTCTGGGATGGTGTTTTGCATAGTACTGGACAGCTAAAATTTCTGGCTTCTTTTGTTTCAAGCACCATGATGAGTTCCTTATTGTCATTTATTCCTGATTTTAAAAAAAAAACCTCTCTGGTAAGCATAATTGTCAGCAATCTACAGATAAGGAACTTGGGCTTTAGCCAGGTGCGCATGCTAATGCATATTGAGTTTTTGCCCATGTCTGTGTGAGACTTAGCATTCCAGAATTCTGTATTGGAAACCAGTGGTTTCCTAGGTGATCAGCAGCCAGGGCAACTGAGAGGAAGATAATGCACCTGGGTAGAGACCTGAGAGGACCACAATACAAGATGAAGCTGGAGATACCGGAGTGATCAGACCGTTCAGACCTTTAAGGCATGTTAAAGGGTCTCCTTCAGAAAGCCACTCTGAGGTTTTAAGTGTGAGATGTGAAGTGTGTTCAACTCTGTCTTTTAGAGGTAGTTTCTGTGAAGCCTGCTCAGCACACCCAGAAGAGGAGATAAATGGCCACCGTAGGGATGCTGGCAAGGGATGCTGGGAGCCTTGGAGCGGGTGGGGCTAGTTTCTAGTTTTTTTCTGCTAGTGACTGAGGCAGGAAGCAGTCCAGATGGGAAACTTAGAGTTGAACTTTGTGTCTGTTGATTGTGATGTTTCCCCTAAAGCTGCAAGAAGAGAAACAAGAAATTGGGAACTCACAGTTTAAAATTCTAGAAGAATTTCATCATGTCTTTGATAGTTTTTTTTCTTTCCCTTCTTCATCTTCTCTGTCTTCTATTTCTGAGAAATGTATTAACCACATGTAAGAGCTGAGAGTTTGATCTTCTAATTTTATTTTTAAAATAATTCCTCAGCTAGTCTCCACACTGATATTTTCTAATTCAAGTTACCAGAAGAATCTGATTATATACAGAACGTCATTTACAAATTTTATTAATTACAGGCCCTGCACTGTTTCTTTCTGAAGTTGTCTTGTCCTTTGAGGAGTCTCCCTCACTGCGCCTGGCATTTGTCTCACGAATGCATTGTCTTCCTCAGAAGTGGCCTCATTTTTTTTCTTCTTAAGGGTCCCTCCTGCCTGGCTACTCGCCGCGGTGTCACCTCAGCTTCTTTTCCAGTCTCTAACATGCTGGCGATTTTTCCTCAGCGGTCGTCTGCGCGTTGGTTTCAATTAGTGACGGAAGCACTAACGACTGTGAGGGAAAATCTGGGGCTCGACAACAGGGCTCGCTGTGTGGTGGTGTCGCCAAGAGACGCTCTAACTTTCAGAACTTTTCCTTATGGGAAATTCTGCAATGTCAGAGCCGGAGACCTTTTTGTTCTTTCTCTGAGGCTTTTTAGCTTTTGTTTGAAAATCCTCTGCCTCCTGCTGGAGAGACCCACTGCTGGCATTCCAGTCGCAGGAAGAGGCCAAGGGGGAAGTGTCCCCACAGTTCTGTAGCCCTTACACTGTCTCTCTGCTGGAACCCAAGCCTCACTCCTGATCTAAGCTTCCTTTGTTCAGTTTTCCCAACTTGAACCTTGACTCTCCCTTAGGACTGGCGGTGGGGAGTGGGGAGAGGACTGGGGTTGGAACACTCCTGGATAAGGATTCTTCAGGGCTGGTAGCCGAACCATCTGCCCACCCCACCTCCCACCTCCCCCCAGCCCTCCTCTCCCCCCCCCACCCCGCTTCTGCTGAGTCTATTACAAGCACTCCAATCCATAGAAACTTGTCACTTTCTCTTCTGGTTTTGTCTTTTCTAACTCAGTATGTTAATGCCTCCTTTGGCTCTACTTTTTAAGCTGTCCATTTTAGTGATGTTTATAGAGGAAGTGAAGACAAAGGGCAGGCTATCATTTTGTAATCTCTGACATTGCTTTTTACATTTTAGTATTTGGAATTGATATGAAAGTTCAAAAGATTACATGCTGAATCTTCTTTATCAGGAAGGGACTATGTCTCATTCGTATAACTTAAAAATGACCAGAACAAAATAAAAAAGGGAAACAGGTTCTCTTTTCTTCTTCTGATCCTTCAATTGTGCCACTATGGAAGACACTGTATTAATTGATCAGACACTGTATACTTGAGATAAAGCATCAGGAAATAGAATATAAGAAACAAATCCACCTTTGATTTTTTTTTTTAAGTCTCCTAAGAGGAGCTTTTCAGTAGTAGCTGATGGGGCACATCTCCGTGGCCATTTAGACTCTTGAGTTTATCTGAAATAGATGATGAGTGACGTGCCCTGATCATGTACATTCCTGCTGATTGATGAACGTGGCAGCGAGCTTTCAGCGGAGCTGGAGACTGGGCATCGTTTTTGTTGGCCTCTGAAGTGAGGTGCTCATATGAGGACCCCCGAAAATGGTCAAGAGCCAGGGAGCTGAAAAAAGCACAGGGTTCCTATGGTGCTCTGCTGGATAAAAGCAAGAAATTAGCTGTCACCCAGCCAAGGGCGCCGGAAGACCCCCAGTAAGCACGCCATTGTTCTGATTGAAGTGGAAGAGAAGGCTGCAGAAGAGGCTCTACTCCACATCTGAGTGCCAGGCTAGCAAAGGCAGCGGAGAAAGCTTTCAGAGAGTCAAGAGCAGTTAACAAAGTCTGAAAGGGAAGAAGTGGGCAAAGCCACACCGCCTGGAGGCTTTATTGAAAGAAGAGAGCTTCATACACAGGGTGGGGAAATGACTCTCAGGACGTTCAGTAAAGATGGCGACACTAGTGACAGGCAAGATCTGGGTGAAAGTAACACTATTCACAAATTTTCGCAGAAAGTTATACATACCATTTAATGCTTAATGAAATACTTTAGACTAGTGCTTTTCACAGGGAGCTCTGGGACTGGATAGTTGTTGGTCAAAAGACACAAAATCTCAGGTAAAAGGAATAATAAAAATTCCACACTTAATGCCAACCTAGAAAAGAAAGAAAGAAAGAAAGAAAGAAAGAAAGAAAGAAAGAAAATGAAAAAGAAAAAAGACGTTCCCATGTACCAGCCCCACAAGAAAATTCTACATTTTAAGGAAAATGGCAGGGACAGTTAATAAGGAGGAACTAGACAAGCCTATTCTCTCTGACATAGGGAAGCCAGTTCTGGAAATAACTGCTGACAAGGTTTTATTGACAAAATCTACTGAGGCAAAAGTGATGAGAAAGATATCGAGGATAAAAACTAATTTTTCTCCAATGGGCAGATTCTTAAGGAATGAATTCTCATAACAGAGTTTGTGGTTAATTACTTCTACTAGTAAAGGGGAGGGGGGAATCTGTTCATTGATTTTTTTTTTTTTTAAGATGAGCAACACTTAGTCATTAGAGGCTTCAACAACTTGTTTGTTTAACCTGGAAAAGGCAGGAATAAGAAGTCAGCTGTATAATGAGGAAATACTATAAACTGAGTATTTTACCATAGGGTTAACATGGGAGAAAAACCAAAATATCACTGACAGCTTACTGACAGCTTAGGGACTGCAACAGAAGCATGCTTTCTCTCCAATCAGATACCCATCTCCAGACCATTCAATTGATCTTGATTTGTATCTGGAAAGCAATGCTAATTGAAAGAGACAGTTGAGCTAGGGACATTCCCCGAACAGTCCCCGAAAGGGTTAACGTGTTGACACCGAGGCTTGGAAGAATAACTGGCTAGAAGAATTGGCTGTTGGTATTTCCGAGTGTACTCGAGTGGTTCTACTGCTTTTAAGATCTTATGGAGTCATAACCTCGTGATAAAGCATGTATCGGAGACATTGAGTTATTTGGGAACCTGGGATGGAGAGGGAGAGGAGGAGGGGAGGAGACAGAGGGAGGGTCAGAAGACATTGCCCTAGCGACCCTGTTTGCTCTGTGCATCACTCCGCCACCACCTAGCATCCCACTAAGCTTTGAATTCATTGGTCTAGATTGATGAGGTTAGCCCATACAATCCAGCTACCACCAAGAAGCGCCCACTCCCAAGCTGTGCTGTGCTGTGCCGTGCCGTGTCATGAAGTCTGGAGGATTTTAGATCCAGGTCATAGATGTGAAGGCTGAAGTCCCAGGATCAAGTGCCGTACTTGGCAATTAATAAATTCTTACCCATGAGCAAGCCTGTTCACCCCATTGAAGATTCATCTTTCCAAACAGCCCTCAGCTGCCTTTCTTCTTCCTCCTCTCCACCTTCTAACATCAGGCCAGCCGCTGAATGCTGTAGCTCTTCAGAGCAGAAAGCCTTCCTCCACCTTGAAGGTTACCCAACTTTAAAGTATATGATCTAAGCTTAATATGCAACGGACATTTTGTTCTTTGATCTGGCACCACATTTTCATGACAGCCAAATGCCTTGAGTGGCGGCCTCCTGCATCTGGACCTGGGAAGTGATATTAAGGTCCATATTGAAGAGTTGGATCCCAAGCACACACAATTCAAAGCCAGGATTTTTCTTAAGAAGAGCACTGACTTACCCCCCCCCCATTGGGGTTGAATTTAAAGTGTGTTTAAAATGCATGGGAGAAAAAAAATGCATGGGAGTGCTGGAGAGATGCCTCAGTGGTTAAGAGCACTTGACATCTCTTCCAGAGGTCCTGAGTTCAATTCGCAGCAAGCACATGGTGGCTCACAACCATCTGTGATCTGATGCCCTCTTCTGGTGTGCATAAAGACAAAGCACTCATATATATATATATATATATATATATATATATATATATATATATGAATAAATCTTTAGAATGCATGGGAATAAATTTTGAAATCTTCTTTGACCTCTAGTGAAAATTGCCTTCGACAGCATCTCAGGAGGCTAACCATTTCTTCAAATGTGTTTCCTTTCATTTATTCAAACATTTGGAAGACTACTTTTAAAAATAGCTTTATTATTATTATTATTATTATTATTATTATTATTATTATTATTATTAAAACCCAACCAGTTCTTTCTCCTGGATCGTTTGACTTCTTCAGCGTCCTTGCTATTTTCACACTTTCTTCTCTGAGCTCAGCATTGCTGGCCTGTGTGTCCCTGGACTGACAGTTTGGTTCTTCCACTTAAGCCTGCAACTTCCTGTGTTAGCAGAGATAGAAGAGACCTCAGAAAAGACTCAGAAGGCCTTGGAAGGTGTGTGTGTGTGTGTGTGTGTGTGTGTGTGTGTGTGTGTGTGTAATGGTGGGGGGCTTGATTAAGATTATAAATCAAGAGATGCATTTCACGAAGTATTATAAACCATTTCACAATGTTCACATCTAACTTTAGTATAGAACATACTTTGGTACAACTGACTTTCCAAAAATTAGGAACTATTTAATAATAAAAGCATGTATTTAATCCAGCACAGCTCTAGGTCTCTGTGTATGTCAGCAGATAAGACTTACTGGAGAAAGAAACAAAGTAAGAATGTTTTTCAGACAGAGCAAGGAAAGAATTTGAAACAAACATGTTGTAAAATGGAGTGGCAGCCGTGCCTTTGGCTT
Organism: Mus minutoides; assembly: GCA_902729485.2. Classification (NCBI taxonomy): domain Eukaryota; kingdom Metazoa; phylum Chordata; class Mammalia; order Rodentia; family Muridae; genus Mus; species Mus minutoides. The sequence continues at coordinate 33,345 of LR750539.1, forward strand.
GGGGTCAGGAGTGAGAGGGTAATACAGATGTGAGCTATCAAGCCAGTTGAAGACAGAGAAACCGGATGTTCATGTTACTGAACGAGAGACACCAGTCTAAGCTCACAACTCCGATTCCAGCTACTTCATCCCGGAATAGGCAAAGCCATGCAGACAGTAGAAAGGGGATGTGGTGAACAGGCAGAGGACCATAGACATGCTCTAAGGTGGTGAAACTACTGCATGTCATCACACACGCTTGTCCTTATATATTTGTCAGATGGCACAGAGAATACAGCACTAACGAGCCTTAGTGGAAACTCTGGAGTTTAGGTCTTTGCAGTGCATTGACATTGGCTCAATGTGACCGGTAACAAGTATATTACACTAATGTAAGATGTTAGCGGTAGGAGGGAACAGGAGAAGGTACGAGGAGGGCTATATGAGGATCCTTTCTGTGCTTTCCATTCAGTGTCTCTGTAAACCTAAAATTGTGTTAAAAATAGATTTTTTTTAAGTGAATGGTAGAGGAAAGAGTTATCACAGTAAGATCTGTGTGGACAGTTCCCTGCAGCCGGGAGGGGGCTGCGTGGCCTACATCTGAGGAAGGGGTGGGGAGGGACAGGAAGACTCAAGCAAACGATTGAAAGCGTATATAGAAAATTAGGTCAACAGCACTTACTGACAGCCAGAACATGGGGGTGAAAAGGAGACAGGACTTAGGGGACAAGCCACTGGGTGTGTGGTGGTGCTTTTGACTGAGGCAAGGAGAGTGTTCCATTTTTGGTAGATATACTCTTTAGATATCAGATGTTGGGTGAATAATCAGATTTGAAATTGTAGAAGCTAGAGAGACAGCTCAGTGGTCAAGAGTGCTAACTTACCTACACAGTGGCTCATGACTCTAACTCTAGTTCCAGGGCGTCTGATGCCCTCGTCTGGCCTCTACAGGAAGCAGGCACATATGTGGTACACAGACAAAGCACCCATATCCAGAAAGTAAATATGGACTTGTAGGGCGAGGCTGAGAGTGAAGACTATAACGATTAAACCCATCTGATTTGATAAAACAAAGGCCGGCCATTTACAGACGGATTTTGGGTGTCATTCTGAGGTCAGGCACATGTGGTGTGCACAGGTGGAGTGGGCAGGAGGTGGCCAGGAGCAACGAGACAGAAGAACCCTGGGAGACTGTCTTAAAGCCAGGGAAGGAGGCCCTCACTGGGTGGCAGCGGTGGATACCTTTCCCTGAGTACCCTGTGACACATCAACTGGCATGTTCTTATCTCATTCTTCTCTCTCTTTCTCTCCCTTCCTCCCTCACTCTTCTCTCCCCCTCCCTTTCCTATTACTGTCCCTTTCTTTATCCCTCCTTCTCTCTACTTGGCTATCCTTAGTCATTTTTACTTTTTTTTTTTTTTTAAGTTTTTCGATACAGGGTTTCTCTGTATATCCCTGGCTGTCCTGGAACTCACTCTGTAGACCAGGCTGGCCTCGAACTCAGAAATCTGCCTGCCTCTGCCTCCCGAGTGCTGGGATTAAAGGCGTGCGCCACCATGCCCGGCTATCCTTAGTCTTTTTAAATGCAGCATCTACTTTCCTAGAATGACAAGTTTTATTTGTTCCTTAATCTACTTTAATCTTTTTTTTTTTTAATGTACCTGTGATGGTTTGTAAATTCTTGGACCAGGGAGTGGCACCATTTGGAGGTGTGGCATTGTTAGAATAGGTGTGACCTGGTTGGAGAAGGTGTGTCACTGTGGGTGTGGGCATAAGATCCTCACCCTAGTTGCCTTGAAGTCAGTCTTCCACTAGCAGCCTTTGGATGAAGACATAGAACTCTCAGCTCTGCCTGTACCATGCCTGCCTGGATGCTGCCATGTTCCCACCTTGATGGTAATGGACTGAACCTCTAAACCTGTAAGCCAGCCCCAATTAAATGTTGTTTTATAAGACTTGCCTTGGTCATGGTGTCTGTTCACAGCAGTAAAACCCTAACTAAGACAGTACCTGACACTATTTTTAAAAGATGTATTTGACTGTTGCCCTTCTTTGTGGCACACAGCTTCACAAGCATGGGCCTTCCTGAGTGGTAGGACTCTCTCTGGTTACCTCTTCCCATCACATCTGAGTTCAGGCTGCTGAGACGGCTGCTGGTGAGTCCAGATACAGTTTCAAGGGAAGGGCTGGCCATGTCAGAAAGACCACGAGTGTAATTAGGGTTGAAACTTGCAGCCCTGTGCCCTAACCTCTAGCAGGGAGGATTGGGTTCAGCCATAGAATTGGTATTTTTACTAATTGTGGGTATCTGATTAAATTTGTGAATCCCAGGGCAATAACAATGACAGGAGAAGGAAGGTGGTGAGCATCCTGATGTCCCGCCAGGCTAGTGACACGCGCTAACTCCACAGGAGCGCAGTCTTATGTGCTCGGGACCTTCCAGCCTTGCTCCGTGTGCCTCTTCAGCTGTCTACCCACGTCCTCTAGAATACGCTTTTCTTAGTTCCCTGATTAAGCAAATCATTGACCCTGAAGTGAGCCGTGGGAATTCTCCCAACTTGTAGCCCCCCCCCCCCCCGGGTCCCAAAGTATGGCCTTTGCATGGGGAGTCTGCTTAGGGCTGGTGACCTAGTTTCATGTCTGTTGCTGAGAAAAAGCACCCTGACAAAAAGCAACTGAGGGTAGAGAGGGTTTATGTTCTGTCACCAATCCCGCTTACTGTCCATCGCAGCAGGAAGTCGAAGCAAGACCTTGAAGGGGCTAGTTGTCTTCGCTAGTCTTCACATCCTCAGTAGAGAACAGACAATGAAGGCTCACAAGTTTCCCGTTGATTCCACACTGTTGTCAAGGTGACAGTCTAAACTAGCCATTACAGTTGGCACGAGCAGGTGACCACCTCAGGGGCCTGTGCTCCTTTACTCATGAAGTCTGCACAAACTCTGAGAGTTACTCTCAGAATTGAATTGGGACATACAAGTTGGTGTTGAAAATTTAGATGCAACATACTCGGCCACTGTCTGGCCAGACAGGCATTCAGCATAGAAATGTAAGGTGTTTTAGACTTAGATTTTAGCCATAGTTAGCTGTATTCAACTCCAAAGTAAAGCTGGTTTTGCTTTCTAGATATGGATTAACTCAGCCTCCTGGGCGGTCAACCCTATCTCCCTATCTAACTTTCACCACCTTAATTTGCATTCATAACAACTTAGTGTCCTCAAGACACTCCTTAATGCTATGCTTGCCTCTTCGTGAATTAATCCACCATTTTAACTGATTTATTGAAAGGGACAGAGCTGACCGGGCCTGGAAATTTCTTGAAAGGTGATCTTACTTCAGCAACCGCCTCGAGCTTGTTGAGCATCCCACTCACTCACCTGTGAAATATGCAAATCATGTTGGCGGGCTTACAGTCCCAGTGTGTCTGAGCTTTAGTTAAAAACCTGCCTGTGGCTCAATATAACTCTTTTACAATTTCTTTTACATTTTTATTTTTAGCTCATGTTAATGAATGTTTGTCTGCATGTATGCATGTGTGCCACATTCGGGCCTGGTGTTTGCAGAGGCCAGAAGGGGGCATCTGATCTCCTGGAGTATTGTAAGCATCCAAGTGGGTACTGGAAAAGAGCCAGGGTCCTCTGAGGGAGCTGCCAGAGCTCTTAACCACCGAGCCGTTTCTCCAGTCCTTATAGGTTTTGTATCAGAAACTTCAAGTCATTATTTTCCACTAGTTAGAATTCATAAATGACTGAATCACAGACTTTGAGTTATTTCTATAACAAAATAGAATCTTCTGTCTTACTGCTAAAATAAAATTTTGTGGACTGTCATCATTCAGAGACGTTCAAAGTACAAGTGCTTCAGAAATCTTTTATTAGAACTCTTTTGGATGGAGGCTGTGTTTTGACCACTGATCAGAGGTCATAAAACTATAGTTCAAGGTTCCAAACCTGGCAGCATCTTACCTGAGATAAATCATGTTCTAAGACAGAGGGGCATGTATGTAGGCATCTGTGTTAGAGAGCTGCAGATGTGTTTGGAGTCTATGGCCATTCTTTACCAGGGATGATGTTCCTCCACACTGGGGCTTAGTCTCATAGCTCAGCCACGTGGGTTATCTATTCCTATAACATTCTGGGTAATTTAAGAGCTATTTCTGTTTTAGAAGAAATCATTCAGTTTATCAGCAGTACACAGGTGAGTTGACCTTAAACTTAGGTGATTATAATGATGAAAGCGCTAATAGCACATTCACGAGCATGTTCAGACCCTCGCTCACTGCCTATTGTCTCAGAGCCATTATGCTGCGTGTAGCTTCTTCTATCCCTGTTTCCTTGGAGCCCTTCCAAGATCCAGTCTGTTATTATTTAAACTCTCTCTCTGAATGTCGGTCCGTTGGTATTTTTGTGCTCTGCCTCATATGACTTATGGATTTCTTTCCCCTTCTCGGTGAGATATTTTCTGTATCCATTCACAACCATTATTCACTTCCCGTGCTGCAAGCGTAAGGCCCACCTAATCAATCACCACTTTGAAAATAAGACCATCCTTTCTTTATTATATTAGGCAAATTAGTCAAATGAGTGTTTTCTAAAACTTGCTGCCTTTTTTTAGGGTCCTTGGCGCTCAGCCTGCCTCCTCTGCTGCCTCCTTTCTTTTTCCTCCGGTTTGCAAACAGCATGAGTCCCCCTTCACTCGCTGCTGTTCAAGGGGACCCATCCTCCCCAACTTAGTCATCTGCTTTGATTATCTCAGGACCTCTGTTGGGGAGGCCTCTCCTTTCTGAGAGGGCCCAGTGGGTGGTCTAGAGGCGTCAGAGGCGGAAGGGTCTGTCTCCTTTCCCTTGACTGAGCAACGAAGCTCTTTGGAAGGAGACCAGGAGGTGTTCTCTGCTATGGAAGGTTTTACTCTCAGAAAACACGGCAACTGTACAATTGATTGAATCTCTGAAAGAAAAAAAAATCACGAAATGCCGCTGTTGAGGTTTTGCTTGGGCAGGATAGTAAATGAGAAAAGAAAAATTGGATCTGCTTCTTACTTTATCCTTTCTGTCCCCTCCCCCAGCTCACACCAACCTCAAATTTTTCATTTCAGCTTAATTTTTTTTTAAAGAGAGATTGCTTTAAGAGACGAATGTCCTTTTGAGGCAATCCTAACATTTCTTTCTTTTTTTGTCAATTAAATCTCCTTAAGAGAGAGAGAGAGAGAGCACAGCGAAGCATCTGCTACCACGAGACGTCTTTTGGCCAAAGCCTGCTACAGGAAACTCTGGATAACTATTGTCCTCGCAAAGCAAGCCGGCTCTTAGAATCATGGTGCCTTCTAATGTATGTGTTTATAAGCAATTAAACTCCAGTTTGAGGGAGACCCACTAACAGCATACATTATTTTAATAGCCATACAGTACTACTTTAAACCGTCTTCGCCATCTGCTCATCATGATTATAAATGCAGAAAGAACATATTTTACATTAGCATCAGAAACTCGTGCGATATTAGGGATGGAAATGCCCGTATATGCTCTTTGTACTGAATGCATCTGTGCTATTTTCCCCCTTTCTTTCCACAATGCAAATCAGAGAAACAAGATGCTCATTCCTTGTGGACTGTTTCCTGATACAGAAGAGAGAGCATTTCAGAGCAGAAATTCATTAGGAGGGAGAATTTTGACTTACTTTTCAGCCAAATATACTTTCAAAACTCTTGTGAGCGCCCATGTCTGGCTCTTGCTGGCCTTGGTTGGCTGTCTTAGCTCCTAGCTAATGAGGGAGAAAAAAACAATACACGGGGGCAGCAATGGACTGTAATCTCCTTTAATGCCCATCAGAGATGCAATGCCCAGTGTATAATGAGCCAAGTGTTTCTCCTCTATAGATAAAAATTTAAAATACACAGGATTCGTACATGCATTGGTGGACCATATTATAGAATTGAAAAGGCGTCTGGACGGGCACATGCTCTGCTTCCCACTGCATCTTTATGATGCATGCTCGTTCTAGAAGGGCAGAATGCTGTCATAGTGTTGGAGGAGGCAGGAATGAAAACCATTTGATTTTCTCAGCTGAACCAGTTAAGACTACAAACATATTTCTGCTGTCAGAAACAGTAGGGATTCCCTACCATGTGGGATTTTATCTGGAGTCTAGACACACAAGGCAAAGGAATGGGTGTTCAGGTTAAAGGAGTCCAACAGCAAGCTCCCCTTCAAAGAATGGGCCCCTTCCTTAGCAGCAATCTCAATGGAGCCTTTACTTGAAGATATTAATGAATTCATACAGTATTTCCACTTCAGTGGAAAGGAGCCACGACTGTTTTCCCTTCCTGGAGCTTAATAATACTTCTGGATTCGGGGGCTTTGGCTTTATTTTTGCCTCTTGGCCACCATGGTCAGCAACGAACGATAAAGATACACATTGTTAGATGAACAAACCTTTCCTGTAAGTGAAGGTAGGACACACACTCCCCCACGGTAAGTTTATCTAAGCTTATGAGGGACACAGCATCAAGACCCCAGTGTAGTCTTGTTCGGTTTGTTCCCATCCAGTGCTAGCTGGTTGGGTCCTAAATCTGCTATGCGGGTCTTTTGAATCAGTTTGTTCTGCCTACTCTGGCCTCAGACCACACTGCTGCTCTGCTCGCTGCCCACACTTCTCTTTCCAGGTCACTTCCTGTGTCCCACATTTGTTCACACTCAGGGCTCTAGGATCTGGCTGCTCCCTGGTTCTGAGGAAGTTTCTCCTCCAGGCTTCAGACGGAACCCATCACCTCTGCACAGTTGCCGCAGCAGACCACGCAGCCACAGCGATGGAAGTCCCCAGGATGATGAATTTGACAGCACCTCATCCCCTTGCCTCTGCTCTGGGCCTCCTCATAACTTCCTGGCTTCAAACAAAACAAACCAGCAAGGGATCAACCAGCCCAATGAATACAAGGCTGGACTGAAAGGCTCAGCAGTTACTCTTGCAGAAGACTTGAGCTCAGTTCCTCAAACTCATGTCCAGCGGCTCACAGCAGCTTGTAACTCTAGAGCGTGTGCACGTGCAGTGGCAAGTGTGCACATGAACACACACACACACACACACACACACACACAGTTAAAGATTAATCTTTAAAAACTGCAGCTGGCATTGATAACAGGGAAACTGACGTGGTTCTGCCTGTGGTGTATCCAGCCCTCTTGTTCCATCTGTGGAAAAAAAGGCAAACAAAGCTAAGATGGTAGAGTCGAGCCATGCTCCTACCAGGTTAGCTCCCAGTCACAGCTGGCTACCGGGAGCTTGACCCAAACAGCATAAAGATCAGCTGTAAGCACGAAATGCAGAAGAAATTTCAAAGATATGTGATGGTCATAAGAAAATGCAAAATGCCTTACTCATATTTAACTTGTGTGTGTGTGAAAACAATAAAAGTTTGACTCTATTAGGGTCGATAAAAATCCATCTACCATTCATGGGGCTGGAGGGATGGCTCAGCAGTTAAGAGCACTGGCTTTTTTTTTTTTCAGAGGTCCTGAGTTCAATTCCCTGCAACCACATGGTGTCTCACAACCATCTATAATGGGATCCAATGCCCTCTTCTACCATACAGGCATACATGCAGATAGAGCACTCCTATAATTAAATGAATAAATCTCTTTAAAAAAAAAAAAAACTCTATCCTCCTGGGAGACTCGCCGAATTCCTGGGGCTGGCCCAGAGCCGGGCTCTGGACTCACTTTCCAATCTGCTGATTTAGGCCTCACTTTATTGACAAGACCTGGACAGCCAACACTTACACGAGTGCCCCCACCTATTCTTCCCAGGGCATCCCAGCAGACAGGAAGCAACAAAGTAAACACTTTCAGACCTGCTTACAGTTTGTTTTCTTCTGGATACGGAGCCTACGGAAATTCGTTTTATGGAAGCTCTAGCCCTTACAGTTATGGATACAATGGTTTGGGCTTTAACTGCCTCTATGTAGATGATCCTCCTCCCAGTAGGTTTGTTCAGAAAGCTGAAGAAATCAACAGATACTTTCAGTCCATTGAAAGTATTGTGCATGCATCTGCCTCTATCAGCATGATGATGGTTGCTACTTTTTCAGCTGTCTATAAGAGTTTCAGGACTGTATTGGATGTAGTAAATCACTTTTCCCGGCTAAAAATACACTTTACAAAGGTTTCTTTTTTCAGCCTTTGCATTAGTTAGGACTATAAGATATCTTTATAGACAGTTACAGTGGATGACGGGTTTAAGAAAAGGCTCTGAGAAAGAATGAGGACCTGTGGACAGAAAGCAAAGGAACTGTGGCCTGCCTTAGTGCCGAGGACCAACTCAGCAAAATCTTGGCCAATATTCCTGTTCTTTGCTGTTATCCTTGGCGGTCCTTATCTCATCTGGAAACTTCTATATACATGCAATGATGAAGTAACAGACAACACCAACTGCGCAAGTGGTGAGGATGACCATGTAGTTGCAAGAGCAGAATACAATTTTGTTGCCATGTCTGATGAAGAGATTTCTTTCCATGCTGGTGATATGCTAAATTTAGCCCTCAAAGAACAACAACCTAAAGTTCAAGGTTGGCTTCTGGCTAGTCTTGACGGTCAAACAACAGGACTTACACCTGCAAATTATGTCAAAATTCTTGGTAAAAGAAGAGGCAGAAAAACAACGGAATCGAGTACAATGCCCAAGCAACAACTGTCTTTTACCAACCCAACATTAATTAAAGGAGTCACTACCACCAATCCTTTGGATGAACAATTCTTTGGAAGCTGCCTTTGAATCTGTTTTTGTTGAAACTAATAAGGTTTCCAGTGCACCTGATTCTACAGGGAAAAATGGAGACAAACAAGATCTTTGATGTGTTTCATGTTTGTGGGCAGGTGAACAATATTTTAGAGTATTTTTACAGAGAAATTAATCTGCAGTTGAATGAAAGCATTTGACGGGTGCTCTGCTGCTAGAAGTTATGTAGTCACAAGCTCGTTGCTGGTCGAGTGATCTGGCTACACTTGTCTGTCTCGTGGACCACAAGGACATTTATTTCACCTAGCTTTTAAGATTATGGAGATAGTTGTCAGCTCCATCTTATCTCAGCCCCTAGGCTTATTGGAACAGTAAATTTGATGAACAGTAAATTTGATGAACAGTAGAACACACAAATTGCCTCAAAAGGGATCATTAATGCTTTTTAAAGTTCTGAGTTAGTTGACTTAAAGTCTTCAAAAATTGAGTGGTAATATCTACTTATAAGAACACACAAAAGGTTAAATGTTTTTAACTTTATAAATAAACTAAATAATAAAAAGTGTCTGATCTAAAAAAACTTTAAACAAGATCAATTCTATGCATTTCTCTTCTTTTCTACTATGTCTACTAAATTATCAAAATTATAGAAGTGCCTTACATTATATTTCTATTAGATCGCCCTGTTCTAAAAAGTTTGGTGACTGGGGAGTTTTTTTTTTTTAAAGATTTATTTTATTTATTATATGTAAGTACACTGTAGCTGTCTTCAAACACCCCAGAAGAGGGCGCCAGATCTTGTTATGGATGGTTGTGAGCCACCATGTGGATGCTGGGATTTGAACTTATCACCTTCGGAAGAGCAGTCGTGTGCTCTTACCCGCTGAGCCATCTCACCAGCCCAACTGGGGAGTTTTTAACATTCCAGTGACATGCTATTGATAGGTACTAATCTCGAGAAGTTTCCACTATTTAAGAAAATTTTCCAGAAATGAGAGAGTCCCATATTTCTAGTCTTCAGTATGGCGAGCCCAATGGAAGCAGAGGGTTATCTATTGGAAATTGTTGTTTTATTTAGCAACATTAGCCTAGCCTCTTGGTGCCTGGCCCAGCTATGAAATGCATGTATAAGGGAAAATGGAAACCCACCCTCAAGCAGTTCATTACAAATCTGGATTAGTTACTTCTCCTACCGCTCTGACAGACTACCTGATGGAAAGGACTTCTTTTGGCTCACTACACAGGGAGATACAGTTATGTCACTGTGGAGAGGGGGTGACCCACAGCCAGGTCCTGTCTGTGACGACAGGAGTCAGGGCAGGAGGCTTCTCGCTCACTTCTCAGGAGACCAGGAAGCCGAGAGAGCTAGGGCAGAAGCCAGCAGGTCTATCACTTGTAAGGCCTCCTTTCCAGAGACCCATTTAGGACTTCACAACCTCCCACAGCAATGACACCAGCTGGGGACCAAAGTAACAACTCTGAGTCTTTTGTGGCTTTGTAAATTGAAGTCACAGCATCACTGTCACTGTAGTTTGCCACGGTGACTACTCTGGAAAGGACAGACATATTTTACTTTTAAGTACTAGTATGTTTGTCTAGGTAACTCCTATACCTGCATCCAGCTCCAGTGGTGCGTCTTCAGCCAGGCCAGCTTCAGGAAGAGGGAGGGTGATCCTACAGGGGTGGACCCTTAGATCAGCTTAGGTGGGCATCCTGTCTGTGACCCTCAGTAGGTCAGAACGAGAGTTAGTAATGGACGCCTCTCTTCCTCCTCCTCCCTCCTCCTCCCTCCTCCTCCTCCCTCCTCCCTCTCCTTTTTCCCTTCCTCCTTCCCCCTCCTCTCCCTCGTCCTCTCCCTCCTCCTCTCCCTCCTCCTCTTCCTCTTCTTCCTCTTCCTCTTCCTCCTCTTCCTGCCCCCTCTCCTCCTCTGGGAGGATCACATCCAAATACTCTCTGATTAATCCAGGCCTGCAGCCACATGTCTGTTGGCCAGTTATGAAACCCCTCACATCTCAAGCCCCAGTGTATGGGATTCCACAGACTTCTTCCAGGTCTATTTAAATGAAAATGATTTGAATGAAGAATTACTTTGGTTATTAAGACAGGCTAGGAAAGATCTCTGCTCATCTTCATTCCAGTGCGAGACACACTTCTACCTGAGGGCTCTTCCTGAGTGGGAAGGACAAGGAGAGGCAGGCTTCCTAACTTGTCTGATTGCTGAATGGTCACACAAACATTTTCTCATGCCAGCAAACGGTCACAACACGGTACAGAGAGCCGCTGGTCAGCTCCAGTGTAAACCATTAACCACATTAGAGAAAATAGCTGTGAAGAGGGAGCCCTCGGTGGTTTTAGCTTCAAAAGATGTCATGAGAAGAGCCACAAATTATTATTGCTGACAATTTGTACAATTTGTCCCTGGTGAAATGTGTGTGTCCCTACACTGCACCATTTTACATAACAATATGAAATATTAAAAGCGAAAAACGTTTTATAATAAACAGCAGTTTTGCTGATTGCGGCTGATTATGTTAAGCAGCTTGTACCGGGGGTGTCAGAGGGGACTCAATAGCTCCTGAAACTAATCTTCTGGCTGACCTCTCCCCTCCGCTGATGAAGCCTATTCAAAAACCTGCTGCCCTTTGCTCGTTTGCAGGGCGGATATTTCTGAACTGTTTTGATCATGCATATATTTGCTGAAGTTGTTGCGTACAGGCGTTGCTGTGTGTGTGTGTGTGTGCGCGTGCTTATGAGCGTGAGTGTTCATGCTTATGCTTTTAAAGACATACCACACATGAAGAAAGATTCCTGCTATGGCCATTTCATGAATTATTAAAAGAAAATGCAACTGCACAAAAAGTAAGGATGAGGAGCGTTTACAACCCTCTCACCAGATACCAACGGGCCTTTAATTATAGCTGGAGATGGCTCTTGTGTTTCTCTGTTGCTCCACAGAAACTGTGTGAAGAAATATGGCGCTGGATTTCTTCCCCCCTTGCTCCAACTTTAAAATAAAGGGCATGTCTTTCCAGGAAAGAACACGCTTTGGTCATTTCATCAGCCTCAATGGCTGGTACTTAGAAGCGAAGTGCTATTCAATCACGAAGCAATTTCATTTTTTTCTGATAAAAGTTTTTGATTTAAATGGGATTTCATAGAGAACATTTGAGAGTGTAGAGAAATCTTCCACCGGTAAGTGCGGATAAATATGTAAGCGCCCCGTGTGTAAGTGTCTATAATTCATAGTTTGCTAGTCCTCTTTTTCCCCCCAATCCAGAGATGTTTACAAAACCTGAGGGTGGGGGGAGGGGTGTGGAACTGCAGAAGAGAAGCAAGCCTTTACAACTGGTAGGGAATGGAAATAGCCCAGATTATGCAAATCTAGCCATCCTGGACAAATAAAGTAATGAAGCAGGAAGCAGGGTTTGGGGGCCAGTGGAAGCCGGTGCTCAACAAGAGTAAAGTAAACTGGGCTGACAGGCCTTGCTGGGGGCGGGGGTGGGGGTTGGGGTGGAGCCAGAACAACTAGGTCACAAAAAGGCGCAGCTTTCTACGCGGCAAATACTGGCAGAGGCAGGCTGACAAATATTTCCTGGAGGACTGGATGCAGGTTGCCACCAGCAAAACAGAAGTCCCTAGGGGGCAGTACATAATTAACAATTTGAAGATGTGGCTGTGTGTCATTGTCTCCAAGGGAGGGGGGGAATCCTGCCCCCCGCCCGCCCCCAAAGCATAAGACCCGAGTTCCCATATTAATCTCTCCATCCCTTATGACGGAACATGGCCTGGGGCTGGGAAGCTTTTCTCTTGCTCTGGTGAACGTGTGTGTCTATGGTGTCTTGATTTTATATCAGTATCACCAAGCCTGTCCCTCTAGTCTTAGGAAAGCTCCTGAAAATTTTCTGCCCTTAAGAAAGACACAAATAAATCAAGATAGGGGAACAGAAGGTCATTTTGGTGGGCCCCTGGCTGAGTGTCTGAAGGCGCTTAGGGCAGTGGCATTCCTAAAAACTGAACCACGAATGAAAACAAAACCCGGGAGAAATAATTCACAGGGTTAGAAAGGGAGAAAGAGGTTTAGGTATGGTTTTAATTTTAATTTGGTTTGTTTTTAAGACAAGGCTGGATTCTGGTGGAAGGGACACAGGTTACCTGCTAGAGGGAAGAGATTGGACAGAAGGAAACACATTTTAAATCTAATCTTGGAATGAGGTTCTCTCTCTCTCTCTCTCTCTCTCTCTCTCTCTCTCTCTCTCTCCCTCTCTCTCTCAGCTCTGAGCCATGAAATCCAGGAAGGAAGACCCCAGCTCCATCTCTGACAGGGACAAGGAGCCCTGGGCTGCTGGGGAGTTTCTTAGCTGCTCTGTGACTTCAGATCCCTGCCACCTGCCTACCTAATCAGAATCCTGCGAGGGTTAATGAGCTTGTGCTCCGAAGTGATTGCTTCATCACACAGTCCCACAGTAGTGTTGTTCATCATAAAGGCACAGCTGCAATAGTGTATATTGTTACATACCAGACGCTAGGCTTCTATTTTTAACAACTTGGAAAATGAGGGTGTCTTAGAATTATACAGGGGAAGGGACCCGGTGATACTACCTGCCCTAGGCTCTGTTCTGAGACAGGTGGATGTCTAGCCACTCAAGAGGCCCAAGAGAGAGAGAGTGAGTTTCTGCTCATCTTCACACATAAAACAGGAATTGCTTTGCTTCTGCCTCCAGATAACATTCTAGCGTCAGCACTGCACGCTTAAGAGTTACTGCCTAAGTCTCTCTCTTTTAACCAAAAGTCCTTTTTTTTCTTGTATTGACAGGCATGGGTTCTGCTTGGTGGCAGTAAGGGGTAGACTTCATAGCTTGAGCATCCTTTTATCCTTCAGGCCACTTCCTTGTGCGACAAAAACACATGGTGGCCGCAACTCAGTTGTATCTGTGTAGGAAGGAAGTACACAGCTCCTAGCACTTTTTGTGGGAACTGTAGTCTCGGTCCTTGGAGCCCCAGATGACATCAGTCCATAGCCCTGCAGTATGGGGTGTCAGGCTGTGTGTCTTTATTCAAAAAGTTATTCCTCAACCTTCTTCTCCCCAGACACCTTAAAAACCTCTGTTATTTGGGCTGGAGTCTGAATGTTACTCTCCCTCCACCTTCTTACACTGAGCGGTAAGTTACAATCAGGTAATATTAGGAGGTGGGGCCTTTGAGAACTAATCAGGTCATGAAAATGAAGCCCACATGCAAAATGGAAAATATCTATTTGCTCCTTGTCTCTCTCATGGCAACACCCAGAACTCCTGACGAGTGTGGAATGTTTGAAAGTGAGCATGTCTCACTGTGCTAATGGGTGGCCAGGTAGTATGGAAGCATCAAGATTGACATACAAAAGAAGACAGCCGGCAGACAGACCAGAAGCCCTTTTCCTCCTGGGCTTCATATTAAAAGCGGAGCATGCTCAAGAAAAGCCCAAGATATACGAATCTGGAAGGGGTGGGTGCTATGCAATATCCCATAAAAGGGTCACGGGTGCAAGGTCCAACCCCTTTGGTCTTCGCCCTCAGCACACTGCTTGCTTCCATTTGAGGGCACACTCCCCCTTACCTAAACTGTTTCTAGTTTCACTCTGTTTCTGTTTCTGACCATGTGTCTCTGCTTCAGTTTTTTTGTTGTTGTTGTTGTTTGTTTGTTTGTTTGTTTGTTTTTGCTGTGGAATGCAAGACCCTGGATATTTCATCAGGTTCCCTGGAACTTGGATTCCTACCTGTAACAAAATCTAGTTCTCAGATCCCCATCTCTAGATCCAGGGGCCAGAGGAGAAACTGACCCTCAAAGGCAGGAATTTAGCCACCATTGCATGAATGTTATGAAACTCCTAAGGATTGGACATCCCTAAAGGAGTGTGGTGCAGATGGAGATCTTAGGGGGCTGAAGGCCCTGTAGAGGAGTCTGAAGCTCTCTGCCCTTCCCCCATCCTTCACCCACAGGGCTTTTTATTTGTACCTTTTATAATAAACTGGTAAACATTGTGTTCCCTTGAATTCTGTGAACCACCAAAGCAAATCAATTAAACCCAAGGAGGAGGTTTTGGGAACTCAGATTTAAAACCAGTCAGAAATACAAGTAGAATAACCTAGGCCTTGCAATGGGCATTCAAAGTGTGGAACGAGGAATGGGAGGGTCTCAGGGACTGAACCTTCAGTCAGTGGAGTCTGATGCTACCTTCAAATACAGTGTCAGATGAGAACTGGATTAAAAAACATCTAGCATTGCACAGAGCTGCAGGATTAATTTTTTGTTTGTTATGAGAGGAAATCCCTATTCTTGGTGACAGAAGTGATATGTGTTGTGGATTCCATTAGAAGAAGCTGAGTTTGAGTTGATTTTCCCTTCTAAATCAACATGCCACCTGAATGGAATTAGTGAGTATCCTTCTAAGATGACACAAGACCAAATGCTTCCTCCATCAGAACCCACAGCAAGCTGGTTCTCTTCTCTCCTCTTTTTTAAGGACCTTGTTAAACAAACAAACAAACAAACAAACAAACAAAAAGCATTGTGGTTGTTTCTTTCAAGGCCTCAGACTTGTGGCAATTGTATCACTTAATTGTATTGTGTTCTATTTTACATGGACAAATATGATTTGTACCACAAAAACATGAGTCATGAGTGGGTAAGTCTGGCCATGGTCAATAGCTGTTGTGCAACAACTTCCTCTGAACTGAAGCATTCCATCTTCCATGGTGGCTCAGTTAGACTGAGGAGAGGAAGGAACTCATAAGGTTAAGAAATATCAACCCACAAGTCTTAGGAACTTTCTGAAATTTACAAGATCCACAAAACCCCTCTCCAACTTTCTATAAGCAGTGAGGACCACTGGCCAGGAAACAGTCTTAGAGTGGTCCAATTTCTTGAAATTCATGTGAAGAACTCCAGGATTGTAGTTTTTGTGACATTACACATTTCTTGCAAGTCATATGGAAAACTCCAGGATTGTACTTTTTATGTCATTTTCCATATTATTATAGGTTTTTTGGTGGGCTATATTGTATAGATGTTCTTGGAAGTAACCCCAATAAACTCAGTGTTCCACTAAGCTAGATTTGGGTGAAATCACTAGTACACTGCCACTGTCTTCAGACACACCAGAAGAGGGCATTAGATCCCATTACAGATGGTTGTGAGTCACCATGTGGGTACTGGGAACTGAACTCAGGACCTTTGGAACAGTAGTCAGTGCACTTAACTGCTGAGCCATCTCTCCAGCCCCAAGACTTAAACTTTTTTTTTTTTTAGACTTAAACTTTTAATTGATATTTCCTAAGTCATAAGGCTCCTGATTTCATACATTTTCCATAGAACTTACAGTACACTGGTGGGTAGTGTTTACCAGCTAAGCCACCATATTTGCCTTCAGAGTCTACCTGTGCCCACCTATTCTAAGGCTACTGTATTGCCATTCCTCAATTTGGCTTAGAGCCCTTGAGTATGATTTTTCTTAACAAGTGTCATACCCTGGCGGTCTCAATCACAGACTCCAAGTCAGATGAGAAAGAGGAGGATCCTCTGATGCAGGGCTAAGGAGCTTGAGATCTGTCTTAGGAGAACCTTGGAGATCAGGAAGGGCCTAATCTCCATTTTCTTCTCTTAGCTTTTCTAACTGTTGTGACGAGGGGCGGAGGTTTGTCCCCAGTGACCTTTCTTTGTTCATATAGTTACTGTACTTACATTCCAGTATTGGAACAGGTAGTGCATATTCTGACTGTCCTATGTCAGAAACACATTTGTCACCATGTCAGAATTTATTGGAAAATAATTTCACAGGGTAGGGATGTTTCAGAGCTGGAGAGATGGCTCAGTGGTTAAGAACACTGGCTGCTCTTCCAGAGATCCCGAGTTCAATTCCCAGCACCCACATAGTGGCTCATAGCCATCTGTAATGGGATCCAATGCCCTCTTCTGGCACGCAGGCGTACATGCAGATAGAACCCTTAAATACATTTTAAAAAGATAGGCATGTTTCAATGGCAGCAATTAATCAGATAGTACTGCTTTCTCTGGCAATCCTGGCTGAGGCAAACATGGGTTCTTTTATGCCAATCTTTCTTTTCCTTGATTATTTGGGAATCTCATATTATTCACCCCAATTGTACTCACCTCCCATGCCTCCCATTTTTAACCCCTCCACCATGATCTCTCCCCTCAAAAAACAAACAAACAAACAAAACAAAGCAAAAGCAAAAGCAAGCACCAAGCCTGTTTTTCGTTATCCACATCCTCACAGGAGCATGGTCAAATTCCTCCTGGTGGGCAGTCTCACAAGGGGAGGTGAGATTCTCTCACCTGCACACCCATCAGAAGCCATCAACTGTGGAGAGCTGTGTGGCTGCTGACAAGGGCTGGGACCAGCTTTCCTACACCCATGCCACTACCTGCACTGCCATGTGGCAGTTGGCAGAGGGTAGGGCTAGTTCTCCTTTAACCATGCCACCAGCTCATCGACACCCATGCACATCAACATGGTTTCAGTCCTTCTAGGGTAGCACAGGCCACAGGCAACACAACCCAACATGGCCATCAGTGGCTACAAGGACCAGGGGGCTCATCATGGCCTCAAGTGGCTATATGTGCCACTCATACCCCAATGGCCCAGCAAGGCAGCAAAGCCCTATGACATCACTAAGTCGATGGCATAGATTGCATATATCCACATCAATCTCAGGCTTCGTCAAGGCCTGGGGTAGCAGCATGGGATACCCACATGGCCTCTGGTGGCATCAGGGACTATGGTGGTCCTTCGAGGAGTTCCAATCTGGAAAGTATATCTTTCCTCATTTCTAGGCCCCCTTCGTTGCCCGGAGCCAGGGCAATCTCACAGCTGGGCAGCAGGTTTGGGGCTAAATATGCTGCTTCTGTTCAAGCTCCAAGGTGCTCGACCCTGCTCCGCCATCACTGCACTCCATTTTTCTATTTTTTTCCATCTCTCCATCACATATTTGTTCATTGCAGTGGATAGTGTCTATGTGAAGGTGAGCCTGGTTGGCTTCTGTCACCTTTATTCCAATTCTAATTACTAATATTAGATCACATGTCATGTAGTAAATTATCTACCACAATAAATTGTCTGTCTGTCTGTCTGTCTGTCTGTCTATCATCTATCTTGTAGTATCAGTTTGTCTGGACAGATTTATAGACAAGTATACCAGAAATAAATCGTTTGTCACTCTGTGCTGTGTGGGTGGTGCTGGATAGACAGTGGTGTCCACATGTCCACACAGGTACATGATCATCTTCCATCCTCAAAACAGAATCAAAGCTGTTTGGAAAATGGAGTCCCTGAGGGCAAACACAATCTGAGACACTACTGCATTACACAATATGGACTGATGTAGAGCAGGCACAGTCCCAGTCTCCACAGCAATGTCGCTAGCTAGTTCCTTCCTTTGCACAGTTGCTGTTTAGAGAGTCTAACCTGAGATTGCTCAGTGTGACACACAGCCCTTCTTCCTTCAAATGAGCCTTGTGACTGTGTCGCTTGCGAGCAGGACACAACAAAAGTCAGATCCACATCCCTGGTACTGTCTGCAGGGGCCTGGAAGACTTTGTACCACAGAAGTCGGGGCTGCGTGTGGGAGGAGAGCGTGGGTTAGAAATACTATTGCTGTCAGCCTGGGGGTGCAGCTCAGCTGCAGGGTGTTTGCCTGCATGTGCAAGACCCTGTGTTCAGTCCACAAGGCCACAGGAAAAATGATATCAGGTGTAATTAGAAAGCTTTCTTCTTAGGAAAACAACTCCATCCTGATCCAGCCCATCTGTCATATTATCTATGCAGCAGAGAAAATTCTTTTCTGCTCCTTCCTTTCATTCAAAGTTTACACTTTCTTCCTAAGCCTAAAGCTTCTAGTGTCACAGCACTAGGGGGCCACACACTCCTACACTTGAGAATCCTTGCCAAAGCTATTCTGCCCATCCTGGCACCAGTGGCAAACGGCACAGAAGACAAGAGGGGGTTAACCAAGAATCATCAGTTGACGATATCAATGACACCAATATTGTATAATGTACAGAACAATAGGAACTTAAAATAAGTACTGACTGTGTGCTCAGAGCAAGGCTCGGTGCTGGCACTAACTTTGGATGAGTCTTATTTCATCCAGCTGTCATAATTGCCACTTTTTAAATGAAAGAAGAAGAAGAAGAAGAAGAAGAAGAAGAAGAAGAAGAAGAAGAAGAAGAAGAAGAAGAAGAAGAAGAAGAAGAGGAAGAAGAAGAAGAAGGTCGAAGCTCCAGAGAGCTGGAATGACTCCCCAAGGATATGTAGCACGTTTGTGGCTGGGAGAAGATTCTCAGCCCACTGAAGACGCTGTGGCAGGAGGCCAAGATGCTCAAGGGTGAACCTGGAGGAGGCAGCCTTTGGTGCAAGGGGGTTTTGTGCCCTTCTAGAACAGCAGTGGTTCTGGAACAATGGTTCTAGACAGTATTGGGGGGGGGGGTTGTGCGCTGGGAAGACTGGAAGGAGGAGAAACTGAGGTCTGGATGAGAGAAGAATCTATTTTCAGTCATGCACACACACACACACACACACACACACACACACACACGTGTGAGATGACAGGGCTGCAAGGACAGGGCAGGACTCGCAGCTCTCAGCTTTGTGTGTTTCAGACCAAGAATGCTTCTTTGCGTCTTTTCAGAGCACTCTAGTGTGGGGAAAGGTATACTACATCCCTTGTGTGGGCCAGTTGCTTTCTTGCATCTCTTATGGATATGATTATTTTAAGGGTAGCCTTTTTCTTTTTGTCTTTATCCAAGAGAATCATCTTGAGGCTGTGAATCACTTAGTGATCAGGGTACACTGAGAGAGTACATCATTTGGTGATTCCTTACTGTCTGATCGTTATGGAACCCACTGGCACAGAGCTACACCTTATGGGTCAGTCATCTAACACAGCCTTTGGGTGCAGTCATCACGCATCTGAGAAAGGACAGTCGTCTCAGTGAATGGTTTTCTGGAAATTGTGTACATACATGCAGAAGACTGAGACTTGACTCATATCCCCCATCATTTTGTACAAACTCAATTTGAACTAGATTAAAGACTTCATGGAGGACCCAAAACAAGGGAACTTCTGGAAGAAAACAGTGGTTAAGGAATATTAAACAAGAGAGGCCATAAGCACAAGACACAAAAACAGGAGAGTGGAGTGTTGTGATGGACCCAGGCACACGAACTTTTGTGTTTCTGGACTATTTTGTTCTAGGACTGTGGTAGATTTTGGAGTTTTGTATCAAGCACTTGGAGCTTAATGAGCTAGAAGGATAAGAATGCCGGAAGAAATATGGACAAAAGAGGCCTTGCTTGTGAGGACACAGACGAGCAAGGACGTAAGAAAAAACTGTGCCAGGAGCCACTTTTGTAATGTGTTTCAAAGGACTTGTATGTGCTGGTCATTATAGGGCTGGGAATTCTCTAAAAAAGAAAATGGTGACCTAGCAACCCCATCAGTGTATGTAGCCCAAGGAAAGGAAGTTAGTTTGCTGAGGAGATGGCTTCGTTCTCATGTTCATTGAAGCAATAGACATAATTGTCATGACATAAATCTGATGCAGATGTCTGTAAACTAACGGGTCAGTAATATCTGGTTCATATACTACTCAGCTATAACAAAGAACGAAATGCCAATCTCAATCTGATGGAACCAGAAATTCGATTAAGTGAATGAAGTAGGCTACGTTCAAAAGGGAATCTTATACATATGTGGAATCTAAGGAAAGTTGATCTCAAGAGTTAAGATTCCAGAGGTGGTTCCCAGAAGCTGGGGAATGAGAAGGGCTGGGACTATTTTCCTCCTGGTCTTGGGTTGACAGTGGCATCACCAAGCCCTTATTGAGCAATGTCTGCGTGCTGTCCTAGATAAGAAGATGAGGGCACAAACCTTTTCCCCAGTGACCTTATAGTCTAATGAGAAAGATTAGACACTAGTCAAGTAAGCATGATGTGAGGCAGAAAGTCTTCCACATTCTAGATCTTGACCTAGGACCAGAGAGCAGAGGGGAGTGGCTGCAGTCTGCAGGAATGGGAGAGAGTTGCTGTTTCTGGGATGACCTTGAATGCCATGGAGATGTGGAAATGTTGGGGTGCTGGGAAGGAGGAGTGTTGTGGGTTATCAATTTGAGGTAGTGAAGGGCCACATCATGACTTCCTAGAACTGTGGGGAGATGGTTTCTTTATCAAAATATCATTTATCAATAATAAAACTCAAAGGATAAACTTGACCAATATTAACATTCCCACAGACAAGTATAATAACAGCACAATCTAATTTTAGAATTTTTTTGTCACTCCCCCAAACAGAAAGCTCATACCCATTAGCAGCTACCCCACCCAAACCCCAGTCTTTTCTTCATCCATCCCTGCCAATCACTAACTACTCTGTGAGTATTTGGACTGGGAAGGTGATTTCTACATAATTTAAAAAGCGTTAGGCGTTACTAGCAATTTTAGCAAGTAAAATGTTACATATCTTAAGGGTTCAACTTGGTGACTTCTGGATGTAGTTATTTCAATTTTACTGCTAACTAATATGAATGATCTGTATGTTAAATATCTGCTTATCTGCTGATGGGCATTTGGTGGTCCTCGGTTTATGAATGATTATAGAGACAACTGTAAACTATATATATATATATATATATATATATATATATATATATATATATATATACACACCTACACACACACATGACTGGAGATGAGTGATCAGCTAGGAACAGCAGTGACAGGCAGTAAATGAATCTACTAAGATAGAAAGAACAGAGTGGAGAGTTTATTCATACCCTGAGGTATGCCTTCAATGGGCAATACCACAGAGAGAACCATCTTCACAGAGGCATGTGAGGGGCAGGCAGGCAGGCAGGTAATCAGGCAATGTTTTGATGCCATGGTGCTCTGGAGTTGGATTTTATTGTGGTTTAAAACAGCCCAGGCTTTAGGCAATGCTGTTCAGCCTTGAGTCAAAAATGGCTCAGCATGACATCTGTCCTGTTAGGGCCTGGTATGCATCCTGATGAGCTATGATCCTGCACAGATGTGGCAGTAGCCTGGTCCGGACCCCAGCCTGCTCTGTCACATAAGCAGCCAGCCTTATTCTGATGCAGCATAGTCACCCATTCCCAGAACAACATCTGCAGCAAACTTGGAATGTGACGTCTGGTCGGGAATCAAACACTGTGTACGTAAGTGCAGCAGCAGAACTGAAGAATCAAGGAAGGAGGTTGGCAACACTGGGAGCCATGATCTCCCTCCTGATGAGTTCAAACCACAAAGATCGTGGGATTGAGGCTGGAGGACGGCTAAGTCAGTGCTCTGAGAGGATGAAGACTATAGCTGAGAGTCCCAGCACCCACGTGAAAGAAGACTGTTGTGGAGATACATGTCTGTATTCCTAGTGCTGAGGAATTAGAAAAAGGTGAGCTCCTAGGGATTGCTGGGAGCCAGCCTACCCAAATTGGCAATCCCCGGGTTTCAGTCTAAAAACAAAACCGGGGGAGAGTGACTGCAGAAGACAGTGACGTGTCGACGTCTGGCTTCTGTGTACACCCACACACAGGTGTGAGCGCATACTCGGGATCCTGGAGTGGAGGGAGTTATGCTATCCACTTGGACAGCTGAGACGGGAACTTTAATTACAGTCGCTTGGCTCTATAGACTCATCAAAACATCCTTAGGCTCTAAGCAGATAGCAGCAATAGATTCGCTGTTCCCCAAAGGCCATTTCCCAGCCCCTCCCAGAGTGCCTGGCACTGAGCAGTCGTGGAATGCATGGCCTGCTAGCAGCCGTCGGAAAACTTGGGACGAAGGACACTGGGGAGAGTGGGTGGGCCAAGGCAGAAGCTGCCACACCAAAAAATTAGCCCACTTACTGGACTGGCTGATTAGATTAGTTACTTGGGTAATGAGGTGGAGAATTTTATTCATCAGAAATTCTCCTCTAGAATTGCTCTCAAGAAAATCAGTCCATGCATGCCCAGTGGGGCCCCCCTCCCCTCCCACCTCCTCTGGGAATTGCCTGGAGCTCCCAGGACATGTTTATCCAAAGAGAATATTCATGGATACTCGCAGCACAAGAACACCATCGAATTAAAATTCTAAGACGCGTGGGTGAGGTTTGCTGTGCTGTGAACAAGTTTATCATTTGTTTCTTAGATGCCTTACCTGTAACATGGGAAGACTGGTACCCATCTCATATCCTTACCATCAAGTACAGTATAAAACCAGAAAAGATTTTAAATCCCAAAAGGCTTGAGGAAAGGAGGTTTCCCGTTATTTGCTAAACAGTGGGGCAACCTACAGCATCTTTCAATGCTTCCTATGCTCAAAAATCCAGTCTGTCCTCTAGTTCATTCTCTCACCAACCTCTTCACTGCCACTTCCTGGACACCAGCGGAGGCCAACCCTTACCTTTTGCTTGTCCTCAGCCACACAGGTCTTTGCTAAAACCTGGG
This sequence comes from Mus minutoides, assembly GCA_902729485.2. Taxonomy (NCBI): domain Eukaryota; kingdom Metazoa; phylum Chordata; class Mammalia; order Rodentia; family Muridae; genus Mus; species Mus minutoides. The sequence goes on from LR750539.1 coordinate 56,546, forward strand.
CCTGTGAAGACCTCCTGAAGCCATGTTGCTCACAAGAACTTCTTGACAGTCTCCTTACAGCCCCCTACTCTGCTTCTCATTGAGATCATAGCAGACACCACCTGTTTTAGAGAGTTAAATGTAAGTGACCCAAGCCCATATCCTCACTTCCTAGGGAACTGTAAACTCCTGAGCTATTCTGTCTCCAAGTTTCTGTTCTCTCTAAATATCTGTGTTTTAAATTCTATGGCTCTTTTTTCTCTCGGAAGGCCTGAAGACACACCCCATCCTCCTTAAAAAAAAAAAAAAATCTCCCCATGCCAGCCCCTGGCAGGAAGCATTTGTTTAAACAGTTTGCTAGTGAGTTGAGGCAGGTGGAGGGAGGTTTGTATTCCTACAACAATGTGTCCGTAGGATGCCAAACTGTACCTGTACATCAGCATCTAAGTTCCTTGGCTCTCTTACTTTAGGACTAGGCTATCTTCTGACCCGTCCCACCCTCTCTCCCTCTACTCCGCCAGGTATTCTCCCACCCTGGTACATCAAGTCTCTGTGTGGTTAGGTTCACCCTCTCCCACTGAGGCCAGACAGGGCAGCCCAGCTAGAAGAGCATATCCCATGTACAGTCAACAGCTTTTGGGATAGCCCTCGTTCCAGTTGTTCAGGACCCACATGAAGACCAGGCTGCACGTCTGCTAGTAGGTGTGAGGAGGCCTAGGTCCAGCCCACGTGTGTTCTTTGGTTGGTGCTTCTGAGAGTCCCAAGAGTCCAGGTTAGTTGACTCTGTTGGTCTTCCTGTAGCATTCTTCTTAGTAGTCCACCCACAATCCTTCCTTCATAAGAGGAAGCTCCATTCAACTGTTTGGTTGTGGGAAAGATTAATCCCTGAGACACACATAGACAAATGAGAAACTGACTCCTACAAACTGTCCTCAGATTTCCACAAGTGTGCTATAGCGTGCATGCACCCGTAAACCACTTATTTCATTGATTAAGGGTATTTATGATTATCTTATTTTTGGCCCAGCTTATCTATTATTATTATTATTATTATTATTATTATTATTATTATTATTATATCTTATAATGTCTCCTGGAGATAGGCTGCTCTTGGGGAAGAGAATATTTGGGAATCTCATGAGAACTGAAGCCCCAAGCCTTGCATGGAGCAGAGCCTCAATGATGAATGTTTGGTAAGTTAAGCAAAACAGCAGGAAAATCAGACAGCACTGGGTATCCATGTTAGGAGGTAATATGTTTCAATCACTGGATGAGACAAGCACAGGCACAGAGGATGGCTTCCAGCCCTGATCCTGACCTTGGTGTGTAGGTAAGCTGGATCTCATGGATGCTCTCTCTTGTTGAGCCTGCTCTGGGAACCACTGTGAAGTGTCTGTTTCCCCAGAGATCCGTGGACCTCAGTTTGAATGGTGACAAGTTATGGCATCACCAGTGAGAGCCAGAACTGGCTGTGACCCACAGGATGTGTCCTCTCTCTCCTATGTGCAACCCTCCCTTGAGATCATATCTCTTCCAGTGAAACGAGAGGTTTTACAAGGGTGCAAAGGGAGGGCAGGATCACAAACATCATTATGCTCACTGGTTAGAAGCATGAGGTATGTATTTTATTGTAACACCCTGCCACTCATCTTAGTGAAAAATGGGGGAGAAACGGCTCTGTGCTTTGCGCATGCATGAAGAAGGCTTCACAGCAAGGGATACGGTCTTAAAACCGCCACGGAGTTCTGAAGGTCTCCAGATTCTGGAAGACAAAAAGATGTTAATGTTTATGAGCTCTTAGCTCATTCGTGAGGTCAAGACACATATAGTCTCACCAGATCGCCTCGGTTTGTGTATACAGTAAGAATCACTACAGCCCACTCCAAGGATGGGTGACAGAGGCCCACGAAGGACAATCCTCCAGATTTGCAGGCCTGACGATCATACGTCTGAATGGAAAAGCTGTCTTCTGGCCCTACATGGGATTTATTTTTCACCGAACCATGCCACCTATTACAATGCAAAAGACAGCCAAGCCTCAGCTCTATGCTTAGAATTAAAGTGATGTTTTCAATGTGGAGATCCAACCTAGGGTCTTGTGTATGTTAGGCTGAAACAGTCAACCATTAAACTCCAGCCTCAGCCTTGCTATTTATTTTTTATTTTGAGACAACTTCTTTCCAATTAGCTTATGCTAGTTTTAAACTTGCAATCTTCCTGCCTTGGCCTCCTGAGGAGCTAGGATTACAGGCCTGTGCCACTAGGCCCAGCAAAAACTACATATCCCATGAGTAGTAACCACAGAGAATGAAGTCAAAAGGCAAATTGGTCTGAAAGCACCATAACAAAACCCGCCGCTTTCTGTACTGACTCACATTAATTTTAACCAATTGAGTAAAACCCATTAGAAAATAGTTAGCAGTGGTCTAATTCAGCTGTTCAGTCATTTTGCTGTATTTTCTGTTTTCTCCTGGAGACAGAGCAAACCTGAGATGTAGAGCATCTGACCCAGGAGGAGCATCTGACCCAGGAGTATCTGACCCAGGAGGAGCACATGACCCAGGAAGAGCATTTGAGGTCTTGAAAGCTGGAGAAGAATGGACTGGGGTGCTGTCTCCCCAGGTTTCATCACTTCTCATCTGGTTGGCCCTGCTGGAGGTCAGTCCAGCCTGAACAACAGTTGTTCCTCTGTTTCAGAACCACCTGGCCTGAGGCGGGGTCCATTACTCAGAGAAACAATGGGAAGTGAGTGATTTGAGGAAGAGGGGGGATGGCAAAAGAGATTTACTATTGAGATTTGAACCTAGTACTTCATAGATGTGGTAAATCTAAGGTGTACACAGGACATCTGGCTCTCAGGGGTGCTGGACAAACAGACACACACTGCTGTTGGGAGAACAGAAAGGAGGAGGAAGAACAGCCCAAGCTGAGGAGAAAATAATTCCATTGAAGAAAAGTCTGGCCGGTGCTTTAGGGGGCAAAGAAGAGACTCTCTCCCCCATATCACAAACTGCCTTAAAATACCCCCAGTCTATAGTGATTGCCAGAATGGCAAAGCACAGGCAGCATTGAGAATTGACAAGAACCAGCGACTTTCACTGGCTAATCCAATGGCAGGCAGGCAGACAGGCAGGCAGGCAGACAGACAGACACAGAGACACTCACACATACAAACCCCTGTAGAGAACACACGTGGCTAGAGAGATGGCTTGTCAACGGTTCATTTTCAGAATACCCCGTTTTAACAATCTAAGGAATGGAAAAAATATTTTATCATTATTATGATGGAATCATTTAGAAATTACAGCAAAATGGTTTTCACTTATTCCTCTGTAACCCAAATGAAATGTATTGGCAGTTAACAATTACGCTCTGCTATTTCTGCACCCCACACTAACTGCAGCGGACATTAATATTGATGTGTTACCTTTGCTGTTACTGACTGGGCCAGATCTGGTCCCTTGATCCTCATTTCTCTATTCCGAGAGACAGAACTGGGAGTTGCGAGTGAGTATGTGAAGGTACATTTCCAACTGCTGTAGTTCGTCATTCTTCTAGTTTATGTCCTGAGAGCTTCCTAGCCATGGCAAATCAGCTCCCACTCTGGGAACAGCCTTAAACAATCAAAACCCTTAAACTGACAGATAGCACTGAAGGCCTCTGAGCCATCCTCGTCTTAAACAGGGAAGGCACAGCTCTGGCTTTCTGAAAGCACCAACTATTTGATTATGACTTTGAACCAAATTGTAGCTTGCTATTCATCTCTCCACCTGTCCATCCGTCTGCCTGACCAGAGGGACTTAGCTTCAGGTGTTTGCTTTGGGACCACTTTGTATGGTGATGGGGAAAACAGATCCTTTTTGCTTCTCAGGTCTATAGCTAACCCTTGCCATTTCTTTAGAGTCTTTGTACACAGACACAAAAGCATCCCTTCAATGGGACTGCTCATCAGCTGCCCCATCCTGCTACTGTCAAACCTGCTTTTGGGAAATAGGAGATGCCTACATTTTAAATAACTTGGCCTTTAGGAATGCATTTTGCATAAATACGTAGCTTATATTATGCAAATTCTAAGGTAGACTACTTGGTTGCTTTTTTAGAAAACAATCTTGAGTGTTTACAATGGGTGAAGGACCCTTATCACTTAAAAAAATATTGTTACCTCAAATGGTTTTAAAGTGATATCATATGTTATCATTCTAAATTAGTAAATTGTGTCATTTAAGGTGATGGAGGACATAAATATTTGGGCTTAAGATAAATAATGGGAAATATGCACACACATGTTTTATTCACAGTTTATTATGTGTCTTAGTGCTCATTTTATAATTTTCTTTTTTTTTTACTTTAAAGTGTTTTTTATTTATGAAAAGTAATGAGTTGGATTACCCATAAGGCATAGGTAGATGGATCTCTGGGAGGTCAAGGCCAGCCTGGTCTACTTAGTGACTTCTAGGTTATCCAGTGTTACACAGTGAAAGGTTATCTCAAAAACAAAACAAAACAAAACAAAACAAAAATAACAACCCGCCCCCCCCAAAAAGAATAAGACTACACACAAGAATGGGGAATATGTATGCTCTATTCAAGTTTTATGTCATTGTGATCATTTTATAAATTGTCAGCACTGTGAATTTTTAAGAACTCATTCTTGACAGCTGTTCTTTAATGGACTTGCTGTACCAGACATGTGCATACGCTAAATAGCATCCCTCCAGAAACTATGTGGTTCCCACGTACCAAACCTACTGCTCTGCTCCAAGGCAGCTCTTAAAATTCTGGTCAGTGTTTCCCAATCAGATCTCAAAAAGTAACGAGGCGTCGTAGCAAAGTGGCATCAAATTAGTAGCTTACAGATAAATACATCCTCGACATTACCTGAAAGTAATACCGTGGGGGGAAATAAAAAGCACGTCAACGGCTTTAACCCTTTAGTGATTTGAGATGCTGTACATATATATGTGCAGCCATTTTTTTTCTTCTTTTTGGTTTTTCGAGACAGGGTTTCTCTGTATAGCCCTGGCTGTCCTGGAACTTACTTTGTAGACCAGGCTGGCCTCGAACTCAGAAATCCGCCTGCCTCTGCCTCCCGAGTGCTGGGATTAAAGGCGTGTGCCACCATGCCCGGCTGCAGCCATTTTTTTTTAAACAACATCCCCGCTCCTGTCGATGAGTAAGTGTATAGAATATCCAAAACAAATTAAACAGAGAAAACATCCTCCAGAGTTCTTCAGATAAAAAGTATGTGAGGGGCTAAAATAACTCCTCTGAAGAATTGTGACAATAGCCACAATGCAGCCTGAGTCCCAAGGTTTTCAACCCTGAACCTTGTCAGTGACCAGACACACTTTCAGTTGGCCCGATTCCTAGGAGGTACATAAATAGACCTCCCTCCCTTTTCCCTGCCATGTTGCCTCTTGGGTTATGCCTGTAGCCCACGGAAACCCGGAAGCCCTTTTGTATCCTCTTGTGTGGTAACTGTTGATCTAACAGGTCTTTATGCCAGAGCAATAGAAAACAGCAGCAGAACAAGAGAGCCTGGTAACCCAAGCCACTGTTTGTCAAACTCGAATCCTGTTCAGGTTGGCACAAAACAGTTTTTTAAAGAAATGATCATCAAAATCAAACTGTATGCAGGTTGTGGGTCAATGGTAGAGTACCTTCTTTAGCATGTATAGGGCCCTGGTTCTGTCCCCAGCACCGGAGAAAAATTATAAAATTAAAAATCTTTCAAGCATTTGCAGTACCCATAGACTTCAGTTTGGCTAATATTGATTTAAACTCCTTCATGAGTGATACCAATCAATCGCTGTCTTTATTTTTGTTGCAGAAAGAAGTACTTAGAGTGAGAATATGTAGGCTGAGGGCTGAGGGCTGAGGGCTCTGCTGGTAAAAGTGCTTGCTTTGCTAATACAAGAACCCGAGTTCAGTCCCCAAACCCTCTGTAAAAAGCTGAGCATAGATAGGGCCAGCAAG
>LR750539.1:65000-79406 GCA_902729485.2 Mus minutoides
TCCAGACAAAAACACTACCAAGGCCAATGTCTGTCCTGGGAACGCTGCTGTTAGAAGGTGAGGGACAGCTCCTTTTCAAGGGCGGCAGCCACTTGAGTGCAAATGGCGTTGTTCAAACGACCAGCTGTACTTTATCATGGTGACGGTGACCCACCAAGAAAAAGAAAGGCTCTCTGCCAAAGGTTACTTGGTGGAGAGCCACATGGTTGTCCAAGAGAAGGCAGCCCCACCAAGGGGCTTAACCAGGACCCAGGCTTTCAGAGGGCCAGGAGTAGAAGCTAAGTTGCAAATGTTGCAGCTGTTTCCTATGGCCAGAAAAGGGGATGCTCATCCCAGATCCAATCACAGCATGGGAAAAACAGCAGCATTTCATTCTGTAAGGTAACTGAAAATGGTAAGCAACGGTCGAAGCCCTCGAGTGATTTACAATCCAGGAAAGAGCTAAGACAAGTTATGTTCATTGGCTTTTCCTCTGTGCCCCGACAAGGGACCAAACCAGGGAAGACAAGTGTCTCCAGTCCTCAAAAGGAGCAGGCAGGCCGACTCTTGCCCCAGGAGCTCAGGATGCCAGGATACAGCCATGCAGAGCGCCTAGACTTTGTCATGTGCACACAGTGACATGTGCTGAGGGTCATTACTAGATAGTTCTTCCTTCTCTCTCAGTCTTTCAAGACAGGGTTTCTCTGTGTAGCCCTTGGCTGTCCTAGAACTCGCTCTGTAGACTGGGCTGGTCTAGAATTCATGGAGATCCACCTGCCTTTGCCTCCTAAGTGCTGGAATTAAAGACGTGTACTACCTCCTTCCTGGCACAACTTTCTCTTTTATTTACTTATTTTTTTTTCATTTATTTAATTCTTTAATCCCCTTTTACAGTCCAGTCTTCATCTTCCTCCTGGTCTGCTTCCCCCCTTTAAAATATTTACTTACTTATTAATTTAATTTATATGAATGCTCTGTCTGCATGTACACCTGAAAGTTAGTACAGGGGCATCAGATCTCATTATAGCTGGTTGTGAGCCACCATGTAGTTGCTGGGAATTGAACTCAGGACCTCTGGAAGAGCAGCCAGCGCTCTTCACCACTGAGCTATGCCTCCAGTTCAACTTTCTCTTTAGAGCTAAGGTCTTGGGCACTCTCAGACTTTGGGAGGGGTTGCTAGGGATCCCGCCACCCTTTAACTCTCTTCCCTCGAGGGATTAGTCACAGCAATTCCTCTTGTTGCTTTTCATTGTGAAATCATTTTAAACTTATGGGAAATGGGGAAGAAGAATATACCTTATACCCTTTACCTAGATGTGCATGGTAAATTGCTTTAGCACTCTTTTCCCACACCTGTGTTCATTCTATAGAATATGTACATGTATGTGTGTGTGTGTATATATATATATATATATATATATATATATATATATATATATATTCATATACTTTTCTATATGAATCAACTAAAAGCTAGTTGAAAACTCCTAAATATTGATAGTTTTCTCTCCTAACATTTGACCCCATTCATATTTCACTATTTGTCTAATAATGGTCATAGCAACTGAACCCCCCACCCCCATGTTCTTTTGATTCAACCTTGAGATGACATGTGCTTATTGATCATAGTTTTTGTTCATCTTGTTAGTCTCTTAACCCTGGGACACCCCTCCTCAGTCTCTGCCTGTCTTTTTGTAACCTTGATGGGTTTGGAAAGCACCAGACAGTAATTCTGTGGGTCTATGTGCACCTGGCCTCCTCTGACGCTTTCTTCTGTGATATGGGAGATAATGTATTTTTACCAAAACATTGAAGTCAAGTTGTCTTCCTCAGTCTCATGGCAGAAAGGATACGATGTCAATGTCCTGTGGCTGGTGAGGCTTACGTGTTCACTTGGTCAAGGTGGTACGTGCCAGGGTACTTCGCTCTTCAGCCATTGTTTCATTTCCTCTATGGTTAATAAATATCTTGGGGACAGTGACCATGAAATTGGGGAAGTATCTTGCCCTTTAAAATCGACTGTGTTCACATCCTCAGGTGATTCTTGCATGAATGGGAAATCACCGTGATGGCTGCCACATTTTCCTATTTCTAATTTTACCCATTATTCTGCCTTTGTTACTTGACTTTTTGCTGGAAGCAACTGAGTTTTCCTTTTCTTCTATTTCTTTCTTTGTTTATTCCTAGCGATAAGATCCATACATTTCAAATGTATCCAGCAGGCTGTGATCGATGACATCATTGCTTATTTTTATCAGTGGTGGGTCTTTGTTGTTGTTGTTGTTTGTTGTTTTGTTTTGGACACCCATGTCCCCATTTTTGGTCCCTCTGTACTTCCTGTAACAACAGGACAGTCCAGGTTCATCTTGTACTTCTCCTTAGTCTCTCATGGATCCTGTCAGTGGAGAAAGGATTAGAAGTGACGATCTGCAACACTGGGTGTGCTCATGGCTTCTGGGGTGTCACACTGGACAAAACTATATATTTTCAGGCATTGCAGAGATATCTGCGTGTATGTGACTATCTGCCCAAATATAAAAGGTTGTGAATTCAACCCAATAATTTCTATTCTAGTCCAACAGCATGTTTATTTAAATTATTGCTCCTTCTGAATTCATAACTCCCTTCTCCAGCTGTAAGAAGGCTCCTGGTCTCCGTCGGCTTGGGTGTATGTGCGCGCGGGCGCACCCCCCCCCCCATATATATATATATATTTAAAGATAGGGTTTCCTTGTGTAGCCTTGTCTGTTCTGGAACTTCCCGTAGATCAGGCTGATCTCAAACTCAAAAATCCCCTTCCTCTGACTGCAGAGTGCTGGGATTAAAAGTGTGCTCCACCATGAACAGCATTTTGTCAGTTCTTATACTGGCCTTGCCCAGCTTCCTCACTTACCCTCCTTCACTCCATCCCTACAAACTAAATTTGCCTCACCTTGAGATTTTCCTCCGCCCCAAGAGATTCCTCCACCCTGGTCCTGTAGCTATCACAAGCCTGCTGGTCCTGCTGCCTCATGTTTGGGGAAGGGAAACCACAAGTGTAGAGAAGAAGAAAGGAAGAAAAAAAGAATTAAAGTGGGAAGAAGGAGGAAGAAGGAAAGAAGAAAGGGGAAAAGGAATGAAGAGGGAAAGGAAGAGGAAGGAGCTGCCGTAAGAGAAAGAAGTGATAAAGCATTCAGCTTACTTCTTGTATCTCTTCTCCTCTTTTATTAACATTAATTTCACTCTTCAGAAACATAATGTTGGTAGAGGAACAGGTCATTACCTAGGAGGGTTGGTAGTCTGGTTGCAGTAGCTTTGGCCTATGCGGACTCAGCCCCTAACCAAGCTCCCCAGCTACATAATAGCTGTGGCTCTGAACAGGGAAAGGCTGTTCAAAATGAAGAATGTTCATTTACTGAACTGAAGCTCCTCAAAAGACCTCCATGGTCTGTACTTCTCCTAGGAGCCATGCTGGTCTGTGGCCAATGCTTCAGCAGAGGTCCATATTGCTGTCCATGGGCTGTATTGCCACTGGAGACCAACTGGAGGTCTTTGATGTGTGCTGACACTGGAGACCATGTGGACATTCATGATTGGTGCTATTGCCAGAAGTCATGTAGAAGCCCAGGATCCGTGTTCCTGCTGACTGTAAAGGGCGAGGAAGCTAATTTTGCAGTGATTTGGATGACTGCAGACTCACAATTGAGAAAGAGGCATAAGATGTTTCTGAAACAACCTCTACCTCCTCCACCTCTAACAGTCATCAAAGAGCACTCTTAAAAAATGTGTTAGGGATGCTGAAGTATAGCACTCCACAATTGATGGCTTCTGGTGGGATGCAGTGGGGAAGGACTCAGCTCTCCTTATGGGTCTGGTGGTAGTTTTAACCATGCTTCTGTGTGTATATGGGCATCACAAGGGAGGGGAGTGGATGTGGGAAAATTAGAAAATGAGGGTGATGGGTGCATGATGTGAGGTCTCCAAATAATCAATAAAAATATTATGTTGGAGGTAAAAAAAAAGGGGGGGGGTAGCTGGCTGAACACGAGCCAAAGCAAGCCAATAGACAGCATTTCTCCATGATCTCTGTTTTAGTTCCTGCTTCCAGGTTCCTGTTTGAGTTCCTGCCCTGACTTCCCTAAATGATGGACTGTGCTGTGGAAATGTAAGCCAAATAAACCCTTTCCTTGCCAAGTTGGATGTGGTCCCCATTCTATTACAGCAGCAGAAAGCAAGCTAGGACAATTGGTGACTGACTTATATAACAGAAAATGTGGTTTACATCCTTTAACTCATTCTAAGGATGATCTATTTCTATGCCGGGTAGACATCTCTCTGTGGGCAGGGCTTCAGAAGGATTAGGGATACCATCTGGAGGAGAGAGATTTGGAGATTTTAATCTCTGTAAGCAGTGAGAAAAGAGGGAATGTCTCCTTCCTCCTTCAAAGTCAAAAGAAAAGAGGCATCCAATAGAACCTTGAGAAGATCACAAGTGTCTGTAAGACAAAAGGTGTCTGCAGCACTTACACGTTGACCAAATGTCTACCTTGCTAGCAGATTTGTTGATCTTCCCTGGATAGCACCAGAACAGAAGGAGAAAGAGATAGTGAGTTGTGCTTGCTTCCAGAAGGATGTGGAAACTGTGTCCTGTTTGTTGGGGCCTGAGAGTTTATCATGAATTATCGATGAGTCTTGGAGCTAAGCTTTGCCAGGAGAGCTGCTGCATGGAGGATAAGGAGGTGCAAGGACCAGGGGAAATGAGCTTGGGAAAGCCCCTTGGTAGATGAGGTTAGACAGGGAGCCACTCAAGCCTGCTCAGCTTGCCTAAGAACTGTAGGGTCTGGTGCCTGTGCACCCAACAATGGGAACAGTGGCTGTGTCTAACCCAGCGAGGCACAGACTCACCAGTCAGAGAGGACAACTCTCCTAACAGTAAGAGGGAGATGGGTGGGCTGAATGCAATTGGACTGGCCTTAAGAATATTCCTTAGTGCTCAAAGGCCAGAGTTGAGATTTCTCAGTAAGTTGTTCACACTGGCATCTGTTTTTTTAAAAAATGGTATTTCCTAATGCTGTTCCAGCTTGGACAATCCTGCCAACAAGCTTTCAGAACTCACCCAATCCAGGTATCTTCTATTAAATGCAAGAAGCATATTGCTAATCAAGTGCAAGGGGAATAGAGTGGAGGGAGAGATGACATGCACGTGGAGGCTCCCCAGGGCTCCCATGACAATAGGAAAGTTGTTAGATTGAACCCAGATGAACTAACAGCAGCCTCTCCCTTTGATCATTGTACAAGTGAAATTCCTCAGCTTCCTCCCCCGAGTTCAGTCATGTCCTGTACTCACTCTTTCTAAATGAAGTCTTCACAGTTGTTGACCTTGGTTTACTCAGAATAGAAGAGAGTGGAGACTGACTCGCTCTGAGTTTATTGATACAAAGCTATTTAAATCTTCTGAATGCACTGTGGGTAATTTAATGTAATTAAGAGAAGGAGGAGGAGAGCAGGAGGAGGAGGAGGAGGAGAAGGAGGAGGAGGAGGAGGAGGAGGAGGAGGAGGAGGAGGAGGAGGAGGAGGAGGAGGAGAAGAAGAAGAAGAAGAAGAAGAAGAAGAAGAAGAAGAAGAAGAAGAAGAAGAAGAAGAAGAAGAAGAAGAAGAAAACTTATTTTAGGTATGAGTGCCTTTATGCCTGGTGCTCACAGGATCCAGAAGAAGAAATGTTTAGATCATCTAAAACTGGAGTTACAGACAGTTGTGGCCACCATGTAGGTGCTGGGAACCAAATCTGGATTCTCTGTAAACCAGTGGCCTCCACTCCTCCTGTCCACTCTCCACCCCACATTTTCATGACCTTCCTTCCCTTCCCCTTCTTCCCTTCCCTTCTTTTATCTCTCCATTCCCTTTCCTTATCCTCAAACTCTTTTTTCTGAATCTCCACCACTACCAAGGATTCAAGGTTAGGGTAACAGAAGCCAGGAGCAAGGGTTTGCTTTGTTTCCTGCCCCAGCAGAGACCTTCCCTAGCAGTGCTCATTGTGCTTCTTCTGCTTATATGGAAGAAAGAGAGAGAGGTGGAGTGGTCACATCTGAAAATGCCAGTCACCCATCCTACCAAGATAACCATTTTGTGGGCCATAGTCAAATAGTTCTGCAAATGGCTTTCTAACGTCCTATTAAGAAGCCAGGTAGGGTCTGCACAGGTCAGCTCGCTGACTGCGAATGGTGAGTGAGCAGACTGCAGAAGTGACACAGCTTCTGGTACAGGCAGAAGTGACACAGCTTCTGGGATAGACCCAGTTGCATGCTCTAGACATCGTGGCACCTTCCCCGCCAGAGGAGAGGTGTCTGCCCGGGACGGCTCTACCTGCCAGAGCAAGTAAGGGAGCCATCTTGGGTCCTGGGTCCCTCAGAGACTAGTCTCTGTGCAGGTGACTGCACAGGCTGCAGAGGCAACACATCTTCTGGAACAGGCCCTGTATCGGGCCTTCATCTTTAGCCAAGAGGCAAGTCTGAACACCAGACCTCTGTGCACCTTCCCTGCAAGAGGAGAGCTTGCCTGCAGAGACTACTCTGATGACTGAGACTCAGGAGAGAGCTGGACTACCAGGACTGCTGACAGAGGCTAACAAAATCACAGAAGAAACAAGCTCCAACCAGAGACAACTATAACAACTAACACCAGAGATTACCAGATGGCGAAAGGCAAACATAAGAATTTTAAAACAGAAACCAAGACCACTCACCATCATCTGAACCCAGTACTCCCACCTCAGCCAGTCCTAGATACCCTAGCACACCCGAAAAGCAAGACTTGGATTTAAAATCATATCTCATGATGCTGGTAGAGGACATTAAGAAGGACATTAATAACTCACTTGAAGAAGTACAGGAGAACACTGCTATAGAGGTAAAAGTCCTTAAAGAGGAAACAAAAAAAAATCCCTTAAAGAACTACAGGAAAACGCAACCAAACATGTCATGGAATTGAACCAAACCATCCAAGACCTAAAAAGGGCAGTAGAAACAATAAAGAAAACCCAAAGGGAGACAACTCTGGAGATAGAAACCCTAGGAAAGAAATCAGGAACCATAGATATGAGCATCAGCAACAGAATACAAGAGATGGAATAGAGAATCTCAGGTGCATAAGATTCCATAGGGATCATGGACACAACAATCAAAGAAAATGCATAATGGAAAAAGATCCTAACTCAAAACATCCAGGAAATCCAGGACACAATGAGAAGTCCAAACCTACAGATAATAGGAATAGAAGAAAATGAAGATTTTCAATTTAAAGGGCCAGCAAATATCTTCAACAAAATAATAGAAGAAAACTTTCCAAACCTAAAGAAAGAGATGCCCATGAACATACAAGAAACCCACAGAACTCCAAATAGACTGAACCAGAAAAGAAATTCCTCCAGACACATAATAATCAGAACAACAAATGCACTAAATAAAGATATAATGTTAAAAGCAGTAAGGGAAAAAGGTCAAGTAACATATAAAGGCAGGCCTATTAGAATTACACCAGACTTCTCACCAGAGACTATGAAAGCCAGAAGATCCTGGACAGATGTTATACAGACCCTAAGAGAACACAAATGCCAGCCCAGGCTACTATACCCAGGAAATTACCATAGATGGAGAAACCAAAGTATTCCATGATAAAACCAAAATCACACAGTACCTTTCCACGAATCCAGCCCTTCAAAGAATAATAACGGGAAAACACCAACACAAGGATAGAAACTACACCCTAGAAAAAGCAAGAAAGTAATCCAACAAACCTAAAAGAAGAACAGAATCCCAACTTTAACAACAAAAATAACAGGAAGCAACAATTACTTTTCTTTAATTTCTGTTAACATCAATGGACTCAATTCCCCAATAAAAAGACATAGACTAATAGACTGGCTACACAAACAGGACCCAACATTTTGCTGCTTACAGGAAACCTACCTCAGGGAAAAAGACAGACACTACCTCAGAGTGAAAGGCAATTCTGAATATCTATGCTACGAATACAAGGGCAGCCACATTCATTAAAGAAACTTTAGTAAAGCTCAAAGCACACATTGCACCTCACACAACAATAGTAGGAGACTTCAATACCCCACTCTCACCAATGGACAGATCCTGGAAAAAGAAATTAAACAGAGACACATGGACACCAGTTATGAAACAAATGGATTTAATAGATATCTATAGAACATTTTATCCTAAAACAAAAAGATATACCTTTTTCTCAGCACCACATGGTACCTCCTCCAAAATTGACCATATAATTGGTCACAAAACAGGCCTCCACAGATACAAAAATATTGAAATTATCCCATGCATCCTATCTGACCACCATGGATTAAGGCTGATCATCAATAACAACATAAATAATAGAAAGTCAGCATTCACGTGGAAACTGAACAACACTCTACTCAATGATTCCTTGGTCAAGGATGAAATAAAGAAATTAAAGACTTTCTAGAGTTTAATGAAAATAAAGCCACAACATACCCAAACTTATGGGACACAATGAAGGCAGTCCTAAGAGAAAAACTCATAGCCCTGAGTGTCTCCAAAAAGAAACTAGAGAGAGCATACACTAGTAGCTTGACAGCACACCTAGAAGCTCTAGAACTAAAGGAAGCAAATTCACCCAAGAGGAGTAGATGGCAGGAAATAATCAAACTCAGGGCTGAAATCAACCAAGTGGAAACAAAAAGAACTATTCAAAGAATCAACCAAACTAGGAGCTGGTTATTTGAGAAAATCAACAAGATAGATAAATCCTTAGCCAGACTAACTAGAGGGCCCAGAGACAGTATCTTAATTAACAAAATCAGAAATGAAAAAGGAGACATAACAACAGAACCTATTCAAAACATAATCAGATCCTACTACAAAAGGCTATACTCAACAAAACTAGAAAACCTGGATGAAATGGACAACTTCCTAGACAGATATCAGGTACCAAAGTTAAACCAGGATCAGATTAACAATCTAAACAGTCCCATTTCCTCTAAAGAAATAGAAGCAGTCATCAATGGTCTCCCAACCAAAAAAAAAAGAAAAAAACCCACAGGACCAGATGGGTTTAGTGCAGAGTTCTATCAGACCTTCAAAGAAGGCCTAATTCCAACTCTCCTCAAACTGTTCCACAAAATAGAGACAGAAGGTACTCTACCCAATTTATTCTATGAAGCTACAATTACTCTGATACCTAAACCACACAAAGATCCAACAAAGAGAATTTCAGACCAATTTCCCTTATGAATATTGATGCAAAAATACTCAATAAAATCCTCGCAAACCGAATCCAAGAACACATCAAAACAATCATCCATCATGACCAAGTAGGCTTCATCCTAGTAATGCAGGGATGGTTTAATATACAGAAATCCATCAATGTAATCCACTATATAAACAAACTCAAAGACAAAAACCACATGATCATCTCATTAGGTGCTGAGAAAACATTTGACAAAATGCAACACCCTTTCATGATAAAAGTCTTGGAAAGATCAGGAATTCAAGGCCCATACCTAAACATAATAAAAGCAATATACAGCAAACCAATAGCCAACATCAAACTAAATGGAGAGAAACTTGAAACAATCCCACTAAAATCAGGGACTAGACAAGGCTGCCCACTTTCTCCCTACCTATTCAACATAGTACTTGATGTCCTAGCTAGAGCAATTCGACAACAAAGGAGATCAAGCGGATACAAATTGGAAAGGAAGAAGTCAAAATATCACTATTTGCAGATGATATATATATATATATATATATATATATATATATATATATATATATATATATATATGTGTGTGTGTGTGTGTGTGTATATATATATATATATATATATATATATATATATATATATATATATATATATATGTGTGTGTGTGTGTGTGTGTGTGACCTCAAAAATTCCACCAGAGAACTCCTAAACCTGATAAACAGCTTCAGTGCAGTAGCTGGATATAAAATTAACTCAAACAAATCAATGGCCTTTCTCTACACAAAGGATAAATGGGCTGAGAAAGAAATTAGGGAAACAACACCCTTCACAATAGTCACAAATAATATAAAATACCTTGGTGTGACTCTAACTAAGGAAGTGAAGTATCTGTATGACAAGAACTTCAAGTCTCTGAAGAAAGAAATTGAAGATCTCAGAAGATGGAAAGATCTCCCATGCTCATGGAGTGGCAGGATTAATATAGTCAAAATGGCTATCCTGCCGAAAGCAATCTACAGATTCAATGCAATCCCCATCAAAATGACAACTCAATTCTTCACTGATTTAGAAAGGGCAATTTGCAAATTCATCTGGAATAATAAAAAACCTAGGATAGCAAAAACTATTCTCAACAATAAAAGAACCTCTGGTGGAATCACCATGCCTGACATTAAGCTGTACTACAGAGCAATTGTGATTAAAAACTGCATGGTACTGGTACAGTGACAGACATGTAGATCAATGAAATAGAATTGAAGACCCAGAAATGAATCCACACACCTTGGTCACTTGATCTTTGACAAAGGAGCTAAAACCATCCAGTAGAAAAAAGACAACATTTTCAACAAATGGTGCTGGCACAACAGGCAGTTATCATGTAGAAGAATGGGAATTGATCCATTCTTATCTCCTTGTACAAAGCTCAGGTCTAAGTGGATCAAGGAACTCCACATATAACCAAAGACACTGAAATTTATAGAGGAGAAAGTGGTGAAAAGCATCAAAGATATGGGCACAGGGGAAAAATTCCTAAACAGAACAGCAATGGCTTGTGCTGTAAGATCAAGAATTGGCAAATGGGACCTCATAAAATTGCAAAGCTTCTGTAAGGCAAAAGACACTGTCAATAAGACAAAAAGGCCACCAACAGATTGGGAAAGGATTTTAACCAATCCTAAATCTGATAGGGGACTAATATCCAATATATACAAAGATCTCAAGAATCTGGACTCCAGGAAATCAAATAACCCCATTAAAAATGGGGTACAGAGCTAAACAAAGAATTCTCAACTGAGGAATGCCGAGTGGCTGAGAAGCACCTGAAAAAATGTTCAACATCCTTAATCATCAGGAAAAGGCAAATCAAAACAACCTTGAGATTCCACCTCACTCCAGTCAGAATGGCTAAGATCAAAAATTCAGGTGACAGCAGATGCTGGCAAGGATGAGGAGAAAGGGGAACACTTCTCCACTGCTGGTGGGATTGCAAGCTTGTACAACCACTCTGGAAGTCAGTCTGGTGGTTCCTCAGAAAATTGGACATAGTACTACTGGAGGATCCAGCAATACCTCTCCTGGGCTTATACCCAGAAGATATTCCAACTGCTCAACATGCTCAACTATGTTCATAGCAGCCTTATTTATAATAGCCAGAATCTGGAAAGAACCCAGATGTCCCTCAACAGAGGAATGGATACAGAAAATGTGGTACATTTACACAATGGAGTACTACTTAGCTATTAAAAACAGTGAATTTATGAAATTCTTGGGCAAATGGATGTATCTGGAGGATATCATCCTTAGTGAGGTAACCCAATCACAAAAGAAGTCACTAGATATGCACTCACTGATAAGTGGGTATTAGCATAGAATCTTAGAATACCCAAGATACAATTTGCAAAACACAAGAAAATCAAGAAGATGGAAGACCGGTGTGTGCATACTTCATTCCTCCTTAGAATAGGGAACAAAATACCCATGAAAGGAGTTACAGAGACAAAGTTTGAAGCTAATACGAAAGGATAGACCATCCAGAGACTACCCCACCCGGGGATCCATCCCATAATCAGCCACCAAACCCAGACACTATTGCATATGCCAGCAAGAGTTTGCTGAAGGGACCCTGATATAGCTGTCTCATATGAGGCTATGCCAGTGTCTGGCAAACACAGAAGTAGATGCTCACAGTCATCTATATGATGGAACACAGGGCCCCTAATGGAGAAGCTAGAGAAAGTACTCAAGGAGCTGAAGGGGTCTGCAACCCTATAAGAGGAACAAAAATATGAACTTACCAGAACCCCCAGAGCTCGTGTCTCTAGCTGCATATGCAGCAGAATATGGCCTAGTTGGCCATCATTGGGAAGAGAGGCCCCTTGGTATTGCAAACTTTATATGTCCCAATATAGGGGAACATCAGGGCCAATATGTGGGAGTGGGTGGGTAGGGGAGCAGGGCGTGGGGAGGGTATTGGGACTTTCGGGATAGCATTTGAAATGTAAATTAAGAAAATACCTAATAAAGCAAAAAGAAGTCAAGGGAAAAAAAAAGAAGCCAAGTAGATGTCAAGAGGGTGGCCTTACAGCCTATAGTCTGGTGAGGAGGACATCAGAGGGCCCTTTCATCTTCAGATTCCTGTCTGTAAGACCTTCAAGTACTCTTAACCACTGAGACATCCCTCCAGCTCAATTTTAATGTAATTTTTAAAAGATTTATTTATTGTGGGTAATAGAGCTACTACATGTATATTTTCAAGTGCATAACCCTGAACACAACTCCTCCCCCAAAGGTTTGAAACTAAAAGTTGAATCAATTTGAAATAAAATTCTATCTCTACTCCTCTGGGAAAATTATTTGATTCCTCTGGACCTCTGCGTCTTTTCCTCTGAACCCAGCATTGCCAAGTGGTTTCATAGGACTCCCGAGAGACTCAGGTGAGATGGTCTGCATACGTGCCTTGCACAGCCCATCACCCATGGGCTTCAGCAATCACAGGTTCTCACCAGTGGCCCCTCACTCTACAGAAAGCATGTAGTGATTATTCCCCAGCACCAGTCTAGCAGGGACTCGGGAGTAACAGCTTGCTCAAACTGGAATGAAAGAGGGCACGTGATGGAGCCTTGGGATTGGTTTTCTGTGCACAGCCTTTGGTTTGTAGCTTGCACATACATCTGTTGCTCTGTAACATCAACTTAAGATGGTGTTCCAGTTGTTTCTGCATGGCCTTATATCTCATTCCCTGACCTTAGTTCCTATTTTCATAGGAAGGAGAAAAGGAAATCTTAAAATTCATATGAAACCACAAAAGACACCGAATACTCAAGTCAGTCTTGAGTGAATGGAATAAGGACAGCAATCACACTGCCTGGTGTGATCTAAACAGCATGTGTTGGCATAAAACATGCTAACCAATGAGACAAGTCAAAAGCTCAGAAAAAAACACACACATCTCTAGGCAACTGGTTTCCAACAAAATTGCTACAAACATACTCTAGCTCCAACAAATACTATTAAAAAAAACAAATATCCATGTGTTCAAGAATGAAATTGGATTTTTATAGCACTTTAAAAAATTAATTTGAAATAAATCAACCACTTTGATGCAGATTCTGAAATTGCAAGATTACTTGAATTGAACATATGGTAAATGCTCCATAGTGCAAAGTTATCTTGCATACGATATCCAGAGCATAGGTAACCAGAGCAAAAATAAGAAGTAAGATGGCGGGGCTGTAGAGACAGCTTCGTGCAGCATAGAAGTACTTGCTGCTATGGATGAGAACATGAATTGGGATCCCAGAACCCACTGGATATGGCTGAATCTGTCCTGCAACCCTCCATGTTCTGTTGGGAGGAGACAAGAGGATCACTTGGGTTTGTTGGCTGACAGTGAGAAACCTCATCTGAAGGGAATAAGGCAGAGGATGACTGAGCAGGACACCTGCTGACCTTCTCTGGCTTCCACAAAGAACACACATGGATACATGCACTCCTCCCCTACACACATGTACACCACCACAAAATGTCACAAAAAAATAAAAGCTGCTGTGTAGCAAAGGAATAGTTAGAGAGAGGAGAAGAAGCACAGACTAGGAGAAATTATTTGCAAACCACTTATGTGGTAAAGTTGATATCCTGAAATGGCATGAATACCCATCGTTCTCTCCTCAGGCTTGCATCTGGAATGCTTGATTTTCCAGTAGGCTATTTTTAGAGGAACCTTAGGAGAAATGGCCTAATTGGAGGAAATGGGTCATAGAAGTGTGTCTTTGAAGGGATACACGGTCCTTGGTCCTATCCTCCAACTCTGCTATCTGTCCACCATGAAATAAAGGTGCTCCTCCATTAATGTGCCCACGGTCATGATGTTCGGCACACAAAGTCAAGAAACCATAGTTTGAACCCTGATAGTGAGCGTGGAAAGAGACCCCATCCTCCTTTAAATCATTTGTGTCTGGTGTTTTGGACCGAGTAAAGAGGTCCAAAAAGTAACTAAGAGAGAAAATTGATGACAGAGAGGAAAGGTCATTGCTGTGACTGAATCTGACCATGTGATTCTAAGCCTTGGAACTTGTTTTTGGGAGGAATTTGGAAGTGTTTGGAGAAGCAGGTTAACAAATGCTCCAGCTGCTGGAAGTTGAGCTTGAGCGTTTCTGGTATGCTGCAGAAATGTGGCCGGTGGGAACAGTATGCCTTAACTTT
>LR750539.1:79506-92348 GCA_902729485.2 Mus minutoides
CAAGGGAGAGGGAGAGTGCAGGAGCCAAGGGAGAGGGAGAGTGCAGGAGCCAAGGGAGAGGGAGAGTGCAGGAGCCAAGGGAGAGGAGGTAGGCTACAGAGGAGAAGGAAAATTCTCAGGTACTAAAACCTGTATACTATGATTAGAAAAGTGATTACATGATCATATGCATTCACTGGAACACCAGAATTTACACTTGACATTAGTAATTTTTTTATATTAGCAATTTTTTTAAAGATAGCTATAAACCATGTGACCCCCTGTGGTGCCCCAGGACCCTGTAACTTAACACAGGTCTTTCCTTTCTCCAGAACTGTGGTTAAACAAACTTGGTTTTTGTGTTTTTGGGTTTTTTTTTGAAAAGTTTTTTTTTTTTTTGCTTTAAGTTTAAGACATAAACTATGGACCTTAAGTTTGAATATGCCTGAGAACTTATACCTGGGAAGTCCTTCTGTTGGACATAACAAAAGATACAAACATTCCAGCTACAAGCTACTGATCCTTCATGTCCTTTCAGCTAAAACCCAGGAGCCTACAGCTGCATGTTATTTTCTCAACCACCTGATGACCTGGTGTGTGTGTGTGTGTGTGTGTGTGTGTGTGTGTGTGTGTGTGTGTGGTGTGTGGTGTGTGTGTGTGGTCATGTGTATATATGTTTGTGTGTGTGTATGGTATATTTTATGTGTGATAGTGTGTGTATATGTGTTTATGTGTGTATGTGTGTGGTATTTGTGTAATTGTATATCTTTGTAGAATGTATTTGTGTAATCATATGTGTTTGTGTGTGTGTTGTGTGTGTTTGTATGTGTGTGTGTTTATCTTTATTAGACAAACGAACATCTGAGGCAGAGAAATTATGACTTCACAATGTTTACATTTCACAGATAATATGGGACAAATGTTGTGACTATTATTTATTGTCCTGTAACTCAGTATAACCAATGATCCGAGTTCTTAGGCAATATTTGTCTAAAGAATTAACCCAATGTTCTTACTGGTAAATACTGGTGTTTATATGTATATAGATACATTGTTAATTGTATACATATCCAAACATTAAAATTTAATATTGCTCATTTAAAATGGCCCCACAGCAGAGAAATGTATGTCTCTCTCCATATAGTGTGTATGTTGCTGGCCTATATCTATACTTATCTATATGAGAAGATGATCGTGTGGCCTTATGAACAATTTTGGCAGTTCATAGACCTTCTTTGAGTGGATAAGAAATTGCACAGAACCTGAATGGATTTATCGTTGCCTCTGTTTCCCTCTGCAGCAGCCGTCATGGACAGTGGTCTAGTTTAGCTGATAGCAGCAGCTCCCGAGAACTGATAGAGTTTTTGTGTTGTTGGGGTTTTTTTTTTCTTACAGATGAAAAATATACACAGGATTGGAATGTTAATAAGAGATTTGCAAATGTATATAGAAATATGATAATTCATACTATTTTGTGGTAAGGATCCTGGCTGGCATTAGTGATGCATCATATGATTGCATTAATTGCCAAGAAGAAACTCAGAATGGCATAATTGTGCTTGATGTTCAGGTAATAGAAATGGAATTTAAAGTGTCATTAGAAAATGGAAAACGTTACTGAGGTGAAGAGACTTTAAAAGCACAAGTGTAGAGGCAGCAGTTACCTCGGGGAGCCCTTTTATGCTGACAAGGAGTACATGGGGGAAGCTCTCCAGACCACCATTGACCCGGCGCTGAGGAGGGACAAGAGTAAAGTCAGCAGGGTCAGCAACAGCCTTGCTATCGCTGAGCACTCTGGAGGATGGCTGCATAAGTCAGGAGGCTGAAAATGACTGGGCTGGTGGCTGTGGTGCCTCTGCTCAGCCTAGCCTGTGATGTCATGTCTTACAGTGAGTGCCCAGGAGGACGTTCTATGTGTGTCCCATTGCTTGGGCTTACGCCTGCCTGAGCTGGTGTCCAGTGGGTGCCTCTAACCCTCACCATATTCTCTGTTCGATGCTATTAGTAGAAGGTGGAATCACTCTTTGATACTTGCTTCATCTAATTTTAAGGACAGATATATTATAAAAGTCTTGGGATGCTGCCAGGCACATAGTAACTCCATTTTCAGAGTTAAAAATATAGTTTAAATTGGAGTTGGGGATATAGCTTAGTTGGTAGGGTGCCCATCAAGTGTATACGGAGCCCTGGGATTGATCTCTAATACAACATACACCATGTGATGTGACTCATAACACATAAACCTAAGAAAGAGGCTCATGCCTATAATCTCAGAATAGGAAGACCTGGCAGTCAAGGTCATCCTCAACTACATATTGAGTTTGATTTCAGCCTGGGTTACATGAGACCCTGTCTCAGAAATAAATCAAATGTTGAAATGATTAAAAAAAAAACAACCCCAAAACGAGGACATGGTGTGTATGTGACCAATGTAAGCTATTCTAGAAGCTACTTCTGGGAATCTCCTCAGTTAATGAGTATTAGCATGGGTACTGATCCTCTACAGGACTAGATGGACATGAGTTCTCAGCCTGGTTAGCCACAGCTTTACTCACAAGGAGAATTATAAACTCAAGGACAGTCTGTGCTATACAGGGAGGCTTGTCTAAAAAGTGGGGAGATAGATGATAGAGAGATAGATGATGGATAATAGATGAGAGAGTGAGAAAGAGAGAGATATGATGGATAGTTAGATGATAGATGATAGATAGATAGATAGATAGATAGATGATAGATAAAATAAGAATTGGGGGAAGAAAGAGGAGAAAAAGAAGAGAGACAGAGACACAAAGAGAAGAGGAAGAATAGAGAGGGATAGGGGGAAATAGAAGAGAAAGAGAGGGGAGAGGAGGAGAAGGAGAATGAGGAGGAAGAGGAAGAGAAAGAGGAGGATGAAAGTTCTGGAGTGAAATGGGAGGCATTTCCAGGATTTTCCACCATCTTTCCCTCTATCTCCCTACTAGGAGGACAAACGGGAATTTTTTTTACCCCCATTCCCATGAACCTCCTAATTCTATTCATCATTTCATAGAGTTGCAGTGAAAGAGGATCTAGTTCAGGAATAAGAAAGAAGAAAGTGGAAATCTGAAAGAGGGGGAGGGGAAGGCTCTGGGCCCACTGGTTGTCCAACTCAGATTGGAATCATTGTTCTGGTTGTGTCAGTGTGGGGGTGAAGCTTGTGTGAGCAGGGGATATGCTATGGTTACACATGTTTTCTGTTGCTTAACCCTCAAAGTTACCATTGCCATGATCACGAACATCACATCCCCATGGACCCTTGATGCGCAGGCATTCACCAAGACTGATAAGAAAATCCTAGGAAAGAGAATTATACCTCTGACATCTCTGGCGAAAGTGTTAATGTTTCCAAGAGGTCATACTTTCTATTTGAGCCAGACTTTGCTTCCAACACAGAAAAAGAGAGGTGCGGCAGAGGGAGAATGGACTCTTTCGCAATATAAATGACCGAGGAACAGCACCATTTTCTTTCGTACCCAAGTCATGTGTGTTATCCAACCATGTCTGCTAAAAAAGATGACATCAAAGGAAAGAGGAAGATGGGACAGCCATAGTTCATTATCTTTTCTGCCTGTCCTCACTCATTAACAAGCTGCAGATAGAAAGTCGGTAGGATGCACGCTTACCAAGCAAAAAGTCAAAGAAAGACTCGCAGTGGTTTTGTGTACTGTATACAGTTTTGACCTTGAGGTAAGAACAAATTACATATGCATGTCATAGCTTCAAAATACAAATTGTGTCATTTCAACGATTCTGTATCCATGGTAAATATTCTGATTTTTGCATTAAAAAGTGACATCGCATAATATAAGGATGAATGGTAAGAGTTATGTCAACAATTTGAAATTTAATTTTTTTCTTTCTCTAGAATGACATTAATTAAAAACTACCATAATAAGATAAGAAAGACCATTGGCGAAAGGAAAAAAATAATATTTTAGTGTGTTTAAGGAGGTTTTCGTTTTGTACAGAGACCTGCAAATCAGAGAGCTAACCTTGACCTCCAGGGTATCTTCTTGAATTGAAGGACATGTTAGTACTGTCATTGGGGGGCCATCAAGCACACCAGGGAAGGTGCTCTGAGCTGGAGTCAGAAGGACATAGACATGGTCCCTAGGCAAGAGGGAAAACAGACCTTCCTGCCCAATAGAAAGGATTTGAACATAGGGATTGATGGACTAATGAGGTAGACTTAGCAGCCTCCACCTAAGACTGGCAGGGACTTTGGACATGTTTGTGCTCTTGAAGACTTAGGGGGATCAACCAGCCTTCTCTGACCCTCATACGGCTCTCACTTCCCCAGTCAGAGCTAACTAGTATTTGGAGATCTCAGTGTTTGAAAGGTGGGAGGGGCCATCCAAGCAAAGTCTGGTTCAAATAGACAAGACCATGGCTTTCATCCTCTTCATAGAATCTCTAAGATTCTGTGATTGAGCAGGAGAGGAAACTGACCTCTTCCTCATTTTCTTTCAGGGTATGTGACACTAGACAAGTCACCTGCCCTTTTCATACTTCTGTTTTCCTAACTTCAGATAGTGGCTGTTGGATCTGAAGTCCCCCAGGGCCGGTCTACTCCTGAGAACTGGTATTTGTTGACCCTAGGCATTTGGCTCTAGGTGACATGGGGGAGAGCTACTTCAGTCAAGCCTTCTTTCTCTCAGGCAGCAGCAGCATTGACACAGGCATGCTGAAAGCCTTGACTGGGCTCTGTCTCAGGGAAACACCAGTCTCAGTCCAAGTTCAATTGGTAGAATTTTGTCTTTGCTTTGGGGAGTTCTCTGGGCCTCAGCAATGGTGAACCTGGCCTTGTAAACTTTACCTACTAAAAGGAGAGCAAAGTTTTAGGTAAATGTTATTTAAATTTATAGTGATATTTCTTATCCACCAGGAGAACAGGAAATCATTAACTAATCCCCACAGGGGATGAGGTGGTTATTGCAGTGTGGTCAGATACTAGAGCAGTAGGGGTGTTCTGGTGGTCTCTGCTAGAGACCAAATAATGAGCTGTTTATCCAGTTTGCCCCAATATGCTATGGTGAGGATAAAGGGACAGTCCAGGATCTGGGAGATTTTCATAACTGGCTAATTTCAAAAATATCACTTTTATAGGAAGAGGAGGAAGAGGAGTGGGGAGGGGAGGAGGAAGAGGGGGAGGAGGGAGGAGTTGCATGTGTGAAAGAGCCTTGTCAGAGACCCCATATCCATAATTTTAGGGAATCTCTTCATGGCTGCCTGATGACACCTGGGAAATCAATGCACTCTCTACTGACAGCCACTTCTTCTAACATCATGGAACATGGTGGAAGCGCTCATGGGGAAGACTGAAGGGGAAAAGGCAGTGTTTCTGTTTCCTTGTCTCCTTGTTCTTGGAACAAGGGGTGAGCTTTGCTTGCAGGGAAATCTTTTTTTTTTTTCTCCACGAAGCTCTCTTGATGAGTATGTCGCACTTAGGTTTAATTTCCTGTACATCCTCCTTGGCTCTTTCTGCTGTGAAGGGCTGACT
Source organism: Mus minutoides (assembly GCA_902729485.2). Classification (NCBI taxonomy): domain Eukaryota; kingdom Metazoa; phylum Chordata; class Mammalia; order Rodentia; family Muridae; genus Mus; species Mus minutoides. Next base: position 85,007 of record LR750539.1, read on the forward strand.
ACGAACCAAGTTAGGTAACTCTAAAAAAGCTAATAAATCAATGACCAGGCACACAGGAATGCTATACACTCAAGGCCACAATCAAGCACCTAAGTGGCATTGTGTGTCTATTGTGTCAAATATTATGAATCCAAAACACTATTGAGGGGCTGGAGAGAGAGCTCAGCGGTTAAGAGCTCTGACTGTTCTTCCAGAGGTCCTGAGTTCAATTCCCAGCAACCACATGGTGGCTCACAACCATCTGTAATGGGATCCGATGCCCTCTACTTGTGTGTCTGAAGATAGCTACAGTGAACGCATAAATGAAAAATAAATAAATCTTTAAAAAAAACCACTATTGAATTGGATAAGTATTGGCAGAACAGTTTCCATCCTATGTAAATGGTTTTCTATTTGGAGGAATGTGAAAACAGATTGCTCTCTCTCCAAGGGGAAAATGCAAACACAGAGTACATTGCACTGCGTTAAGGGGGTGGTGTCCAGCGTTCAAACGTTAGGTTCTAAACTGGGCCCTGCTAGTTATTAACCATAGACCTCAGACAGTGTCCTCATCTAAAGAGAGGAAAACAAGAGCCAGTCTGACCTCATAGGGAGCATGTGAGTTTGAAATGAATTGATATGTATAACCAAACCTTGAATGTAACCATTTCTTAATGAATAGCAGCAGCAGTATTGTTATTTTATACAGGGAGGGAAAAAAATGAAGTAGAAAATCAGAAACATCAAAGAAAAAAAAGAAAAGATTTCTTAAAGTTGTGGTGAAGATCTAGGATGAGCAAACACCAGCGAGAAAGTAAGATGGGAGAAGTGTGCGTATGGCTTTGTTTACTAAAATCCACCATTCGTTTCAAACTCGGAAGTCTTCCTCGGCCTTTCACCAAAGGCTAACTACCCAGTTCCCTGAAGGCCCCACTTTACAATGATTGTAATTACGATCAAGTTGGCACTAAGCCAATCAAATGACTCTGGCCCGCCAGCCATACAGTACATTTCAATGTCATGTTCTTACTTTTTTTTTTTCAATCCTTTAATTTATGGTAATCTAATGTGTGCCTTGGGTTCTCTATTAATTTGGTCTGGTTAAACCCTTTTAAAAAGTTTTAAGCCCTTCTCAAATATTGGCTGTGTCCACCAGCTAGGGCGACTGGAGGGTGGAGGACAGACAAGAGGGGACTCTGCTTCAGAAAAGTGGGCCTTTATTCCTTTTATCATATTTTGATTTCTTTAAAATTGCTCACTTGCATTTAAGTCCCTAAGAGCCATGAAAATTATCTTGAATGGTAGCAGGGACTTGTGAAAAGGCCCCATGGAAGCGTCTGAAATCTACGGGCCCTTGAACCTTTTGGCATCCTGCAACATCTGACATGCTTTGTGAGAGGCGGCCACCTGCAGGAGTTCCAAAATAGATGCTTCCAGCAAACAGAGAACGCTCAGAAGTGATGAGTTAATATCATGCTCGTAACTACTTGACCTCTGACCTAAGTTGCAGTAGCAAGCTGACCAGAGCTTGAAAAGAATTGGAGCTGTCATTCATATACTTTGGGCCATGACTGAGGAGAGAGGGGGAGGGGAAGGGGAGACAGGGGTGACAACTAGAGGTTTTTTTTTCCCCCAGTGGTTATCTGTTTGGCAGATTGTCTACCCAGCTGAAGTTCATTGAGTAATTAGCTAATCTCCCAGTTCATTTTTCCTGTGTGTGTCAGCTTAGAAACTCTCTCTCTCTCTCTCTATCTCTCTCTCTCTCCCTCCCTCCCTCCCTCCTCCTCCTCCTGCTCCTCCTCCTCCTCCTCCTCTTTCCCCCTCCTCTTCCTCCTCCCCCCTCTTCTTTCTCCTCCTCCTCTTTTTGTCTGCTTAGGTTTTCAACAGTTTACTTACTGTTTGGGTGTGGTAGAAAGCCAGAAATGGATCAGGAGTAAGGAAAATGTGTATCACAGTGATTTTGTTTATGGAGAGTTTTCAAAGCATGGAATAAAATACATAGAAAATAAATAGTTTTTTTTTTTAACTGCTTAGAAGCCCCAGGGAGAAGAAAAAAAAAGCCAACATAATATAATGGAAACTTCATCAGAGCTAAAAATTATAGCTCTACAATTCAAGATAAATTAGTAACTTCTACTGATCAAACCAGGGCTCCCTGTTAGGGTCACATCCCAGCTGCCTGCCTCACAGCCGTAGACAAGGCTTCTCTCTCTCACTCTCTCTCTCTCTCTCTTTCTCTCTCTCTCTCCTTTTTTCCCCCAAACTGTCAACACTGCAAAGCCAATCCAGCTGTGGGGAAGGCAGCTGTGTGATATTCTGCCTCCCACTTCGTCAGCCAAATTGTCTACTCACCGCCCCCCACCCCCCCCCCCCCCCCCAGTTGTCGAGGCTGCAGGGATAGAAGAAGCATGCCATGGCTGGGGACAGTTTCTGCCAGTTAACCCTGTGTTTCTCTGGCTCTCTCTCTCTCTCTCTCTCTCTCTCTCTCTCTCCCAGGCTCCCCATATCATCCTTCCTCCCCCTGTATGTTCCCAGTGTCTTCTTTTTCTTTCCCTTTTTATAGAAAGATCATGTGCTCGAGACAATTCTGATTGCTGGTAATTTCTTTAAAATCTAGTCATAAGCATAATTCCACAGTTCACGGCACCCTTCTCTGACCCTGCCTCTCCTCCTCCTTTTCATTCTTTGTTGATGGCTATATAGTATCACTACATGGACTGACCCTGCCTTCATTTAACCATTTTTGGACTTACCCATAAGCAATGGTACAATGAATCTCTCTGCACTCATTCCTACCTTCCTTTTTGACTACTTCCATCAAGAATACTGTGAGTGGCATTGCTGACCAAAAGGCCATCCACTTTCTTAGGCATCTCCTGAGTTGTTTCAAATAGCTTTCCTTTTAAGATCTATGAGTGTATGGTAGTCTAAGCCATTTTTAGTGGCTGAGCCACATGAGAGAGAAATGTGTTTCCTTTTCCCTCAGAGATAATGTGGAAACCATTGTACATCTCCAAGTCCTGTGTCCCAGCTGTGTCTGCTACAGTTTTGGAGACACGGTGTCCCTGTCTAAGGAGTCTAAGGATGGCTGGGATTCAGTTTCAGGACTCAGGACACTAGCAGATTCTCCAGGGATGCTCCACGCCAAAGAGCAGACTAGGTGCCCATGGAGAAGGTGAGCACACAGCAGGAGGGGAGGGTTAGCATTCAGGGGAGAGAGTTATCCTCTGTGACATGGCTGAGAGTAGGGAGATCATGCCAGCTTCCATAATCCATCAAGCTTCCCCCTAAAGCGCCTGGGGAGACAGAGGAGGTTAGGGAAGACAGAGATGTTGAGGAAGGATTTGAGAAGGGCAGGTTAAAGGGAACAGAATCCTAAGCAGGGCTCCAAAGACGTTGAACCAAGCTGGCTGCCTGGGTACCTGATTGAGTTTTCGGTTTTCATATATTTAAATATCTCCAATTAAACTGACAACTATTGACAGTTCTTATTTTAGGCATGGGAATTTGTACATGTACAAATGTGTTTATAACACAGGCCACATCCTAAATATCATCTGCGCAAACTGTATGATTTCATTAGATAAGAAATGCATGACTTCCTTCCTGGAGAACCTTGAGACACTGTGTAGACAATCATAAAATTATCTTTAATCCTTGCCACCTAATGAAACCACACTTCCTACGCTATCAACTTGCTGTGTATACTTCCATAGAGTCTGCCTTATATTTACATCCATGCATAGGCCTGAATAAGATATATAGAATAATAATCAATGTGGCCACACTTGCATATATCTGCCATAGTGTATGCACTGTCTTGTAACTTTCTTGGGAGGGCACATTAAAATATTTAAAATAGAGATACATCTAAGCTCTTAGTCAAACATAAGTTCCTTGTTGGTCATTCCAGTAGGAGTCCACCGCGCTTTCTGGAGGCTTTGTTCTTTCGTAGTTTGAAGGGAAGGGCATCTCTAGCAGTGGGTGTGTATTCCCTCTGTGTCTCCATTGGCTCTTCAGCATTGACTGTTACCATAGAATCTGAGAGCCAGAAAGGGTTTCCTGTTGACTCTCTAGCACAGCCCACTTATTGCTTTGGGTGTGAAAATAAATCGGAGGCCTGATCTCAGTCCTTACCTACCCACCATGGTCATGGTTAATGCGATCCTTAGTTAGGGATGATCATTTCTGAATAGCTTCCAGAAAATTCCATGCAAGCGACTTACACTGAAAGCGTTCCTCCGAGCAACTTTGTACACGGACAACCTCTGACAATCCCTTTCACCAAGATTTTGGCTTTGAGAGAAAAGCTTTAAACACCTAAGCCAAGCAGGAACATGGAAGGAGCTGGACAGAGGAAGAGTGCCATCCTTGGGTTTGACCTCGGGATTCTTCAGGTGAGATGAGCCCTCAGCTTTCCGTCTCAGGACCCCTCAGTGAGCAGGGCTTTTATTTAAGGCCGAGCATTTGAAGGTCAGCTCCCACCTTTTACTTTTCTTATGATGTTGGAGGCAGAAAGAGCACAGCTTGCCTCTTGAATTTCAGGTGCAGGACCATTTCAGAAATAAGCAAGGAGAAAAAGAAAAGGAAACAAGAAAGAAGAAGAAAAGAAAAAAAAAGACCTTTTGGCTCACAAAGTAAAAATCTTTGAAATGAAAGTTGTGCAGGCAGTAAATATGGAGGCACACAATACATCCAGAGCTGCAATTGAGAACACAGGCCACTGCCTCTCTGTTACAGAAAGCCAAGAGATGTTATGTTCCTTAATTAAAACGGAGCTCAAGAGTCGGTGGGAGGCACCTGCACAGCCCCTACCTGAAGATGCCAATGCCCAGAGAAACTTCCAGCCGGGGGATTCACACAGAGGACGTGTAGGCAATTGTAAGTTTCTTTCAAACTCGGCCTCTGTCTGACATACCTATGTAGTTACAAAATCAAAGGGGATAATAAAGTTCAATTGTATATTCACAGTTTGATAGTTCTATTGATAGGTCCCACACACACAAAAACGCCATTTCGGGAAACTGAATCTGTGTCCCTCCATGAAAAGCTCTGAAAGACTCTCCTGGATGGCCAGTCCCCACCCAGCAGTCCCTCCAAATCTCATCCTATGAAGTGGCCCCAGCGAGGTTCAAAGGTGTCAAATTGGGTCTCCTCTCCCCAGGTTCTGCCTGTGGTTTTAAAATATCCTTCTGATGGTGAGAAGGGAAGGAAAACACCCAGAGCAAGACACAACTGAATTAAAATCCAGCTCCTGAGTAGAGAGCCATTAACCCAACCATCACCACGGCACTGAGGGGAGGACTGGATTCCTTGTGGGGTACCAGGCAGGGCTAGGCTGAGAGCCAGCCTCCTCCCTGCCCGACATCTTTGCCTCAGGAACCGAGACCCTGCCAACTCTGAAGGATTTTCTCATTTTAAGAACATCAATGTATTTTGCTACTACAGAAATATTCTTCAGAAGCACTAGAAAAATCAGCACGCAGGTGCCTCTATTTTTTTTTTTTTTGAGATTTTTCTTGGAAAAGAGGAGTGGGTGTTTGACTAGATTCAAACCCAGCCAGTCTGTTCTTGTGAGAATGTATGGGACTAGGCTTGTGGCAGAGTGGAGCGCATCTGAATTAAAAAAAAAAAAAAATTAAATGGAGGAACTGGGCGGGGGTGGGGGGGAACAGGTGCTCTTTTATAAAGGCTAAATTCCATATTTACCAAACTGATTTGCATGAGGCATGTTTTCAATGAAAATATTGCTACTCATTTGGCTGCATTTGTGCAACAGAAACATAAGGATGGAGCAGCAGAGGGGCGTGGTTCTCAAGCTGGATCCCTGCACCTTCCCCTCAGCCCACAGTAGATGGCACATTCTGGAAGTTCACTCTCCTGAAGTGCTGCTCCCTCAGCCAAGAAGGCAGAGCTTTGAGATTCTTGTGACCCCCGAGAGACAGCCTCTGGGTCTCGTAGATGTGTACGTGAGGGTGGTGGCATGTCTAACCCCAGCTCCTGAAGGCCAAGACAGGAGAATAGTAAGTTTTAAGCTGACAAAAGATAGAAGAGAAAAGAGATGTGAGCAGACATTTGTTCTGGGAATCCTTACCAATAAAATAGCTCAAGAAAAACTTTTGAGTTGATTCCATGTCTTAATAATCCAAGCTAGTGTTGATTCTTATTGGCAAGACTGCGTTCCTCTGATCGTAAACCTTATACTTGACTTCCTCTTCATGTAAATCCACGATGAAACAAGTCTGTCAACTACGTGGCATCCCATTGCAATCTAAAATCAACCCTAAGAAGAAATCATCCCCATTTTAAAGATGGCATGATGGAGGCAGAGAGAAATGGGGAACCTGCCATGTGCTAGCGAGATGGGCAGAAGGTCTCTGTCTGAGCAGCTGAGTCCAGGGTCTGAGTGATCTCACAACTGAACGCTTGTTGGGTGTTCACAGTACACCATGCAAGTGCCAGAAAAATAAACATAAAGCAGAGGTGGAATAAGGTCAGGAGAATAAGTGGTCCATGGGAGGTATGAGAGCAATGCTCCCGACGGCCATGATAACACGCTTGGGTTTACCTACAGGGAGGGAGGTGGTGAGCTGAATGCTCCAGACAACAATGTCAACATACCTGGGGTTGCCTATAGAGAGGGAGGAGCTGAGCTGACACCATGAGCAAGGCCGGTCACTTGAGTACTCATTTCTGTTGTCCCCAGCAGCAGGCTGAACCTACTGGTACTGGTTTTGGGCAATTCTCCAAGGGAATGAGGAGTCCTATGCGCACTGGGGAGCTACTAATAGTCCCTGGGAGTTTGTTCCAAGGTTCTTTTAGAGGCCTTTTACCAGGAGATGGAGGGGCTGGAGAGACGGCTCAACAGTTAAAAGCACTGGCTGCTCTTCCAGAGGACCTGGTTGGACACCCAGCACACACATGGTGGCTCACAACCATCTGCTTCTCCAGTTCTGGGGAGATCCTAGGTGGGACCAGCCATGCACATGATGCTCAGATCTATATGTGAGTAAAATATTCATACATATAAAATTAATAATAAATCATTTTTAAAAGATTTATTTATTTATTTATTTATTTTTATGTTTATTGTTACACTGTAGCTGGACAGATGGCTGTGAACCTTCATGTGGTTGTTGGGAATTGGTTTTAGGACCTTTGGAAGAGCAGTCAGTGCTCTTATCTTCTGAGCCACTCGCCAGCCCGATAAATCTTTTTAAAAAGAAGCATAATTCCAAAATCAATCTCTCTCTCTCCCTCTCTCTCTCTCTTGCGACCCGCCGTATCCCGCCAGCAGGAAGAAGCAGGCCGCACACAGGATCCTTCTACAGCAAAGCTTTATTTAAGCATTCCAAAAGGAAGG
>LR750539.1:92448-278244 GCA_902729485.2 Mus minutoides
GGAAAAGCCTCGGCTTATATAGCCAAGGAGGAGGCGTGTCTTAACCGGATTGGCTGCTGGGCCATTACTCAATTAACTGCTGCTGGGTGGCAGTTAAACAACAGGTGCACGTGCTTTTGGGTCGTTTACTGGCTCTAAACTAGGGGTGGTAACAAAATGTCAGTGCCATCTTAGAATAGCAACAGAGCCAACTCGGGAGTGGCTCTCTACACTCTCTCTTTTCTTTTCTCTTCTTTTCTTCTCTTTTCTTTTCTTGAGACAAACTCAGAACCAGAACCAGTCCAGGTCTCCTGCAGGGTTTGGAGAAAGGGCACAGGCTCCTCCCCATAGAGATGTAGAGGTTCTAGGCAGAGCCTCAAGGGTGGAAGTAAGCTGATACCTTTGCAAGTATGGTAGTTCTTCCTGGCAGCCTGAGGGAACACACTGGAGATCTCCACAGGACACAGCCTTGAGACTATTGGATATCTGGGACCAAAGAGATGTGGGATTTTCCCAGCGCTCAACTGATCTGAGACAGCCATCGATCTTTTCTTTCCAAGGCATTGAACCCACTTATTTACTGTCTGGTCTCCTTTCCATAGCTGTGTCACCACAGCTCACTCTGGGAGCCACATTAGTGTAAAGCAGACCATGAGCCAAATAGACTGTGGGTAGAGAACGTAAGACCTCCTCACATGGGTTCTACTACTCTCAAATGCCCTTGGGCCAGCCATCATGAATTCGCCCTCTGAGATTTCCATACCGTCTCTGGGATTCCCTGAGGGAAATTGTTAGGGTACTAAGTGTACATGAATAGTGTTGAGGGAATATTTTCAGAGGGGATACTTGAACAAATTTGTACTTGTTAGGACACCAATGACGGATCAAAGAACCAATTCTATTTATGTCTAAATTGCAGAAACAGTGGATCTAATTAAGTTTTCTTTTTTTTTTTTTTTTTTTGGTTTTTCGAGACAGGGTTTCTCTGTATAGCCCTGGCTGTCCTGGAACTCACTTTGTAGACCAGGCTGGCCTCGAACTCAGAAATTCGCCTGCCTCTGCCTCCCGAGTGCTGGGATTAAAGGCGTGCGCCACCATGCCCAGCTAATTAAGTTTTCTTACAGGAGGTCAGTGAGGGGTTACTTATGGGCTCCTGAGCTTATTATGGGCAAATATACTACTGGAGAAAAAAAAATCCCCCAGCAGTTGTTAGTTGTCCATAAACCCTTAAGTGTTGGGGCCTTGTGACCCTTCTCCTGGATGATGGAAAGATAATAGAACCTATCTCGTGCTGCTTTCCTTGGAAGCATCAGGACTGCTGACAGCTCAATAGGGCAGCAGGCATGTCATTCCCAGATGATAACATTTCAGGAAGGAGAACCAATCAGACAAATCAGGGCCTCACTGGATGAGATGACATGTGCCTGTGGTCCCAGAACTTGGAAGGCTGGGGCAGGAGGGTTGCTGGAGCCTCGTGTCACTTGTGTTAGCTACACAGTGAGGGGTTACAACCTGGACTATGGAATGGGGGCCTTGTCTCAAAACATACAAAACCAAAACCAACATTCTCTACCTGTCTGCATCCTGTGACAAGTTTGATTCTGTATAAAAATCCATGGATTTTAACAAAGCAGGTCTTCAGAGGTCCCTTGGGGCATAGACAATTCTTATAGCCCTCCTTCGTGATTTATACAGTGCAGCTTGCAACCTGATGCCGTGGTTATCACTTCTTCATCTCTCTGTTTCTAAGTGGGAACTGATGGGTAGACGCTTACGTGGGCCCGTGAAGTAACTGAAGAACGAAACACAGTTAAAACATCTCCTTCTAACTCCCTCTGACCTTGTCACCCTAAGCAAATGTTATTGTCTTGGCATTCATTCTTTAAGAACGTAGACTTTGAACTCTGGAGACGGTGTTCAAATCCCAGCTCTGCTAAGTTATTTAGCCTGAGGTTCTCTATGGCTAAAACTGGGATATTAGTGGCAATGTACTCTGGACGGATTGATGACTGATCAGTTAACACGAAGGATTTGGAACCCTGCCTTAAGATAGTAAAATTTTAGTTCACTATATAATTAATGGTTTTGTAAATTTTTCTAGAAGCTGTTCTGCTCTTAGTGGTTGAAAACTGTTCCACTGTACAGAAACACAAGAGTACTTAGCTGGTAGTGTACTGGTAAACATTTGGATTGTTCCCAGTCATTTGCTGATAAAACAAGACCACATCCCTCACCAAGCATAAATCCCAGAGCATGAAGAATTCCAGATAATAAAATTGCTAAGTCTCGTTCTTCGCCCTTGTTACTATTTCTTTGAGACAATATTTCATTCTTATCTCAGATTGGCCTGGAATTCATGTAGTTCATGTAATGTAGCCTCAAGCTTAACTTAAGGCAATCCTCTTGTCTCAGCCTTTCAAATATTTCAAGTATGGGATTGGAGTCATGAGCTACCATGCTTGGCTTCCTATTTACATTTTTGACAGACATTGACAAATTTCTAGATGCCACCCCTCTCCTTTTTATATGTCTCCATGGTGGCAGCATGCTGGATTTCTGCCTGTCACTCTGATAGGTACCAGTCCGAAAGTGAGAGCGCAACCACATTGTTTTCAAACACAGTCCTCACTTTTCTATAAGGTTGGTGGCCTTTTTCTTATTTAACCCTCAGATGTGTTGTTGTTGTTGTTGTTTTTAAACCAGAGATCCCAAGTACCATGCTAAGCAGCCTGTGAGTGATTAGAGCTGCCTCCTGATTGATCTTACTTAAAGTCTCATTAGCTTATGTGAAAAGGGTTTTCACGATGGTAATTTTATTCAAAATGTTGAACAGAACAAATTTGATCACTGCAAGGATCCGTAACACTCATGCAAGCTTCTCTGCTGAGCTGGGGAACGAGAGTTTATTGCATCATAAAAACGCTACCTTATACTTGTATTGGGTGAGCATTGAAATTTTTATGAGCTCTTCCTAACTAAAGTTATCAATAAATAATACTCAAATCTTGACTGGACTCATCCTAGATCAATGTGACTTATTTGATAAATCAACACCATAAAGAGACTCACGGCTGAGTGCCCAAACTGTTCAAGGATGGAGGGCAGATTCTACTAAGTCAGCATTCAAGGATGAGCAGTGGATGGTGCTTGACTTTCTGAGAGTAGCCGTTGCAGGAGAGGGAAGAGCAGTGAGCTCTTCTCCCTCTAGTGTGGCTCTCACATCATCTCTCACCTGGGACACAGAGCTTGAAGCTTCATCATTGTGAGGGTTTTCTGATGGCCTCCAACTCACTCTCAGAGTTCCTGATCCTCTGCCAAGAAGATAGGAACCTTCCAGAAAGAATTCCAGCCAGCATTGAGCCACACAAGCCATGGAGTTAAGCACCCCGACTCACACGGCAATATGATCCTCAGACTATTGTCATTTTCATGTTATAGATAGAAAATTGAAATTTGGGGAGTTGAATTAGCTTTGCACAAATTCCATAGCAGGCAAGTAGTAAAAAGATCGAGGCTCTCATGTGACACTGTGCCATGTGACTCTGAAGTCCCTACTCTTTCTTCCTTGCGATTCATGTGTGTGTGCATTAGTTTGAAGCCTAAGCACACAATTGCCCCTCAGCCCTCGAAGCCCAGGATGACGAACATGCTTCAGCATGCCTGCTCTCCCTACTCTTCTCTGCCCCTCTTCTCCCACTAGAAGTCTCTGCTCCCTCAACACTTAAATTCGGGAAGTTCCTCCTCATACAGAACAGGTAAAATGATCTTGTAGAGCAAGCAGATTCAAGGTCTGAATGCGCAGCTCAGTAGTACAGCACCTGCCTAGCATGTCTGAGGCCCTTCGTTAGAAGCCTAGTACTGCAGCAATCTCACAGAGTTCAAAAAATCAAAAACTCTAGGCTGTCCCTGACTCTGAAATCCTGTACCAGCTAGCATCCTTTTTTTCTCTTTTACTGTGAGTGTATGTGCATGTCTGTGTGTATGTAGGCACTTACGCACACGCACAAGGGGGTCAGATGTCAATCTTAAACATCATTCTTCAAGATCTATCCATTATGTTTTGTAGATGGGGCCCAGCTGACTACCCAGTGCGTCTCAGGGATGGATCCCCTATCTCTGCCTCCTGAACTCTGGGATTATGTGTACCACCAGCTTTTCAGATGGCTGCTGGGGGTGAAACTTGGATCCTCATGCTTTTGTGGCCTGAGCCAGTCCTTCAGTTAGTTTCTTTTGCAATCTCCTCTACTTAAGAAGAAGAAATGGTGTTTTAGGTTATTAGTAAAACTACTTTAAGTAAGTGTGTATGTGAGTGTGTATAAATATAATCCACTTAGCTGAAAATATGCCTGGTAGTGGGATCAACCTTGGACTTCTTGGGAACTCTTTAAGCCATCTCAGAGCGCCACAGGGCACCACAGGAGGTTCATGTCTCACCTCTCCCAACAGACTATGAGGTCACATGATTGGACTCCTTCTCAGATGTAATATGAGAAGGATCAGTTAGACAGTGGTCATCATGTTAATGTAATAATGCATAAGAAGTATCATTAAAAAAAATCCAAGCCTAGTGGATACATTGATAGCCCCGTAGCTCCCCTAACCCCTAACCCAATCCCAGTAATCCTTGTGACTGTGTAAACAGTTGGTAGCAGGTGATCACTTCAGTTGTTTTTCCTGACTTACACATTTTCCCCAAGGAAGAAATACATATACATTTTTGGTGTTTTTACAGAGATGATTGTAGGTTAGTAGTTCTTATTCCACTTTTTACATTTTTAAGAAGGCAGTGAAAGCTAAGTCTCTTTTCTTTTCCCCCAAATACGTGTGCACATTCAGGGATGTCTGTAGGCTATTTGAAAGTCACTCACAGGTCTCTGTATGTGAATTCCAGGTCAAGGAACCTGGACTATGGGTCTCCAGTCCAAAGGCTATGTCCTATAATTTGAAATACAGCATCATTTGTTTCTCTATACTCTCCTTATCTGCTTCTCCTGAGTCATTCCATATAAGAACAACTCTCTAAAGAAGCCATCTCCCTATTAGCCTTACATATCCCTGCATCATGAAACTCATAGTCAAAAATTCATCCTCCTTCCACTCTCAACCGTGGTGCCCAGCGGCAAACTCTCTCTTGTCTTTTAGCTACTTCTTTGAAGGATCCCACCATGTTTCTGCATAATATTCATAGCTGACTTGTGAGAAACGCTCCATTTGATATGTGCATCAGAAAATGTCTTCAGCTTTCTCCACACATAGGCATCAAAATGTTCTACCACTGAGGCATATCCCAAAACTTTCAGGATGAAAGTCCCCCTCAGCATCAATTTAGAGCTAGGTCTCGACATCTACTTTCAACACATCCCATTCGAGGCTTCACCCTTCTGTCTGTACAGGTCTGACCTCTAAGTGAGGAATGAACGGTGAGGAAGACAGAGATGGCCTGTTGTTAGTGTAACTTTTATTCTCATGAAGCAGTTGTCTTACAGGACTTAACTTCTTCGGTCTGCTAACCCAGGCCTAGTTCTGGAATTTTCTCAGTACAATCTAATCTAGGTCTAGAATATTTTCAGCTTCTGAGACTTGCTGCTAAATAAGCTCACCTCTTCTTTGTACTTTCTGATTTCTGGCTGGCTGGTTCAACTCAGCTGTTTGGACATAAACTCCATTTGTTATCTTCTCTAAGCTGACTGTTTCAATATGGCTTCTCTCTCTCAGCCTCTCCTGAATTGCTCTGCTTGGCCTCATGCCAACTTTGGCAATCTGTTCTAATCTCTGGTTCCTTTTCATTCTCTGACTCATTCTATCTTCACCCGTGTCTAGCTTGTTCTCTCTGCAACCCAGCTCCCTCTAACTGTTCCAGTAAAACTGCCTCACTGCATCTCTCTCTGTGCCGCTCTCTTAAGTATCTTCTCTCTCTTCTCTGTTCTTGTCAGAGTTGGACGAATCCTATTCAGTCAAATCTTTCTCTGATTCGTCTGCATCTCAATTAGACGTCACTTCCAAGGTGTGTACTAAGGTCATATCTGTATCCCAGCAAGAGGAATTAAAGGTGTTTGCTAAGGCTGAATCACACCACAACTAGAAACAGGTTTTTCCAGTATATAACACAGTCTCAGCATGATTAAAATATCCTGCAACAGTCTATACATCTTAGTCAAATGCCAGAGGATATCAGGACAGCCCCACTATGCACTATCCACTGCCTTGTTGGGCTAAAAAGCCCAGAATCCCCTGGTAGTTAACTCAATTCCAATTGCCCTGGAATCTCTGCTGCTATCCCCAGTGCCAGGTGCTGAACACAGGTCTGACTGGTATTCAGCTGAAGTTTCATACTATCCAAATATCTGAAAGATTTCACACAGCATTTGCCAATAAAAGAATTTTATCCAGCAACATGGCTGCTCTGTCAAGGATCACAGCCAAAGACCTAGATCTGTGTGATCCAGGTAGAATGCAGACGCATCCCATACCTTTAATCCCTCTAGTCAGTGTATTGACATGCTCTTAATACATTTGATCCCAAACAATGAAGGTTAGTTTATAGATAGAAGCAGCCATGTTTGAAGGTGACATCTAATTGAGTGTCAGACAAGGTGATGAGTCAGAGAAATATTTGACAGAATGAGTCAGAGATAGGATACACACAACTCTCATGAGAACAGCAGAGGAATGAGAAGTGACTTAAGAGAGCAGTAGCCATAGCAGCAGCAGCAGCAGCAGGAGAGAGAGAGAGAGAGAGAGAGAGAGAGAGAGATTGAGATTTATTGGGACAGATTTACAGAGACAGGTTATAGACAGATTGAGTCAGAGAATGAGAAGGAGCCAGAAGATTAGAACAAATTGCCAGAGTTAGTTTGAGGCCAAGCAGAGCAGTTCAATCAGAAGCTGAGAGAAGCCAATTTGAATCAGTCAGCTTGGAAGATTATATTATACAGATGCTAGAAGCTTCCAAGCCTAGGTCTAGGGATAGTTAGAACAGAGAAGAAACTCTCTGGGCCCAGCTCAAGCTATGTTTTCACATAGCTTGAGCATGACTCTTATCTCAAATCCCATCATCTGGGGAAATAAAACCAACACTTACATTTGGGAGTCAGAAGCAGACATATTTCTGTGAGTTCAAGGCCAGCCTGGTCTATATAGCCAGTCCCAGACCAGCCCAAGCCTCCAGAAGAAAATCCCTTGAACCCATCCAAGAATCTCCACAGGATGCCTTGTCTCTGGTACTGCAAGCTATTGGCTATCAAGTCTGTCACTGCCATTGTGATGAGTCCATGTATAACTCTCCTTCATTAGAAGTGCCCATCTGTGCGTACTGTTGTGAACTCTGAATGTAGGGGGCTACCCTTCCCCACTGTCCCTTGGAACTACTGGGAGAGGCTACATGCAAAGCAGTTTGCTAACCATACAATGCCACCTCAGCGAATCCAGCCTACGTCTATCTTCTTCCATGAAGACAAAAGGGGTTCCCGAGAACCCACAGGCGAGGCTTTGGTAACCGAAGCATGCTGTGGGGAGATAGAAGCCTGCTTCTGTGTTGCTTCCTCTTATCTCCTGAATGTTCCATTTCTGGGTCATCTGGAAATGCTGGGGACTCCATTTGCCATTCACTCATCCATGACTCTTCCAATAATTGCTTCTATAAAACACCGAAATGTGGAGGTATAGAAAGTGGAGGGGGCCTGAATGAATGTGTATGTTGACATGGAAGTCCGCTGATTAATACGGGCAGTTTCCTCCTCTGGATGTTTACTTACAGCCTAAGGCTGCTTGCCTCTTACTGAGACAAGCCAGGCCCTTCCTCTGTGCGGTATCTGAAAAACATCCTGGGGTTTCAGGTTGCAGTAGTAGCATTTATAGACCCTAACCTGAACTCAGTATCTCTGTACATGTGTCTGTGTCTCTGTCCTTTCCTCATTACCTCAGTACCTTTAGCTAGCATTCCTGGACCCATCCTGGGTAGGACTCAGGCATAGGTCAAATGCTCTTACCCATGTCTCAGTTTCCCCAGAATTTTCCAACCTTCATTCACACACTAGAATGTGCAGGTGGTTATGATTTTGCTATTTAGTTGCACCCTACCATGGCCTTGTGCCCTTCAAGGTCATGGTCTGGCCATGGCTCCGGTGTTTCACCCTCTGCCCTGATTCACCAACTCCCTATTAACTTGAGTCTTCCACTTGGTTCCATTTCACTCCCACACTGTTTGCCCTTGACCAGAGAGATATTGTCTTCTCCAGATGGGTTTTCCTTTGAGCCCACATACCTCTCCCATCCTCCCTCTCTGAGACACAACTTCCCACTGCAGCTGAACTGCACTCACTGTGAGCATTTGCCCTGTTGATTGAGACATAAAGAGATGTTGCTTTCTAGCTCTCAAAAAGCAGAAAGCCAGCATGAAAGCTATTTCTTCTTTTCTGCTCTCACTTGGGACACTGAGTGGTGATTATAATTACTTTATCACACAATAGGATGGATTATTATTGCAGGATAAAATGTTCCAAAGGAGTAGTTAAACCCATCAAAGCATCTTTTACCCACATTTGCGAACTTAAATGAAGAATTGTTAACAACACATTCTCTCTCGTTTGTCAAGTGTCCTCTCTGACTTTCCATAGTTTCACATTCTGAAAGGAAATTAAGGTGAAATTGTCTGAACTACCCATCTCTGGGCCCACACCACATCATTCCATACACTGTTTGTTCAGTGTATTGGGGCTGCCTGTACTAAAAGATCCTCTCTCAGTGAAGAACCTTGGGCTCTGGGGCACAGGAATAGGGTCTGTAAAAACTGTTGACGGAATTATAGGATTTCCCTGAGAAAAGGCAAAGTTCCCAGTGCCTGGAATTCTAAGAATTCCATTTTCCTTGGCCCCAGTGTGTATGGGGGAGGGGAAGGGAGTCAGAGAAGCCTCCCGAGGAACAGAGGGTGAGGAAGGACAGTCTCCAGTGACAGGCAAGATCAGAAGGTGAAGCAACCAGGGCCTTTTAGCTTAGGAAAGCCGGGAACAGTTCACTGAGCTGGGGGAAGGAACCAGAATCCTGAGGTTGACAGAAAGATGGGGACAGGCCAACACAGTGTGTGGTGACATTCCCTGGATTGGATGACATTTGGAAATCCCTGGGAGTTTTTGAGAAGAAAACTGACATGATCAAGGGAGACTCTGGGGATGATACAGTGTAAATTAAGATGATCCTATGACAATATAGAGTGAACTGAAGTCAAGAGTAACCAGAGGCAGAAGACTGGTCTATGGCTTCAGAACCACAGTGGTTAGAATAGAATCTGATGGTTGAAGTTCTCCTAAGGTACCTTCCCTTCCCATGCATACAGGGTCAATGTCAGTCCTATTACAAAAGAACCGGCTCAGAGAAAGGGTATAGAACAGCTCAAAGCTTGCTTGAGGAGGGAGTAAGCAGCATACAGACTTTGTCATTGACATCATGAAAGTCAGAGGGAAATTCCCTGCCATTTCCAGTCCTGCGGAGGAACCTCTATGGCAGATGGAAATAAGGCCAACCCACACATTGAGGGGGAATCATGAACCAGAAACACAGAGACAGGGACATGGAGAAACCAGACAGCCTCAAACCTCTCGTGAGTTTCTGAGTCCAGTGAGGCCACCTCAGTTTTCCAACTTAGATCCATGAGAAAATTACGAAACTTGTAGTTGAAAGCCTCCGAGTTGATGCAGATTTTTTTTTAAAGCCTCAATAGCGTCTGCAAGGAATGGAGAAAATCAGAAATCAAATAATGCCAAGAATTTTGTCTTGGGGCAGCTGGACATGTGAATCACTGTGACCAAGCAATGTGGACACTGGAATTCTCTCTCCATGGCTGAATGCAGTAGGATAGAGAGGCTGACACAGTAGCAAAATAGCTGCTTTCATAGGTAATGTAAAAACATATTTTTAGTGAGTTAATTTCCTGCAGGCTAGAATCACACAGTTACATCAATTCCATCATGAAAGTGCTGTCCCTACGAGAGAGAGAGAGAGAGAGAGAGAGAGAGAGAGAGAGAGAGAGAGATTGGTTAAAAGTGAAGAAAACCCAAGGGGGACAAGATGTGGGAGTGCAAAGTGTGACTCTTGGCTCTTTGGTCTCCTACAGGATAAAATAGATCTTGGCCCCATCAGAAGACTTCAGGGCATCGTGTCTTTTGTCATCCCAGAATACAGGTGCTTGCTTTGATTTGGGGGTGCAATCAGCATTCAAGTTGGGCCAGAACAGGAGAGAAACCATGAGATGTTAACCAGCACGGCCAGGAAGCTCCCCAGGCTGAAGAGAGCTAAGGTGAGGGTGCTGAGGCACAGGCATATGCCTGTCACACTGTGTGTGACTAATATCTCTTGAACAAGTGTCTGACTTAGTTGTACCCAACCAAATGAGGTGGCCTGGCTGTGAGCATGTGTGGTTTCTGAAGCCTGGCTGGAGAAGCTGTTGCAGGCACCGTCGGCCTCCTTCCTGCCACACTCACACTGGCCCTATCAACTGCCAGGGAAGCAGAGAGACTGTACCAAGGTCACATGCTGTGGGTAACCCAAAGTAGTCCATAGACTCACTCAAAGAAACTTAAGATCATACGACTTGCAAGAGAAGAGTACCTGTCTCCCCTGTCTGCTTCAGAGACCTCAGAGGAAGAGAGTGGCTTGATCTTATCTGCACCTACAGACAAAACTGCCTCAACAAACCCTTTCTGAACTCCCAGTGCATGGAAAGGGAGCCAGGCATCATCGTGCACGCCCAGTGCCCTAGCAGCTGAGAGAAGAGGATCACACCATGAGTTCAAGGCCCACCTGCGGTAGCAAGACCTTGGCTCAAAAATTAGAAACCAAAGCAAAATGAAAGAAACCACGAGATGGCTTGTTCTTCGTTAGCAATGACCTGCACAGGCTGTGGAGTCTTGAGGGGGAAAGGGGAGGAGAGGAATGTGGCAATTGTGGGATCTTCAGACAGTCTGAGGAATTTGTCAGACCCCCAGGTCTATTTTGCCAATTCCTGAACAAACTTTTCTCAGTGTAATTGGCTTCACCTGCTTCAAAGAGCAAATGCTTAGACTTCTCTCACACAGACACTTTGAGATGCCTGCATTCAGCCCTCTGCCTCCACAAAGGGAAATAAAGTCACAGGCTAGATTTCCATTGGAAGATATAGCTCTGTGCAATTAGCAGAACTCAAATTCTAATGTAAATCGCTTGCATTTGATTTTAATCATTTCTCTAATGGAAAGAGAGAGAGAGAGAGAGAGAGAGAGAGAGAGAGAGAGAGAGAGAGAGAAATGAATTATGTATTATGCTAGCTTTAACCACGGGAAGTGTAAAACAGTCCCATATATACCAATGTGAGGCTTGTTATGGTCTTAATTTTCCAATAACAATGAAAAATTTTTGACAGTGCACAGATTAGGTGCTGGATAAATGTTCCGGGAAGATTACATTATGTAGCTTTTGTAACTCAATGTGGTGGAATATTGCATTTTCTGGCCACTGAAAATAGAGCAAAATGCAGTTATTAGGATCATTGCAATATCTATATGCATGTTCTCAAATATAAATGGTGTACTATAAACATAAATCATCCAACTGCGGTATGATTATGTTGGAATAATACAACGGAGACACAAATGAAGAGAAATGTCTTCGAACTGCTTTCCCTGCTATGAGATTGGAACCTCTGGCACGGAGAGCAGAATTATAATTGGAAAACTGAGTAAATACTATGGCGATAGTTTTAACCCGAGAAAAGCACCAATTTCTTCTAAAGTGAAATTGAAGCTGCACGCTCCTATTTATCCCACCAGGCACTTCCTCTGCACTGTATAAAATAGCCAGATCACTAACGGCAATGAGCTAAGATGGTAGCTGCAATTGGTGATAAAATTTGAATCTGGCAAGGTGGTTAAAACTGAAAGGAAGTAACGTGGCTTTGTTTTGTTTTGTTTTGTTTTGTTTTGTTTTGTGTTTTTTGGTTTTTGGGTTTGTTTTGTTTTGTTTTGTCTGAAAGGTTCCAAATAAGAGGCAAAATACAGGGATCTCTTAATGTTTTATTATCTCTGTCAGTCCTCAGGAAAAGCAGAGGCAGGAGTGGCTGACGAGTGAAACAGACAAATTTTGTGCATTTTGCAGAGCGAGTGAACTCCCTGGCCTCGCTGAGTCCCAGCTGTCAGACTTTGCCCACACCACACAACGGGTTAGAAAGCGTGGAAATTGCTTCTTGTCCAGAAGGGACTGATTCCAATAGGACCACTTACAGGGTGGCCAAAGCACTGTGATATTTTACCACAGATGCCAGCAGTGGAAATTCTGAACGGGGGAGGCAAGGAGAGATGAAAGACAAGAAGTGCAGGGGAGGGGACCAAAGCCATCTACTTCATAGCCCTCTTATTCCTGTTGTTAAACAAACCCATCTCATCCTTCCACCAGAGATACCCATGATGACCCTCCGAGCTTCTGGACCCATCAAGCTAGCACAGGTATCGTCTTACCAGACAGATGTGTCTGCTAATACACCCGTCCCCATATTCAAATGTGACATTCAAGTCACAGTGAAGCCGATTATAAGGAAGTTCCCACAAGTTTCTTCTTACTTTAGTCAGCGTTCTGGCACTATGACAAATACCTAAGGTAAATCAACTTAAAAAGAAGGAAGGTTTATTCTGTCATTACAGTTCAGAGGTCTCCATGCATGGTTGCTTGGCTCCATCTCTTTAGGTTGTGACAAGGCAGGTCACCACAGCAGTGGATATGCAATAGAGTGTGATTTTTTTTTAATACATCTTTTCTCCCTTTGTAACTCTTGCCTCTCTCCCTTCCATAGCAGCTGTCAAGAACATGGTCTTTCACCCTGGAGGAGGCATGGGCCCCCCCCCCCCATATGTTTTCCAGTGTGACCCAGAGACTTACAGCTGGAAACTTATTCACTGGACATTTTAGAAACAGCAAAAACAAAAACAAAAAAACAAAAACAAAACAAAAAAAAACCCACCAAACAAAAACTTCCAACAATAATAAAAATTACCAAGACTCCAAATCTGAGGTACCACAAACTGTCCCCATCCTGTTCTTGGGTCTTGTACACCCCAGATCATCCAGTTTTCCCGGGAAGGTGACACTTTCCTCTAGCTGAGCTGTGAAGCCTGAACTTGGAGAGGAGAACCATGGGAGAGCAGATACCAGGGAGCAAACACCAGCTGGCCACAGCTCTGCGGGCCTTCACACAGGCCAACAATGCCATGCTTTCAAGTCACAGGGTTTGTCCTTCCTCTTGTGAGAAAACCAAGTATAGGATTTAAGAAAATACTTTGGGCACTGAGGAAAATGAGAGCTATATTAACAAGCAAGCAAGGAAATAAAAGCCAAACCAAGAGGTATGGAAACTTCCAGAAGGCTGCTCAGACAATCCTGCAAAAAATCCTTCAAAAATCTGTACAGTTGTCACCCGGGTTACCCACTTCTACGGATGTCCCTGAAGCAAGTGATTAGGAAAGTTTTAAGAATATTTAGCTTAAAGCATATGTGTCCTATCAGTGTTTGCGATGACACGCACATTAAACTTCACGTTCAATTAAACCAGATGTTCAATAACTGGCGATCACTTAAGAAGTTCTGGTCTGTCCAAATAGTAGGATCCTAGGCAGCCTAGGAAGTTATACATAGAAGTTATTTGCTGGTGTCACAGTACTTTAATTTTTTACAGTGAAGAGAGAGAGAGAGAGAGAGAGAGAGAGAGAGAGAGAGAGAGAGAACTTACCTGGTGTGCACAAAGTCCTAGGTTCCATTCCTCATGCCAGAGAGCAGGATCAGAGGTAGTGGAATGACATCAACCAGATTTTCCCTCCTATCGGAAACAACCAAGCAATAGCCAACATATACAGAGGTGATGTTCAAAACATTGTGTGAACATTAATCCACAAAGAGGAGTGAGCTTTCACTGTGGGTTTTTTATTTTGATACTTTTAATACTGATACACTTAATTTTAATTTATTTATATGAACACCAACTCTCATGACTGGAACTGAGTAGTGCGTTGGACAGTTTTGAGACGAAGAAACAAGGGCCCTAATTACAGAAGGACAGCTGCAGAGTGACCTTAGTCTACTGGCAAATAATTTATGCAGAGGAAAACTGAATCTGAAGGAAGCTTCCAGAACTAAGTAAACTTAGTGTGGCCACAAGATTAGAGAGCTGTATGCAGAAGAAGGATTTCTATACACTAGCAAGGAACAATGAGAAATTTAAAGTATATTTAGAAAATGAGGGTTTTAATGTTAGTAGTGTTAGTTTTAATGTTAAGCTGTTATTAATAGCCTAAAAGTTGACTGGATAAAAGTGCAAAAGACCTATATACTAAAACCTGTAAAATCGGGCCTGGGAGGGGTAGAGGAGGGAGGGGCAGGGGGAAAGCACTTGCTGTGTAAGTATGAGGACCTCAGTTTGAATCCTCAGAACATGTAAAAGCACATGCATCTATAAAACCTGCACTCCTATGGGGACATAGTTGGAAAGCCCCAGGAGCCATGGCCTGGCAGACCTGGCTTTACAGCAGAAGAGAACAGCAAACAGAGTAGGTAGGGGATGGGGCCTGACACCTGGGGTTATCCTCTGACCTTGATGTGTGTGCCACGACAGACACAGCTGCACACATAGATGAACGGGCACACACGTACACACATACATGTACATGCACGTGCGTGCGTGTGCGCGCGCACACACACACACATACACAGGACACTATAAGACACTGAGAGAAATGCTGAACTCATGAGTCAGAACACTTAATCATCATGATGTCTATTCCTTTAAAATTTACCTGAAGTTTCAAAATAATCAGATATCAAATCCCATAGTTTTGTTTTGTTTAAAAAAAAAAAATAGACCTGGCAGTCTGATTCTGAGTTCATAGGTGGAGTGGAAATGCAGCGGAAACGAGCAAGCTCACAGCTCTGAGGAAGAGCAGAGATGGAGGCTAGTGTTGCTTGATTTACGTGGTGTGGGGCCGACTCAGTCAAATAGTCCAGCACTGTAGAATAATGGTTCCCAAAATAGATCAGCGCGCAGCCATAACTGATTCTTCTTTAAAGTCAGCATATACTGTGTTAGATACTAATGTCACATCTTCCAACAAAGTGGTTCTCCTGCATAATGGAGCCTGAACAAAGAGGTAAACGTCAGAAAGGATAGGATTTTCAACAATAGTGCTAGGACAATAACTTACTATCCGAAGCGGGGAAACAGAGACAAAGGAGGAAGGGAAGAGGAGGAGGAGCAGGAGGAAGAGGAGGAGAGGGACGGGAGGAGAGGGAGGAAGAGGAGGAAGAAGAAGAGAAGATTGACATATATCTAGTCTCTTTTTCTTTTTTCACTTACCATGCAACAAAACCTTCATTAACATGTTTAACAGAGGTTCAGCTATTATTGAAACTTGTAATATTAAAACTTAAATTGAGGCAAATGCCTAGAGTGCAGAGTAAAGCCATCACTGCCCACTGGGAATGCAGACTAAAGAATTAATTGCCACCCCTCAGATGGGGGACCAGGCACAGGGTCAACTCTTTCTGGATGTTGTAATCAGAAAGGAAGAAGCCATGTTCCATCAGCTTGCCTGAGAAAATGAAGCCTCTTGGACAGGGGTGGGGGATGGGTGGGGTGGGGGTGGGGTACCCTCTTTATCCTGGATCTTGGTCTTCACATTCTCTATGGTGTCACTAGGCTCCACCTCCAGGGTGATGGTCTTGCTGTTCAGGATCCTCACAAAGGGGAGGGGGCAAGAGGGATGAGGGGGGGAGGAGGAAAAGAAAGAGAGAGAGAGAAGGTGAAGGAAGAGGAGAAGGAGGAGGAGGAGGAGGAGGAGGTGGTAGATAGAACAGAAGGTCTCCATGAGGTATGATGGACCTGGAGTGCATGGCAGAGTGAAATGGACCTGGAGGAGAAGCTGGCAAAGCGGAAATAACCCAGGAAGAAACAAACAGCTAATATTTGGGGAACACCAGTAGGGAAGTAGACAGTCTAGCATATAGAAAGTTAGACTAGGAATAATTACCCCAGTAATTGCAAAAAGCTAAATAACTAAATCATAGTCTGAGCCTCATTCATTTGGAAGCAGGGTGGGGATAGGTATAATTCAATTTATTTTACAAATCTATATTGACAAAAACCAGACGTTATATGCCTAAAGATAGAGTCACATTGCTTTGGGGGTAAGTCTTTTTTTTTTTTTTTTTTTTGGAAGAGTTTTTTATTTATATGTATGAATACACTGTTGCTGTTGATGTGTTCAGACATACCAGAAGAGGGCGTCAGATCTCATTACAGATGGTTGTGAGCCACCATGTGGTTGCTGGGAATTGAACTCAGGAGCTCTGGAAGAAGCAGTCAGTGTTCTTAACCGCTGAGCCATCTCTCCAGCCCAGGGGTTCGCAGTCTTAACTGCAATGGTTTCACAGATATGCACAGATAGGTCAAATCATTGGTTTACACACTTCAGAAATGTGTGCTCCAGAGAGAGAATGTGGGCCTAAGTCACACCCCTAACTAAGAGGCTGTGTGCAAGCAATACCTACTAAGAGAGAGAAAACCCATTTTCTCCACTGGAATGACTGGGTGTGTGACCACACTCCAGGGTGGGCTTCATGCTCAGGGCTTGTCGGCCAACACAAGGTGAACTCTATTGTCTTTGTGTGTGCTTTTGTCGGGGGAAGGTTTTATTTGGTTGTTATGGTTTGGTTTGGGGGGGTTGGGGCAGTTGAGAGAGAACATGAGGTTGAGAGGGTAAGAAAGTAGAGAAAGAGTCTGAGGGAAGGGAAAATATCAAAATATATTATATAAAATATTAAGCCAACGAATGAAAAACACCTGTGACTATTCATCAATGAGTCTGTTGGGAAAAGTTTGGCCTTACTTTGGTAAAGCTGAAAACTCGCATGTGCATTTATGTAGCAGGAGAAACTGAAAACACGTCTTCTTTTATCCCTTCCCCCCTTCTTCCTCCTCTTTCTAAACATATTTATTTGCTTATTTACAATTTATTATTTTCATGAAAAATAGCACAGATTATATAAGAAACAAAGGGGAAAACGAAAATCATAATACTGAACAAAAGAACCAGAGATTAAAAAAAAATAAAGGCTACTGATTTTTTTCTTTATATAACTACAGAAGCAGGAGATACTATTAAAAAAAAAAGTATCTTTTATTCCAGAATGAAGGTTTCTTCCTGGAGGGAGGGAGAATCTTACAGATTAAACTCACAGACTTTCAGACAGACCAAGTCATCAGCAAATCTCAATGTAGTTTGACTTGATCAGTGATAAGCTAATAAATAAAATTGGTTCTTTTTTAAAAGCAGAATCTACAGAAGTACAAAATGATTTTCCACTTAATAATCAATTTGCATTTGAGTGGGTGGATGGTCCAGATATCATTTCTCACCAATGACAATTTTGATACATGATTTCTTTTTTTTTGAAGAATGAGCTGCTACAATATCACTTAGTGGCCTAGATGTCTTTTCAGGCATCCAAGTGGTTGTGCAGATGACATTTCTGTGCTAGAGTAGACAACTAGTGAATCTGTGTCAAGGATGTAGTGGGAGGGTGAATGCTTATTTTGGGGACCCAAAACCTTTAAGATCAAGTAACACTGTCTGGGTGCTTTGACTGTTTACTGTTTTGTAAAGCACATAACATAGTACTGATAAGGGACAGGGACGTGGAGGTGGTGGATCCCAGTGGCCATGTCCACAGGCTCTGGAGAGCCCAGCTCTTCCACTTACTAGGTGGCCAAGAGAACCTCATTTTCCCATCAGCCTCCGAAGCATTCCAGCTGTTATCTGTGCATTGTCAGAAGGATAAAAGGGGATGACATGTGTGTGGATTTATGTTTTTGAAGAAGTCACACTTCACAATGATGCCTGATTAATTTTAGAATTGTATGGTTTCTTCATGAATGAGAACTCATACAATAAGGGAGAATAATGGAATCTTATAGCTAAAGTGGGCCTTCAAGACCACAGCCCCCGCCTCCCAGATGGAGGCCCTCCCTGCTGGAAATTTAGCAAGCTGACCACAGTTGCTTAGAACGCCTCATCTGGACTCGCTATCCATTGTTCATCAGTTTATAAGCTTCTGCTGCACAGCAACTGGGGGGTTTTAAGTAAGAACAAAATGGTCAGCAGAGAGAAACTCCCCAGGGTGTCCAGTAAGCGTTACCTGGTGATGATAATTACAGTACTACATAGAGACTGGGCAGAGACTCCTTTCCTGAAGCTCCCTAGTGGGAAAATGAGGCTCACACTCCCCTCCTCCGCCTCTCTCATGCCTTCATCCCGTCCCCCCACCACACACAATGTGTGGTCTTTCTCTCTTTTGTCTTTGTTTTCCTGGTCCAAAAAGCATTTATGTAGTGAAACCAAGTTAAACTCCAGGCAAAATGTTGAGAAATGTGCTTTAGATAAGTTGTGTGTGAGTTTATGGTTTGAATAGCAGCCTGTGCAGCAAACACATTAAGTAAGGTGGTATTCCATAGATCTTGGAAGGAATTCTATTTCCCTTTCTGGAACACCATGGGGCATGCTGGAATCTAGTTGCTTATTTGTAGAGTTACTTGGCACGGTTCCTTCTGTGTTTCCTTTAACCTGGTTCAGATCTGCAGATCCTCTGAGGGGTTATTATCCCTCCCTTCCAGCAAATAAACCACTCGTGCTGGGTTTCTGCAAATCAGCTTTCAAGAATGATGGGCCGGGGGATCCACCCAGGTAGCATCTCCATCCATTTCTGTCTGAAAGACACATGATTTCAGGTGGAGGCTGTCTCTCTCTAAATACTTGCTTAGCACACTTGTATAGTTGACAGAAGAGAGAGAAAGCAGGTCCCCCAAAATGTGCCTCCACTCTTTCGTGGCAGCCTGGTTCAAACTCTCGGCTAGTACACTTCCATTTCCCATGTGCAATGGGATGCAAGGAGGGCCAAAGCCAAACGGGGTCAAAGTGGAAACACTGGGCAAACTTCAGGCTTCTTAGTGACTCCTATATATGTGGCTTCATGCGTATATATATATATATATATATATATATATATATATATATATATATATATATATACAATGCACCAGAGACTAGGTGTGTAACTTGGTAAGAGAGTTTGCCTAAAATCAACCCAGCCCCATATAACCCAGCCAAGGTAGCCCACATCTATAATCCTGACATTGAGGAGGGGGAGGCAGAAGAAGAATCAGGAAGTTCTAAGTTATCATCTGCTATGTTGCAAGCCTGAGGCCAGCCTGGAATATCTGAGAACCTATCTCAAAAGTAAATGAGCAAAAAATCACGGAGCCAAAGAAAATGTTCCAATTAGCTGTATTGTCAGATCTTGGCCATTTGGGCCCTCTGTGCATCCTCTCTCGGCTGCGTAGGCATTATCAAAACTTGACCTTCTGTACTCTTCAAAATTCCCCTTTGTTTCCCCAAAGTTTATTTTCCCTTCCTACTGTACTTTCAAAGGACAGTAGAAAACAAGATTACTGCTTTCTGGTTCTAAGTGAGAAGCTGATCAACTCCTCCCAGGGCACACCCCACGCTGACCAGGACTGTTCAATATTGCAGTCAAAAGTACAAATTGTAGTTCAAATATATCTTCGCTCTGAGTGCATTGGGTCATTTGCCTTAACAATGCGAATGTACACTCATTATCACGCTCAAACGTGATTAGTGTATGGGCTAACATCTAAGAGTGTACTTCAGATAAAAGAAAGTACAAATGCGTGATTGCTTCCTAATGAATTGAGCAACCCCTTAATGAACTGTAAGCAACCTATAGAGAAACTATTATGTACCAACACAGAAACAGCAAACCAGACAAATAGGAGAAGGAGAAAGAAGATATTTCCCTACCTTTTATGATATGCTAATTTAGCATCTAAGCATGCATGAACACCGTCATTTGGAAAATGTTCAACATGGCTTACCCAACAAGCCCTCATAGAGTTAAGAGAATGTGGACAAACATCCTCAGAGAGATATCTCACTGTCTTCTAGGTAAGATACAGCCAATGGAGAGAGTAAGGTTGTCTTAACTGTGTGAGCAAACACAGCTATTCTCTTCTGTTCCCATTTCTCTCTCCATCCCTGTCTGTTCTCTTAGCATTTTACTTGATGAGCATTGTATAAAGTATTGAGATAGACAAAGGCACCCTGAAGAAAGTAGGTCAGTGTCTTGTTTATGAAATATCTTACAGCTCTGTCTGATTCTCCAACTGTCTGATAAACTCAAGTAAACGATAAATGTGAATTAGGAGAGCCTGTATATTTGATAACAGTGTCCTCCAGTAGAAACCTAAGAAAAAAAAATGTGCTGTGCAGACCACCATCAAAAAACGTTGTGTTGAGAACGTACAAGAAGGATATAGATAAGAAGGGGCCAAGACCCGAGTTATACAAGCAAGAGTAAACCAAAATTCTAGGGTAACATGTCCTCTCCCATCTCTACCTCTAACAGTCCCCAGCCCCAACATGTCCTCGGAGCTATCCTAAGCTCACCCTTCCTCCTGCGTCATTCTGTCTCTAATAGCCCTCCATATCGGCTCTGTTCGCCACCGTAATCTTGAGGGTTTTCCTACCGGTTCAAAGCGTAACTGATTGTAAAACCCAGTCCCCTGTTCCTAAGTGCTCAGAATTCATTTCAGAAAGCACAAGGGCTCTCTTTGCGCATGAAACATGGAGCTCAAGGACGGGTAAGAATGCAACCCATAGTCCAATTCCTATTCCTTGAAATACCATCAACCATGAGCCAGAGAAGCGGCAAGTAGCCCCGGAGTACAATGGCAGGCGCCTTTGTTCCGGCCTCCTGAGAGCTGGTTGCCGTTGGGTCCTTGATAGCTTTAAGTGCTGATTTCGCAATGATGGCGAAGTAAGCAGTACCGAGTTCACAAGTTCACATCATAGAACACACTGAGCAAGAGGCCTTAATGAGCGGCAGGAGGACTGTGAACTAGCCGGAAAGCTCGCCTCTCCTTCCTCCTGGTTTTAGAGGATTCTCTAATAAGGGGATAACTGGGAGAAAACGGAGAGAAACTCAACTCAGGGTAACAGCAGGAGTCCCCCAGCGATCTTCTAAGCAGCTTCCCCAGAAGGCCTCCAGCCATTCGTGGGACCGGAAGACTTAATGAGCACAGCCCTCCCTGCCTGTGGGGCTGAACACCACCACTAAAGCTGCCTTCACTCAGGTCCCTGCCCTCGGAGATCAGCCGGCCACTCCGAGAAGGCAGAAAACGGAGGAATTCTTAGCAGCCTTGACCCAGCTATTGCTTGATGAGATAAATATATCCACTTTGTCTTATGTAAGGGGGTCACTGAAACGTAGGTAGCTCAAGATGCTAACAAGATGAGTTTAGTTTCTAGAACAAACCTTATGTTGAGAACAGACACAGGGACAAAGTTTTTCTCCCTTTCCTTTCTTTCTTTTCTTTCTCTTGCCTTCTTTCTCTCTCCTTCCCTTCTCCCTCCCTCTTCCATTTTCTTTTCCTCCCTCCCTCTTTGCTTCTTTCCTATCTTTCTTACTTTTCTGCACCAGGGTCTCTGGTCCAAGTTGGCCTCAACCTCCCTCTGTAGCAACCTTGATCTCTGTGTCTCTTGCCTCCCCCGCCCCCCAGTGCTGAGATCACAGACATGCACCACACCCTCTTTATACAGTGCTAGAAAAAGAACTCAGGGCTTCATCCTCTATAACTGAGCTCTGTCTTGAACCCTCAAAGATTCTATTGCACCAGTCCACAAAGAAATCACAAGAACAGGCGGCTGCCACTCCCAAATGTGGACCAGCACCTCGAGATGTGTGGGCACTGCAGCAGGAGAGAAATTTGGTTAAGTCCAAACTGCCAAAGCAGGAATGTTTTGGGGACTATGCTCTCCTTCTGTCCCCTGACTTGTGACAGATTTATAAGGAAGCAAGACAGTGTTCACCATGAGCTATCACCTCATCTCAGAGGAACTGACATGTTCTTTCAGGAAACACTGGATTAAAAGGTGGCTTGTTCCAGAGTGAGCTCAGGGCTTTCTGGTGAGAATGTATGTCCAGAAGAATTACTTTGAACTGTAAAAGGCAGGGCTGTGCCTCTGCTCTGTGAAACTGCAGAAAGGCCTTCAAGACAGTCAGAGAAGGCCTCTACACTTAAGCCAGATGGGGAAGGGGTGAGCTGGGGAGGCTCCCTGATCTCCAGCCAGCCATGGCCTGCCTGGGACACCAACACCAAGCCATAGACAAGCTCTGGCTTCCCATCTGCAGAATGGGTCTATTCAACCAGCAGAGACTGCCTGCCCAGACACTGAGGGATCCCACACAGGAAAGCACTTGGAAGAGCTTCAGTACTCAATTAAAAAAAAATCATTATTTCTACAACAGTCTGTACAACTGTAGGCAGAATTCAACAAGGATGAGAGAAAAGAGAGGTAAGGGTGACCTGGTGTCCATGCGTCTTTATCGCTAAGCATTCACGGGTCTAATAGGCACCTTCACATATGAGCATTGCACTTCCTCATCTTGAACAATTGCCTCTGTCAAAGCTTGGCAAAAAAGGAAGGAATGGCCTCTGCCCCACTTCACCTACACTGGAGTACGAAGAGCATCTGTTAGCCACAGATGTCACACATCCCCCTTTTCTTTATTATAATGCAAGGCTTGAAACTAAATATCACATCCCTGGGATTTGCTGTGGAGCTCCATCCTGGACCCTAAACAGAGATGAGCACTTCCAGGTCAAAATCGACTCTGTGATTTCCGAAAGCTTCAAAACAAAGGATAGGTGATTCTTCTTATTGCTAGAGTTGAGTCTTCCATTGAGGGCTAAGGATTGTTGAGGAGTAGAGGGGTGGGGGCAGCCCCAAGTACTTTAACAGATCCTGCAAGTGTAGAAGTCAAATCCTGTCCTGGAATGGTAGACACAGGGGTAGGAAAAGCAAGAATCACCTGTGAATGTTTGGTTTGCACAAGGGCTGAGTGATAGCAATGTATGACAGGCAAGTCCATCTCTGGGGTATTTTCAGACAGACTGGCAAATCGAGTGATGACTAGGGAAAAAACCAACCTCACTGCAGGTGGCACCTTCCAAAACAAGAGCTGTCTGTGTCCACCTGCCTTTGCTTCTTTCTGAGCTCCTGTGTATATCATCATAGCCACCATTCATTCTCTTCATTCCTCAGATTCTACATTCTTCAGACATTCCTGTGGACCCAACAGCAGTGACTTTTCCCTTGGCTGTGTCCTGAGAGCGAGTGTGGTCCTTGGAAGGCATACATAGAGGCTGTCAACTGGGCATACCGTGGTCAGAGGAAGAAGGGAATAGATTTTAGTGATCAAGAATGGCCAGCGGGGCCTTCCCAGGAAAGGCCGTGGCTATCTCAACATGGGAAGAAGTTCCAGCTTTTAGAGAATATCCATCATGGCAGCCCAGAGACCTGCCAATTGTCTGCAGCACTCTGGCAAGCGAAGGGACTCAGTCTGCCTTTGTGTAGTAGAGCAATGCTTAGTAGATCTAGAAACTGGAGGATGGTAAGGGGTACAGAGCTAAAGAAAAGCCTAGGGAATGTCTTACCCACTTTACCCCACCCACAGAACAGGTAAGAAGACAGGCTTAGAGAAGGTCCTCTATTTACCCCAACTTGTTAAATGTTCCTGCTTTTTAAAATAAACTGTATCTGGAATTTTCCTGCCAAAACCCACCACTCCCTTCTCCAAATAAATGACTAGGATTTCTTACCCTGTTTGTTCCCCAAACTGCTGTATCTATTGCTGGAAGGCTGGCCAAAGCCACCCAAACTGGCACAATGATTCCTAGGGCACACGGACACAACAGTTGTGCTGGCTTTCTCTACCCTACTCAGTTGATTTCAGACTCCCACCCCATTCTAATAAGCTCTTCCATTTTCAAGACTTTCAGAGATAGCCCTTGATACTTTTTCTAGTTGCTGGGTTGGCCTGTGTTCTTTTAAAAGATGTGTTCATTGCCTTGCCCTTAAAAAAGAACATTTACTGCGCACTTGCTGTAGACAACAGCCATTGTTCCACACACTGAGCATATCGGGACAAACATATTGAATTATCAAAGGGTCTTTCTAGAAGCACAACCAATGTCCTACAAATTATAAATCAGTATTATTAGGTGGGTTTACACCATAAGACAGATAGTCATGCCATGGCGGTCTGTACCTTAGAGAAACAGAACCCAGTAGCTTTGCTGGGTTTCTCTGCAGTTCACTTAGGTCCTGAAGGCCTGGAAGATGCCTGGAGAGTCACTGGTGTTGAGTCCGCGTTGAATGACTCATGAGGTTGGAGTCTGATCACAGAGGAGGATAACAGTAACAGTAACTGACACAGAAGCTCAGAAAGAAAGGAAAGCACATAGCTCTCTTCCTGTCGACTTCCTGTTTTGGAAGGTGCCACCTACAGGGTAATCTTTCTCCCTTAGTCACAGTCACATGTGTCAAACCTCTGTGGAAATGTCCCCACAGATACACAAAGGTGATTTGGCCAGTCCTTGATATCTATATCTATATCTATATCCAGCCATATGGCAACTAAGACCAACTCTCACACATGATGATATACACAGCACACTCCTCGAGGGGATCCCATGAGGGACCTCCCGCATCTCCAGCTTCATGTGTGTTAGTCAGCACCCTAAGATATTCAACCTTGAGTAGAAATAAGCCATTTGGTTTCACTCATGCTTGGTTGAATCTTGCTACTATCTCCTTTGTCTCTTTAAATCGGAGAATTCTTTGTCTTCCTTCTCCAGCTCCCAGGTGCATGAGTGACACAGGAAGTCCCACTCCCTGGAATACATGTCCAATACAAGCCCTGGGGAATCTGATACAGTTCCCTTTCCTGTTTAGCTTCTAGATGGCAATGCAGAAGGCAAATCATCCACCTGAGGGTGGCTAAGATAGAGAACTTGGTTTTAGGAAGTTAGGTCTCTGCTACATCAAAACACTTTATTATTTTGAAGACAGAGATTGAGTGAAGGCTCTTTCCCGGGAATTAAAAAAAAAATCCAGAACTAACCCAGATCGGCCCCCTCTTTACATCCCTCCACCCACATCTTCCTGGAGAATCCCAGGGTGACAGCAATTAGAACTTCAGTGTGATTGTTAAAAGCCAATGACAGGGAGGCTCCTCCCTATGTCTTGTCCTTTTAGACCCTTGATATTGAAGGACCAGACCTTTCTACACTCATTCTTATGGACTCTCCTTGAGTAGTACCAACACCCTTCCAAGTTTTCCAGATGCAAAGCATGGCAGTCAGCCTGTGATCTCTTGGTGACTTGGAGTCCCCATAAGTCCATTGTAGTCACTAGCTGGTGACTTTTACCATTTTAATGAAAAGACAAACTAGTCACACAAAATGAAGCAAGCAAAAGGACCATGTCCCTCTCCAGGGTGTGCCAAAAGTTTGCTTTAACCGGCAGTATTAATTTCAGAGTTTGAAATGGAAGCAAAGGCAGCTAGCTGGTCTTTGAATGCACTGAATAAGCTCCCCAGTGGGCAAGAATTTTGGTGTGTGTGTGTATGTGTGTGTGTGTGTGTGTGTGTGTGTGTGTGTGTGTGTGTGTGTATAAAAGTAACTGTACCCAGCCAGGCTTGGGGGCAGTACCTACATATACATGTACCTTATTCTCGACAAGCCCAGGGAGACTCCCTGCTCCTCCCCATTCTGAGCCACAGTGTGCACATACAACAGAAGCAGCTGGACATGAAGACAAAGCTTTCCAAAGGGCGGGTGCTTGCCACCAAGGCACCTGAATACCCACCTGCTCCAGAAAGGAACACGACCTGCTTTTATTGTGTTTGTGACAAATCAGTGAACAGAGGGGGTCATTTTCTGCCTTGATTTCTTTAAACTCCATGTGTTTAAGAAGGATAAAATGCACATTAGGAACATGACAGAGCACAGCCACCACAATGTCCCGGCTCCTGGGATCCTATTCAACTCTTCTTCTTTTCCCCTTCAGTGAGCTTCTCATAAAGCTAACCCAAACCCACATGGGTTTCTATAACATCCCAAAAGAATGACAGTGAGTGATGTGCCGTAGGTGGAAACTGCCCGAAGAAACCTAAATTGTAACTGGGAGAAAAAAAATTGACATTTTAGATTTTAAATGTTACACAGTTTTTATAAAGCTTCAGTCAATTTATTTTATTTATTCTAATGAAGAGCGTTACAACTGCTTTAGTGTGCTGCGGCAAGCATCGATCACACCATTAATCACACCTTGTGAATAGCCACAAATCAAGTTCCAACAGCAAGCACTGAATCAGGAGCAATGAAGCATAAACTCCTTCACAATTTATGATCTCTCCAATTGCATCTTTTCAACCATTAAATTGCAAGATACCATAAATTTTTATCTTCTTCACTTCAGTCACATTATTGATTCTGCCGTGTGAAATACAGAAGTGCCGTAAATCTCAGCTATTGAATTAAATTTAAAGTCTCGACTTTAGAAAAGAAACCCCACACGCTGCCATGGCTGTTAATTTACACTGAGGAACAAATGATAGAAACATTAAAATTTAAATGGACAACAGGGATTTCTAAAAGCTGTAGTTACTGTCAATCCTGGTCCTTGTCAACCTTGAGGGCTTTTTTTTATTATTATTAATTCAAAATTTAAAATATGGGGGAAAAGAATTTAAAAAAATTTTTTTAAAGCAGAAGATAAGTAGATTATTCACAGGATCGGGCAATAGAAAGATTCCTCAATGGGACAGGCAGCCAATAGTAGATATTCAAAAGGCAAGACAATGACGGCATTGTCTCACCCCATGCTCATCCCATGATAAACGAACTGAATCCATGTGCCCCATACCTCTGTCTTTAGTAATGAGCCCACTAAAGCCCTAGAAGTCTCTAGGTAGCTGTGCTCCGTCTCCATTGCCTCTGACTGCTGACCCATTTGCTGCATGCTGTTCCTCTCTGGCTGCTCCAGGATGCTTTCCTTGCAACAATCCTGCTGAGCTCCCCAACCCCAGCCTCTGCCCATGTCTTTCTGACTCCTGGTTATACCTGGTCAATGGGGGGCACTAACAGAGTAGCCAAGTACAGGGTGAGAGAGAGACAGAGAGAGAGAGAGATGGGAATACCCCCATGCCCACCTCCTACCCCACCCTATCCCGCTTCCATTCCATTCCATGGTTTGGCAGGGGTTGTATCCTGCCTTGACTTGTGTGTGTGGAGTCAGAGGGAGACCTCTTCCTGAGCTCAAGCTCTTCGCACTCCAGTCCCCTTTGCTGTTCCAGGCCTGGGACTTATCAAGTCTTCTCCTGCCATTTCCTTCCAGGCACCTCAGTCTCCATTTAACCTCAGTACCTTTAACCCTGTCCACAGCTCCATAAGGGATCTTTCTTCAAAATCTCATCATTTGTGATACAGCTCCCTCCTGGAACCTTGGCTGTATACAAGGTGTCAAGGCACAGAAAAGATCTCAACCCAGAGAGCAGCAGGCAGCAACCTAGGCTTGTAGTCAAAGATGGCATCCATGCCTAAAGTCCTAAAGTAACCCCTGACCAGGTGACAATCAGGAAATGCACACTATGAGCTGGCAAAGAGCTGTCCCTGGTTGTCATACTTTGCACCCAAAGAGGGGGACAAACTGAATCATGTAAACCACCAGGCAAGCTGAGTCCTTTCATTACAGGGAGGGGGAAAAGGATGCTGACTAGAGGTTGGGTAGAGTTCCCTTAAGACACACAGCATTACAACCCAGAAAGGGGTAATAATCCATGCCTAGTTACGAGGTTTAGGCTGGCCAGACTCAACACACAGCAGTAGACCACTAGAAAACTCTTCCAGGAGCTGAAACAACTCTAAGAGGTGTGAGTTATAATCTGGTGTTTGCAGCTTCATCCACTCTCTAAGCTGCACTCCCCCGCCCCCAAATTGCCCTTTGGGAAAGTGAGGCAGTTAAGAAGTTGGGATGGCAATAGTTCAAGATAATATTATAACAGCTGCCTTGCAGCTTCCTTTCCCAGCTGAGGACTCCTGGAATTGTATATATTAAATAACAGAATTGTCCCATTGAATGCTGTCTTAGAGACCAGGATATACCCAAGAGCCAGCAAAGCTATTCTGGGACTAAGCAGGGCTTCAACCAACCCTGCAGGATCCATTTAGGCAGGTCCTGGCTAAACAAGATTCCTGAGATCATTCTTGAATTGGTTGAAGTCCAAGTTAAAGTAAGAAGAGCAAACCTGGGCATGGTGTTTTTAGTGCACTCAAGTAGCAGAGGTAGGTGGATCTCTTTGAGTTAGAGGCCAGCCTAGTCTACAGAGTGAGTTCTGGTATAGCCAGGGCTATGTAGAAGAGAGACCTTGTCTCAAAGAAAGAGAGAGAGAAAGAAAGAGAGAGAGAGAGAGAGAGAAAGAAAGAAAGAAAGAAAGAAAGAAAGAAAGAAAGAAAGAAAGAGGAAGGAAGGAAGGAAAGGAAAGGAAGGAAAAAAAGGAAGAGAAGAAAGAGTCAGGACATTTAAGGAAGTGGAGTAAGGATGTTCATGAGTTGAGGCAGACCTGGGCTACACAGGAAAACTGTCTAAAAACCACCACCACCTCCACCATCATCACCACCATCACCACCATCACCACCACCACCATCATCACCACCGCCAACAACAACAAGCCAAACCAAATAAATTGGCACAGTGACAGAGATGTGCGGCAAGCAAGAAGAGTGGCCCAGGCTGTGTGAGCTCTCAAGATGTCCTAGGCTCAGAGAGATTCCTACAAGACCTGCCTTCTTAGTCTATCCCAGTGTGGCCAAAAGTCTTGAGGAGTTTCTGATATTCAGAGAAATAACCAGCGCTCAGAAGAGGGGAAAGCTTCTGTTCAGTAAAACATTCACTGCCAGACAGGTGTCTTTCTCAGGAGGCAACCAATGCTACCAGCTTATCTCCCTACTGTGTAAATACCTATGTGTGTGCATGCTTTCAGACATACTCTTTTCATACGCAAACACATGCACATGTGTGCTTGGATGTGCATGTAAACTACACAGGTACATATATATGTATATGCATATGTGTATGTATATGCATACTGCACCCAGTTTTTTCATTTAGCCCTGTTCCATGAAGCTTGTTTTAGGCCAGCATGTGAAGGAGGTCTCTGGCTGCTCATTTAGGTGGCACATTGCTTATGTAAGATGGACTGATTCATTCATTCATTCATTCCACTGTTGATAGACATGTGCTTGTTTCCAATCTCCTGTCATTAAGAACCATACCAGTGTAACATCATAAACATGTCATTTCACAATCGTTGTATGATTGTTTTTTAATTGATCTGAAAACTAGACTTGAAGCTTTTCTTGAAAAATAAAAGCTCTGACAGCAGGGGACACCCTCTCTCATGTGGTGGCAGCTGAGGGTGGATAACCTTGGGAGGCCCCACATGTAATGCTGTTTTCCTGCTCCACATGAGCCTTTGCATGCTCTTCCTGGCCATGGTGAACACTGGAAAACCATTCTGGCCCTCAGACTGTGACAAGGACTCATGGTGAAGCTCTTAACCTTTCCAATCTTCTGTCCCCTTGGGAATATGAACGTTGTGATCCTTCGTACCTCTAACCTTACTAGAGAGTAAACTCTATGAAAAAGCCTATATAAGTCCAAAGAATGAATGGGTAACCAAAAGAATAAAATTTTAAAGTTAGTAAAAGCAAAAGGAGAGATGCCATCCAGAAACAGCTTTCGCTAGGATCCTCACCCGGTCCCTCGGCGCTCTCAAAGCCTGCCATCCTCTCTTATCTGTTAAATTGCCTTTGCCAGCCTGCTCACTAAACCCACTGCCTCCACTTCTCTCATTCTCCATTCCAAACCAGAAGAAATCAGATTAATTTTTTATGTGTTCCTCAAATCCATAAATCTAATTTTAAATTCCAAAACAGCTCTAACATCTTTGAAATGTTAATAACCCTATAAAAATATTCACATTAGCCCAAATTATATGATTAATGTGGCATCTTCCCCACGAACATTTTAAATGACTTTAAACACATGACTCGTGGCAGTTACCGCAAGCCACGAGCTCCATCTTAGAAAATGAGACGCTGGGTGGCGTTACCTGATAAACACAATTTCTAAATAAACACCAAACGCTTTCCCCAGCTCTGCGCCATCTTGGTTCATTTCAATGGAATGTCACCACCATTGGGAACATCAAAGTATACCAAGTGTGAGCCAGCCACACACCAGCTTGGGTACTTTTGCCTGTAGCTGGCGAGGGAGCAGGTAAGGAGCTGGAACTGTAGTTGAGCAGCAAGGCATCTGCCTGTTGTATACAAAGTTCTGGGTTCAAGTCTCACAACTGAAAAACAAATTGCCACTTGTTGGGGTGAAACCATGAAGGTCTAGACTGTCAAAGATAG
Organism: Mus minutoides; assembly: GCA_902729485.2. Lineage (NCBI taxonomy): Eukaryota > Metazoa > Chordata > Mammalia > Rodentia > Muridae > Mus > Mus minutoides. The sequence goes on from LR750539.1 coordinate 122,831, forward strand.
GAAGCACAGCTCCATTAATCGCACGCTAATTAAGACGGACTCCCAGCACAGATGGAAAGCAGGTAGACTTTGGCCATATTTTTTTTTCTTTCTACTACATTCTCTTCCAGCATTTGGCACATAGCCCGCCCTTGGGGTGCAAAACCTTCCAGAGCAGGTGAGGTGATAAAGTATTTATGAACAGGCTGCCAAACTCCACATTCTCTCCTTTGATGTCCACCCATTTAGAAAGCACTAGATTTGGATCATGATTGAATCACAAGGCTTTTAGATCCTTACAGTGAAGGCAGGCCCCCTGTCACAGTAGGCAGGTAACTAACCCTGATGGAGTTCCTACTAGTGAGCCCTCCTGAACCCCAGCCAGAGAGCCAAATCCACCCTCATTTCCCAGGGATCGTCAGACCCTTCCCCATGACAGATACTGAGTTTCTTTTCCAGCAGGTATATGCTAATTCTCTGGGGTGGGGTGGGGAGGGGGAGGGGGAGGGGAGTGTGTTGTCTACCTTTTAACTTTAAATGTAATTGAATCAATCCTGGCAGGAACATCTGGCCTTGGCCACAGGAGAGTTTGGGGGGCTTGGGGGGGGGGTGTTGGGTTTTTTCTCTCTTTTTTTTCTGTCTCAAGGGCATGTCTTGTTCTAGGGTCAACAAAATAATCAAAACCTAGCCCCCAGGGAAGGAATATTATGGTTTTCATTTATTTGATCCTCAATCTACGAAACTCAATGCTTTAGTCAATCAGTTGTAAAATAAAGAAGGCCCGCACAGCTAGTTTGCACTAGAAAAGACGAACCCTGTGGGCACCTGTACTGGTGAAGTTAGAAATAGATTGATGGAGCCCAAGTTGGGGGCCAATCGGGCTTCAGTGGAAAACGCCCAGGAGTAGAGAGTGCACTCACTTATTATTGCCACAAACAGAAACCTCCTTTTGAAATGGCGAGCCGAACCCTAGTTAAACCCAGGGGCGATGGTCCAGATTGACAGGCTCAGACTGTCAGGAAGGGACAGCGGGGAGGTAATGAAGGGGCAGCTCTTTAGAAGCCACAGGCTGAGGCTCACAGAGGGTGAGTTCTGTTCAGAGACACCAACCACTGCCCTGTGACCACCCTGGGCCATCTCCTCAGTGACCTGCCCTTCTCCCCCCATCCCCGTCCCCCAGCACATCACTGGGCCGACCCATCCATTGATCTCTAATGCCTGCCTTGCTTAATGTAATTGGAATGTCAAAGAGTAAAATGTGGTTAGCTGCCCGTTATTCTCCCTCTCATGAAACTCACCCTTGGACAGAGAAATCAGGCTTTGATAAGAACTGTCACGGGGCTTCCAAAGAACATGTATTTCTACATATTCACAGAGACCATTGAAGCATTGGGGACTCTGAGCAGAGCAGGATTTATATGAGAAATACAAGGACCACCAGGATTCTTGGATATCCATGTGACCAGTGGCTATATTAGACTTTTTTTTTTTCAGCCCACTTAAACTTTCTACCCAGAGGGTCCACAGATCCATCCTTGCCTGCCACCAGCATGGTCAGGCTGGGGACACCATATTCCCCCGAACAGGCAGAGACCAGTTCAGTACCTGATACACCTCAGTGTTCAAATGTCTTGACTCTTCATTTATGAATATATGGGTTTCGAAAGAGAAATACATATAAAATAAGATATAAGACGCAGGGGCAGGAAATGCCGGACATAAGTGTTTCTAGATTCTGCCTCTGTGAGATGGGGAAAACACAGCTTCGTTTAGCTGGCTTTGTCTTACATGTAAGCCATTAAAAGAACACTTTGGAGCTCAGGAAGCCTGAGGCTAAGCAAAGGAATCCGAGGGAGAGATGGAAAATGAAGAGGAATCCGAGGGAGAGATGGAAAATGAAGAGAGATGGCAAGACTTTGGAAGAGTAGTCCCTGAGCTTGCCTCGGCAATCAGACTTCCTGTGTACTTTCAAGTAGGCCATGCTGACAATGTCTCACAGATAGAAGAGCTGTTACTTGACAGAGAGCCAGAGTGGGGCTCCAGAGGTACAACTGCCCCTACTCACCCCTAGCTCGCAGCCCATAGGGAGGTCTATAAGTCTGGGACCTTTAGGTTCAAGAACAACCGGGCCCAGAATACTGTGGAAGATTTGCCATTGAAGTGGGTAGGGACCTGATCCAAGCATGTCCCACCTCAATTCAGCCATAGACTTTGTGTGTATACTCAGTGCTATATATTAGTAAACCATCAGCAGAATTCATCTTTCTCTGCTTCTTGTGAAGAATAATTTAAGCATGGGATAGTTTTTTTATTTTTTCAGTTTAGTTGAAACTGTTCCTGTGAACTACCAAACATAGAATAGGTTTCATGGTTACTCCATGGTAAGTTACATGTCTGTTATGGTTTGTATATGCTTATCCCAGGAAGTGGCACAGTTGGGAGGTGTGTCCTTGTTGGAATAGGTGTATCACTGTGGGCATGGGCTTTAATACCCTATCCTAGCTGCTTGGAAGTTAGTACTCTGCTTGTAGCCTTCAGATGAAGATGTAAAATTCTCAGCTCCTCCTGCACCATGCCTGCCTGGATGTTGCTATGTTCTGCCTTGATAATAATGGACTAAATCTCTGAACCTGTAAGCCTGCTCCCAATTATGTTGTCCTTATAAGAGTTGCCTTGGTCACAGTGTCTGTTCACAGCAGTGAAACCCTAGGACAATGTCCAAATGACTCCTCCAATCACCTCTTGAAGCATGGTATTGAGTCACTTAATGCAAAAGAAAGTAAACAGAAGAATAGAAACTCCCACCATCAAGTAGCCAATGTTTGCAGAATGGAAGCGTCCTTCAAGCACTGAATGAAGCACAGGAGAGATTCAAGGACCTGGTGGGGAAGATTCCATGTTAAGAGCTTGTAGACACTAAGATTTCATTATCTTCAAAGCCAATGTCTTACCTGATCCAGGAAGGCCCTTGAGGATGCAAAATAGGTTCCTTACAGTTCAGGAGGAGAGTCTGGGGGAGTATTCTGGGCTGTCAGGAGACAATCCAGTAATAAGCACCAAGTCTTCAATAAAGACAAACAGAATAAAAGGGCCGTGTTAAAATTACCGAAGCCTTGCATAATAGCTGCCTGTGAAGATACTACAGAAATGGTAATGAGTACAACAATAGTCTGAACTTGGAGTGTTTTTATTTAAAAGATTCTAATTAACCAGAAAATGAGCATTAATCTTGGCAACTTGGAAAATAACAACATGCCATCCTATTGCTACCAGCCAAAGGTAAGAAAGAGAACAAGAAAATCTTGTCTAGGGGAAATAAGTCCTTTGAGAAACTGTCAGTTCGAAGCACCAGCTTTACTGTGTGCTGAGACACAGGATTGCTTCTAGATGGCCAATTTACAATGGTTTCTTACATTCCACCCTCACACTCCCGGAAAAAACACAGTTCTAATCAGCTGTTGGCTTTTGCAAGTTCAGCACACTTGAGTGAATTCTTGGTTTTACAGAATTTAAACACTAGCAGTGTGCATGCGTGTGTGTGTGTGTGTGTGTGTGTGTGTGTGTGTGTGTGTGTGTGTGTGTGCGTGCGTGTTTAGGAGGGTGCTTTTTGTTCCTAGTATCTTCAACACTTAGGAAATCCACCCAGCTCACTCATCAGCTGCAGGATGCCTCCTGCATCCAGCATCTAAGAGGTGGGCAAGCTAGATGCCAAAGGGCACCTGAGTAGCATGTTTCAAAGATGCACCAGATGCAAAGGATGCACTGGCTCACCGAGGTGACTGTTGCCTCTCTAATGAAACTCAGAGGCTTTTGGTGGAGGCTCATCTCAGAAGCAAAAGTAGCATACGCTAAAAGTGTATTTAATGTGGCAAACCCCTGAGCCCCACAACCCAGCTCACTGAAAAATGGTACCCACTAGGGAGGCTGGCTGGGAGCTGCTGCAAGCTGTCACCACCCTCCGAGTCATGCAGTACAACCTGTCATTTGCCCAAGAAAGAATCAAAAGCCAAACTTTGAAGCTGGGTGTGGTGTCACATGCTTATAATCCCAGCATTGGGGAGGCTAAGGAAAGAAGACAATTGATTTCAGGCCAGCCTGGGGTACACAGTCAGAACATCTCAAAAACAAACAACAAACAAACAAACAACAATAACAACAACAACAAAACATCCTAAATACCATCGATACCAAATGTTTATCATTTTTGTGCCAATGTAAATTTGGAAATTCCTAAATGAACCATTTTGAGTTAGGGGCTATCTGTAATTGATATTTATCCATTGCAAAGGATACTTATTTTTCAGTGGAATGGGAACAAAGTGTCTAATATAAAAAGTGGAAACAAACTTCAAGATATAAACTGTTAGCCTCCAAGCATTAGAAAGCAAACTTATAAAAAAAAAATCCCAAACAACACAAAACCCAACAAGCAAACAACCACAACAAAACCTCCAACATGTCCCCATACCATGTTCTATGTATTCAAAATGAAAATGCTTAAATTTTCAATGCTTGTCCTCACAGTCACAAGATACCTAGGCTTAGAGTCATGAAGGCTGAGCCTGTACACACACACCCTTTGCTTTCAAGCTCATGCTTTGTCTTTTCCCTTAGGCAATGTGCTGTGATCCTACACACTCTTCAAACTGGAGAGTCCTCAGTTATCCCTTGCTGGGTAATGAAGAGTGAGAAATGAACAAACATATATTCTCCACAGGGAGGGTAAAGGCTGCTCTTATTAATTGTCCTACTAACAGGAGCATGGCTGACTAAAGGCTCACCTTTTTTAAAAAAGGCTCACACTTTTTTAAAAAGCTCACCCCATCCTGGGCAGCTGGTCATGAGAGCTGTATTACTGTTATTGCAGGCAGTGCTGCAGAAGAGGTCCCCCCCTGCCCGCCCACTCCACTGCTTCCATAGCCTGGGTGAGGAGTCTGGCAACCCTCTTTGTCAATTTTTGAGGGTCTGTCTTCTCTCTCTCACAGTGGGTCTCAGTCTTCCTAACGCTGTCACCCTTTAACGCAGTTCCTCATGTTGTGCTGACCCCCAACTATAAAATTATTTCATTGCTACTCCATAACTATAATTTTGCTACTGTTATGAGTCATAATGTAAATATCTGATATGCAGGATATCTGATATATGACCCCCACAAAGGGTTGCAACCCACAGGTTGAGAACCAATGCTCTGTAAACTAATGTTTCAATCAAAAACAAATAGCTACACATCTATTAAGGTACTCTATCTTACAAAACCCTCATGAAGAAGCATACCCTAAACACATCTGTTGGTTCTGCCCTGGTGTTACTCCCACCCGATGCCTGCCTTCGTTCATTCAGGAATCTCTCCAGTTTACTAAAACAATCCTGAAAGGTCTCTCCGCAATCCCGATTCTACACATCTCCAAGTTCTTTCTTCCTAAATGTTTGTCTCATGCTTAAAATTTCCACTTGACCACCAAGTCGCCCTTCCTACTAGACCCTCTTGCCCTGGCTTCTCCTCTAGCTTCGTGCTCAGATCACCCATTGAAGGTGCACTGAATATCCTAATAATACGCTCATATCCGCCAGATTCTCATCATAGCTTTAGTAATTGCACATGGATTTTGGTAAAATTCTGACCTGAGCAAAAAGAATCTCTACCTGGATTTCTATGGTTTCATGAGGGATCCTGCTATGGTCGTTCTCTGGCCACCATCCTCCACCAGGCAGTTAGCCCATGAGATGGAGGCCCCATGCTACCCAGGAGCTGGAAATGCACATCTAGATCACACACTGTCTAGATGAAACCCCAGTCATCTAATACCCAGAGCTGCAGACTGAGACAGGCTGACTCTATGACAGCCTTCAAATTGGCAGTTCAGGAGACTAGGCCTAAACTCTGTTTCTAAGAACTGAGCAAGTCCAGGCAAGTCAGTTACTGGAAAACAAAACAAAACAAAACAAAACAAAACAAAACAAAACAAAACCAACCCAGGCCTCAGGCAGCCAGTCAGAAACTACCCTGCCTCAGAAGCTGCTCTGAAACCTGGACAGAGGCAAAGGCAATGGGTCAGAAACAGTTTCCAGACTTCCTCAGCAACAGTTTCCAGCCCTCCACTCCCCAGCAATGGTTCTGAAATGTCCCTAGAGATAGAATTAACAGATTAAGAAAAAAAGTCACCTACCCCTCCTCAGAATTCCCCTAATGTGCTATAAACCAGGCCTGTGAACTCACTTGGGCACCTCTATCTTGATAGATGGTAGATTCCAACATGTAGATTTCTGCAGAATAAAACACTCTCTGCTTTTTATATACTATTTGAGTCTGGAATATCATTCTTTGGTGAATCGTGGACCCTTATAAGACCTCCCTATCCTAATATCCTAATATTGATGTCAGAAAGAAAAGAAACACTGGGGGTGGCCAGGCAGACTGGCTGAGGGAGCTGCTCTGAGCATCATTGGCAGATGCCAAGCATCACATAAACAGTGATCGGTGAGCTACGTGGCCCAGGGTAGGGCGTCTGAGTTTTCTGATCACAGAGAATACAGACAAGGGTGACTCAGGAACAACTAGTAAGATCTTATAATCTGTATGGCAAAAGGATGGGACTGGAAACAGCTGCGGTCCATGTGTCCTTGGAACAACCCAGAACTCACCTTACAGGCAAGGGTGATGCTTGCTAAATAGCTCAATGATGTTGGAGAGAGAGAGAGAGATCTGTTTTTGAGGGTTCATTTTCAAAAATAAGCCAGTTATGTCTTGCTTATAATATATATTCCCTGACCTTGTGGTCCTGATGAGTAAGAGTGGAGCCAGCCTTGGAATTTGCTTTGTCTCATCAACTTGGGCCATGTTCCCCAGGCAGGATTTCAAGGGCAAGGAGTAGACTTTGGCAGAGGGACTTAAATCTTCAAGCTCCCTCGTGACCCATCTCAGATGGAGTTGAGCAGGTGCCACCAGGGAAGGCCTAGGGTCTGTACCCTGCTACTAAACAGGCTGGCAGGAAGCCTGTACGCATCTTGTTGGCATGCACACCGGGCTTTGGGAGGAAGTCTTAGAAGCTTAGCAACACTCTCTGCTAATCAGAGTGTGATGACTACATTGGGGAACATTCCTGCAGAATATACCAGAAGCATCAAAATTGGTGGTGTGGGATACCAGTTTCTGTTATTTAAGTTGAATCCAGGGATTCCTCTTTCCTGACTCCTTTTCCATTTGCAGCAGCTATGGTATTTTTTAGAAGAGAGGTGGACCGTTGTTTTTTAATCTCTCTACCCACAAATTGTGTCACTGAAATACTGTGTTTCAGCAAAGATCATTTGAAGTCCTTGGCGTCATTAGATAAATTATATGACCCAGTTAATCATTTAACCCCCAGAAGACTTCTCAAGAGAATTTCTGTTGCTTATCTTGCCTCTTGCAGCAGATCCAGGTAGAATGTGCCCTCTCCACTGGAAGTGACACCGGATAGATGCTCCCATATTGTGCCCCACATATTTCTTTTTCTATTCTTTTTTTCCCCACTCTTTCTTTTTTAAATTTGTTGATAGTTATCATTATTTGGGTTCAACAAGAACTTAAGAGCCTATTCTTTTCTCCTTCTTTTTGAGAACATCCCAGAGAAGAAAGGGTCAGTTTGAGCGGAACACTGATACCCTCTGAGACAGGGCAGAAGTTCAGCTGCTCTGGGGGTGAGGGTGGGGGGACTGATAGATTACAGAGTAAGGGCTGAGCACATGAGCTCACCCACACATTCACTCACCTCTCCACATGCCACTCTCTCCCCAGGCTTCCTGGAAGGGCAAGCCACTGTCAGTTAAAACTACAGCTCCGAGCCTCCACAGAACAATAGATTTTGATTAGAAAAACACTAATGCTATATCTATTTGTTAATTGTAGACTCTTAACAATTTCTGTCAAATGTGGGATTATTTTTTTTTAATTTCTAAAGAGTAATCATGGGCTTCTGAAATTCTGTGTGAGACCTTTGGGTTCAGGCTTTTGTTTGAAAAAAATGTGGGGGAAGGGTAGGGGTGGTGGTGAGGGGAACAGTAAGAGGACAGGATGCAGTATTTCTCCTTTCAAGGGTACTTGAGACAACAAATGTTGAGCTTATGGTTTGAATCACAAAGACCCAAAGATAAACCACCTAGAAAGCTTTGATCAAGATGTTTACATCCTCAATTCAAGCATCAGACTGTCGAGAGGGAAACTGCAGAGCACAGGTAGAAGCTCTGATTTTTATTTTTACACAAGGCGCCTCAATTATTCTCTCAGAATTAGCACACATTTACTGTCTACTCTGCTGTAATCGAGACAGACTAAGAAACCATCCAAGGAGAAAAATTACAACTATGATAGAAAAATCGTTGTTTTCTAGGTAGGAGAGGGAGTTTGGGTCATTCAGCTCCATAAAACAAAACATAAAAAAATGAAATTAAATATCAAATAAAAAGCTAGCATAAGACAGGAACATTTATCTGTCACTGGCCAGAGCCCTGTAAAGTGTGACATGATCATCCTGAGCTATCTGTGTCTGGAGGACAGTCCCGTGCTTTGTTAAGAGATTTAAAGAGTCCAAGTTGCCTGGAAATATTTGACAATTCGTCAAGACAGGCCAGCCAGGAAATGTTTTTGTTTAATGTCTGTTTTTTTGTTATAGGAAGCACATAACAGGACCTTAGAAAAGAAGGGTTCTGACATTCTGATCCAGTGACAGAGAAAGAGGATATGAACATAAGGCCCTGTCATCGGATTATCTTCTACTTGAGGCCCAAATTTGGCTCATGACTGGTCCTAGCGGGCCACAAGATAGAAGAGAGCGCTGGTCCTTTGTGAAGAAGTCCCAGTTACATTTCTGTAAGCACAAGAATTTCCATTGCACACCACATGCGCAATGGTGCTTGGGAAAATCCTCAACTGTTAACAGGAAGAGAAGAACCACCCTCTCCCTGTCCCTGCCCCTGCCCCTAGCACCAGAGCTTTCGGTACTAGGATCCTTATCCACTGCCAGGACCCAGGAAGGAAGCAAGACCCCATCACTGCACAGATGAGATTCACAGCGCTTCTGCAAGCATCCCCTTGGCTTCTCGAAAACACCTGGCAGGGATAGTTATTTGGAACAACCATAAAATCCAATGTGCCTGTCTCTGCCCCTCGGTGCTGGGATTATGGACACAAGCAGCCATGCCCAGCCGTTTTATGCAGGTAAGGGTTTTAATACTCAGGTCCTCACTTGCTGAGGAAGCAAGCTCTTCCTGTTAATGTCTTCCTACCCGCACCTTCAAAGTTTCAATTATTGAGTCCACTAGCCTAAATGGATACAGCTGACCAACTAACAGTTTAAACACACACGCGTGCGTGCACGCACACGCGAGCACACACACACACACATATACACACACACACACACACACACACACACACACACACACACACACACTAATTGGGTGTACAAGAGAATCACAAAAGTGAAAACCAAGCACCCAGAACCTGATGTGACTTAGAAGCTTATAATTAAAGGACACAGCCAATTTTAGAGGAAGATTAGTCATTTCTGTTGGAGGGTAGGGGGAGCTGGAGAGATGGCTCAGCGGTTAAGAACACTGATTGCTCTTCCAAAGGTCCTGAGTTCAATTTCCAGCAACCACATGGTGGCTCACAACCCTCTGTAATGAGATCTGGTGTTCTCTTCCGGTGTGTCTGAAGACAGCTATAGTGTACAAATGTATACTAAATAAATATTTTTTAAAGATACTTTCTGTTGAGGATAAATGGACTATAAAAAGAGATACTAGCCAGAGACAATGGATGTCTCGGCCACAGACTTGGCAGACTCCGTTTGTCCTCACCATTTGATGATATGACGAGGAGGGAGATCTGAGGGAGCTTCAGAGAAAGCCTTCATTTATGCTTAGGACTCCCAGCTTCAAAGCTAAAGCTGTGTGTTTAGGGCTAAGATCTTCTGAGCCCCAACTAAGTAAGTGAAATAAACACTATTTAAAGGAGTTGTAAGGTACTTGAATTTTAGGCACAGAGCTTTCTTCTGCTATACAATCTATTATTTCTGTTTCAAGAAACCCAACTATTAATATGGGAAAGAACGGTTTGTGTTTGTATTTGCCTGGAGAATTTGCTCTTCCTCATCCCACACTAGATATCGGTTGCTGCATAACCAATCACCATGGAACTTAGTTGCCTATACCACAAGAGCACTGAGTTCGAGGCCAGCCTGGTCTACAGAGTGAGTTCCAGGACAGCCAGGGCTATACAGAGAAACCCTGTCTCAAAAAACAAAAACAAAAACAAAACCCCAAAAGAACCCAAGAGCACTGGGATGTCAAAAACTAAAAGCCTGAGTGATCTGAGTGCCGACAGGAAATCTTGCGCACTGCTCCAACTGGCTCTTCCAACATTGTTCCCCAACCTTGTCTTTGTCATATTCACTAGTTGAGCATGTGTATGTCTATTCTTTATGTCACTATAGGCAAAGTCCTCTTTCTATCGACTCTGAGAAAGTCTTACCCTACTTTCTCTTAAAATTGTAACTAGTATACTCACAGGTCATTAAGCTCCGACTCAGCACTTCTTCAAGGTCCTTCCAAAATCCAAAGATAGTGATCTATTTTAGGCTGCCATTTCTGGATACCCAAACCAGTCCCAGTTGTTCACTGGTGCGTAATAGATTAGACAAACGCAGTGGTTTAAAATGACAGTAATAACTTATTAGTACTTCAGAATCTGTGACTTAGGCAGGGAGCACTCATCTCTGTTCCAAGTGACATTCGCCAAGGCAGCTTGTCCAGGCATGAGGGAGTGAGTGGGCCCAGTTCCCAGATGACCCATCTGCATGTTAGGGCAGGCTATTTGCCTAGAATTTAGCTTGGGTTAGGGGTCAAGGCCAATATCCCCCTAAGAAGACCTACCTCCATGTGCCCTGATTTCCTAATTAGATGGTGACTGGAGTCATCCTACCCAGTGAGGACCTCAGCCTTTTCGGATCAGCTCAGTAAGGTAAGGTAAAATGCATATTGTTCAAAGTCAACACAATAGAAACATATATACTCAGAGGGTTCTTGCCTGTTGGAAAGGTGTATTCATTGTGGAATTGCTTCCCACACATGTTAGGACAGAGTTGATGCATTGCTGGCTTCCATAACAGGAAGGAAACGGGTCTGCCATTCCTTCTGTCACATTAAGGACGCAGCTGCAACTGTGTGAATGGTTACAAAGTTCAAGAAAGCTCAAACTGACATCTTTTTTCAAGTGGGGCCCAAACCTCTCCCACTTCCTACCCCAGGGCATCTTTGTCTGGGCATAGGATGTCTGTAGGAGCTTCCATGACCACATGCAGTCACTGAAGAGGGTCAAGAGAGTGAATGACCATAAGTTACTTACAACCAATAGGGGAAGAAGCTGACAGAGGTGAGACAAGCAACTCTACTTACTACCTTACCCAGAAGGCCCTGGGGGATCAAGTGCCCATCTCCACACAGCTGACCATCACACTAGCATACATGCTTTGGGGTTTCCCTCTTCTGGTGTTTTTATTCTCTCCTCTTTCTCACTCTTAATCCCCAAGGTAATTTCTCAAATTAACCAGCACACCAGCTTCTGTCTCAGACCTCCCTCGGGAGACCCCTGTATAGCACATTGCTTCAGGAACAGGTGGATCACTGAATTTATTCTTGAGGGTACCGAATCCCAGCTCTAAAAATGTGTGGGCAAAGCAAGCTCTATGCCGTTTTTTGTTGTTTTGTTGTCGTTTGCAATAGAAAGCATTTCTAACTAATATAGGCTAAGAGGAGAGGGAGGCAGAAGCGAAATCTGGAAGTATGAAAAAGAACCAATTAGTTCAGGTTCCAAATAATGATTGGCATGTCTGTGGAACGAATCCAACCTTCCTTGCTGGTGACTGGCTGGTGTGAATATCCACTAGTACAGAGGAAGTGACATCTGGTAAGACAGGATCCCTTGTGAGTCTGAACTGAGATGTACAAAAATTTCCCTGTCACCAACAGTGGCAAATCTAAGCTAGAGAAGCTGCAGACCACAGCCATAGATGAGTTCTGTTTAACTTTTCTGAACCTATTAACAATTGTCCTTCTGCCAAATCTAATTCAGATTTTTGTGCCTGGCATGTCCCTTCCTGCCTAGACCCATTTTTGTGATGGCTCAATGATGCTCAATGATTGATTACTATTGATTACTATCTGAGAGCCATGTGCTTCTGTAACTGCTTTATGTCACATAAGAAGCCATATGAGTCACAAAAGTTTAGTTTCCAAGTTGCTGAAAGACAGTCAGTTCTAAGCTTTAAAAGTTTAAGATACTAAGCCTGATATGGTAGCACAAGCCCTTAATCCCAGCACTTGGGAGGCAAAGACAGGCTGATCTTGAATTCAAAGCCAGCTTGATATACACATCAAGTTCCATGCCAGCCAGGGTTACATGGTAAGACTCTGCCTCAAATAGGTAGATAGATAGATCTAGAATGCTATTGAATTCTCATTGGTTGGATCTTTAAAGTTTTTCTTTTCTTTTTTTTTTTTTCCGAGACAGGGTTTCTCTGTATAGCCCTGGCTGTCCTGGAACTCACTCTGTAGACCAGGCTGGCCTCGAACTCAGAAATCCACCTGCCCCTGCCCCTGCCTCCCAAGTGCTGGGACTAAAGGCGTGCGCCACCACTGCCCAGCTCAAGAAAGTTTAAGATAATGTTGAATTCACATGTGATCTAATTGGCAAACACACACATAGTGACTTGAAGTAATTTTAAATCTTAGACATATACCTCTAAACATGCATACACACACACACACACATCATAGACACCATAGATACTCATATCATAAACACCACAGCAGATATTTGCATTGCTCTAAGTAAAGTATACAAAAATATCCAATTCTATTGGAGTTTGGAGTAAACACTCACACACATTCTTCTACAGATGACAGAGGGACTCATGCTTCATACTTGTGATGGTTTATATAAGCTCAGCCCAGGAAGTAGCATTGTTGGGAGGTGTGGCCTTTTTGGAGTAGGTGTGTCACTGTGGGCATGGGCTTTAAGACTCTCATGCTAGCTGCCTGGGAGCCAGTATTCTGCTAGTAACCTTCAGATAAAGACATAGAACTCTCAGCTTCTCCTGTACCATGCCTGCCTGGATGCTGCCCTGTTTCCCCCTTGACTATACTGAACTGAATCTCTGAACCCTAAGCCAGCCCCAATTAAATATTGTCCTTTATAAGACTTGCCTTGGTCATGGTGTCTTCACAGCAGTAAAACCCTAACTAAGACAATACTTCTTGTGTCTGGTTTTAAGGGTACATTGATATTCTCCCCATTTTCTCTTCTGGTACTTGTGGTGCAAAATGAGGCCTTTCCTGTTTATTTGATAGCCAGTTCCTCAATGGTTGAGTTAAGTCTGCAAAGAGCTCAGGAGAGAATTCTGGTACACAGTATCTCCTCATCCTTTCCTGAGTGGAAAGGAAAGACGGATGCCATTCGAGAGTGGCTTCCATGCACTTCTCTGACATAACCCACGGTCTCCTCTCAGTCATTCATGAAGCAAAATTAACCCTCAGTAGTGCAGAATTGATCCATACACCCAGAAAGATAACAAGTTAAGACTAAGCACTTGATGGTGTGTCCAGACCCGAAGATTGTGCACAGTTCTGATTGCCTTTCTGTTGTTCACAAGCTGATTTAATACTCCTACCAAGTGTCCTTTTCTCCTGTGCCCATTTTCCATAAGAGAGAACTGAGGAAGACAGAGGTTAAGAGACTTGCCTAAGATCTGAAGCTTGAGAACCTCAGCAGTCTGGTTTCAAAGCTTGAGTGTGTTTTGTAGTTGTTGTAATTTTAATTTCCTTCATGAAAAAAACATCAGACATGGAAGTCAATTTGAAAGGACTCCAACTAACAAAAACCTATCATAGAAGGAATTACATCACAGCCAAGTATGGTGTGTACAGCTCAGACCTGTAATCCTAGCACTCAAGAAGCTGGGGCAGGAGGATTGTCAAGAGTGTGAAACCAGACTGAGTTATAGAACATGGCAAATTTCAGGCTACTGCATCAAAGCCAATGATAGTAAAATATTATAAATCCCTGAATGGAGCTGAGTTCTACCAGCCCATTTGAGGGGAAAGGAAGAGAGGGGAGGGAGGGAGGGAGGCAGGGAGGCAGGGAGGCAGGGAGGGAGGGAGGAGAGAGGGAGAGAGGGAGGGAGGGAACAAGGAGAGAGATAGAGGCAGAGAGAGAGGATTGGTTAGTGATCTGTTGTGTGGGACTGTTCTTTGTTACATTAGACAGCTGATCAAATATAAAGGAATGAGAGAGGCAGGGAAGCTGTTGTTTGCTAACTACTACAGCAGTAATTGTTAGAGGTAAAAGTTCATAAAAGTACTGGGTAAAAGTTTTAGGAATGGCAAGATATTTCCAAACACGAAAGTATCCTGCCAAGATACTTACTCATTACAAAAAGAAAATAGTACGTTTACACCAGAGAAACTGGCAATTAGCACCTTAATCAAAAGCCCAAAATTAACATCAGCAGTAATGGACAAAGGATGTTATGTGCCTCCTGTTTTAATTTGCTGCAGAGTTTCTGCTGTATTCTTGCTAAAATTTTACAACTTGAATTTAATCACAAGGAAACTCTAGACAAGCCCAAAAGAAGGGACATAAAATAAGTTGCCTGAAATCTTAAAATAAAACATATATCACTGTTATGAATGAACAGTGACTGTTTCAGGTTAACAGACTAGCAAGACACGGCAGTGAATGTTGTAAGTGCTCCAAAAATAACGATAATGTCCTCCTTCTCCTCCTCTTCCCCTTCTTCTTCCCCTTCCCCTTCCCCTCCTCCTCCTCCTCTTCTTCCTCCTCCTTCTTCCTGCTAAAAAAGCATTGCTGAGATCAAGTGGCAAACCCTAAACAAGCTAATAGATGAAATAATAGCATTTACCAATGCAAACTTCCCAACTTTGATAGGAAATTATGCTGTGGTTTTGTAGGAGAATGTTCTGTTCAGGGAACACACTGAAGCATTTAGGAGCAAAGGAATATTGACTTTTTAATTTATTTTCAGTCCATTTAGAAAAAAGTTGTACATACACAGAGAAATTATAAGCATGTATGTATGTATGTATGTATGTATGTATGTAGATATGTATATATGTACATATGTATGTGTGTGTGTATGTATATAGAAAGAGAAAATAAAAATGCAAATGTACAATTGTCAATATCTGGG
Organism: Mus minutoides; assembly: GCA_902729485.2. Taxonomy (NCBI): domain Eukaryota; kingdom Metazoa; phylum Chordata; class Mammalia; order Rodentia; family Muridae; genus Mus; species Mus minutoides. Next base: position 138,055 of record LR750539.1, read on the forward strand.
AGGTCTGGACAAAGTGGATATGTATATATCCTTTGTATAATTCTTTTAATTCGTCTGTAATATAAAATTGTGTGAAATATATCTTTTATATATCTGAAAAGACGATTCTAATTTCCATTAGAATCTAAAATTCAGAGCCTCTACACCTGGGATTCCTTCTGGCCAAGTGATCAAAAATCTAATTTAAATTGACCAGGCAAAATACACACAAAAAATATTATTGGTCCATGTTGTCTGAAGGTAGAGATAACCTAAGACGTAGCTGGGCCTAGCTCAGTGCCATTATGTCTTGGTTCTTTTCCTCTTAGCCCATCCCCCACTGGGTTGGCTTCCTTCTCTGTGCCTATCTGGAGGTGCCTGGAAGTTCTAGGCTCGGTATTCCCCTGGGTTTAGATGCAGTTGGAAACACAGAGAGCCCTCTTCCTGGCACAGCAGAGGTCTTACTTCCCTGGTACGTTCCATCAGCTTCCACATACCTGAGACATCTCATGCTCAGCACTTCTGGTTTAGCCGAATGCTAAAGCTAAAACTCCCCTCTGGAGCCAAAGTCAGCCGGGCACGCACATAGGGAGAAGTGACTCACATATGGAAACTAGAGGTACACACACCAGATTCTGGGAACACAAACACGAGACATCCATAGATTCTAAACTATTGAGAAGAGTGTAACTCGTCCCTCTGAACTCATGGCTTAAAACAACTATCTTCTCTTTGTGCACAACTATGATTTAGGCAAGATTCAGCAGGAGCAGTACACCATTGCTCCACATGGTGGCAGCTGAGTGGCTTGATCGCAAGGACTCCTGGGTTCATTTCCAAGATGGCTCCTTCCCAGGAACAACAAATGGATGATGAACCATGGGCTGAGGATTTTTCTCCATAGGTGTCTCTTGGGCTCCCTCAAAGAGACAAAACAGGATTCCAAGAGACAGAACGGGATGATGTCATGCATCTGAGATGTAAGGGGTTAAATCCCATATCCTGAGGAGGAAAGCCCCAAACAGACTCAAAAAGGCAATGAAATGACTTCACCTCTCCAGGCAGAGTGACAAAGAATGTCCATCTGTCTTTAATCCATTCTCTCTTTTCTATTGTTCATTTCTCTCTTGTTCTATTGTTTTTAACAAAAGTTGAGTCCAGATGTGTATTTCTTTGCCAGAAGTGGTGACAAGACAGGTGTAAGCCTGTGAAGACAGAATTTGGTACTAGGAAGTGGTACAGTGATGATGTCTTCTGTAGGGACAGAAGTTATTCAGTTCTGATACAACCATATGAAAATTTTATGACACAAATTTTCCATTAGAATCTAAAAATTTGGAATTTTGTATTAAATCTAAGTTATTGGCTCATCTTTTAAAATAACTTTTCTTCATTTGTTTATTTTATATGTGGCAGGAACTAAAATGTCACAGCATGTGTATGGAGGTCTCAGGCCATCATGTGACAGCCAGCTCACTCCTTCCACTTTGTGGGACCCAGGGATTGAACTCAGGTCGTTAGGCTTGGCAGCAAGGACCTTTACCCTCTGAGTCATCTTGCGGGAGCTGGCTAATCTTTTAAAAATCAATGTGAGACCAAACAAGGCTCCCTGAGGCAAACTCAGGTACTGGGCCATCCACCTATGACCACTCAGGTACTGGGCCACCCACCTGTGACCACTCAGGTACTGGGCCACCCACCTATGACCACTCAGGTACTGGGCCACCCACCTGTGACCACTCAGGTACTGGGTCACCCACCTATGACCACTCAGGTACTGGGCCACCCATCTATGACCACTCAGGTACTGGGCCTCCCATCTATGACCACTCAGGTACTGGGCCACCCATCTATGACCGGAGGTATTTGCTGTCACTACTTAAAAAGGTGATTCACAAAATCATTGTAATTTCCTAATATCTCAGAAGACAGTTAGGTTTAGAACCCATGAGATATGAGAGCATGGATTAATTCTTATCTTAAGGATAGTCTCAGCATTGCCTGTAGATTAACAATATCCTTCCAACAAAACCATGAACTACAACAATTGTGTTGAGGTGTTAAACTGATGAGTGATTTATTGCAAGGCAACAGATACTTGGACCACAATCTTGATGTGACTCTTTGAGAATCAGACTTCTCATCCCATGAAATTGTATCTGCTATTAGCACTATTTCCAGTTCACTTTCTCTGTTATTGACATTGTTATGATGATCTGAGGATCATTTTCTAATCAATGGTATGTCTGAAATTTAGAAGGATTTTTTTTCTAGCCCCAATTTTCTACTGTAACAATCAAAACATTACAATAGCTATAAGAAATCAGCATAAGAATTACCTAAAATATTACTCTCTTGTTTCTTTTCTTTCAGTAGCATGGCCTTCCAAACAACTTACTTAATGAAAGGGGAAACACACCTTCAAGACTGTTGCTTTAAAACCAAAAATCCCACCATTAGGTTTTACCAATAAAGACTCAGGAACAGGATGGTGTGGTGAAAGCCTGCGAGCTCAGAGAGGCAGAAAAAGCACCCAGCTGACCTTCCTATTCCACGGATGTCTCCGCTCCTTCTCCTCTCGACGCTGTCTTAAATCCCCTTCTACTCAAAGACCCTCTTCTCTGTTGACTTATGTTCACTCCCTGTAGGCTGGTTACTTGCTCTGCCTCTTGACCTAGAGTTGACTTTATTTGGTTTTTGTTTACAGAAAGCTCTTAGGTTAAAGGTGTGTGCTAGGGCTGAGCCACACCACAGTGAGACTTTTCCACTTTACAATCTTGGGGTTCACAATGTGTTCAAATGTCCTGCTACATAAGATGAAAAAAAGGTAAGTTATCTCATCTAGGAGGACTTTGGAATTGCTAATCAAAAGTACTCAAAATAATCTTATTAGTACAATTATAAGCTAAAGGTGAAATTTAAAAATAAAATAAACAGCAGGGCAAACTAGCCCACACCTTTAATCCCAGCACTCAGAAGGAGAGGCAGGTGGATCTCTGTGTCTTGGAGCCCAGTCTGGTCTATATACATATTGAGTTTTAGAATAGCCAAGATTATATAGGAAGACCCAATCTAAACCAACCAACCAACCAACCAACCAACCAACCAACCAACCAACCAACCAACCAACAAATGGTCCCAGTTAAGCATTACACAGAATAAAGAAGCTTAATGTCTACCTTGAGGGCTGCATGATGGAATTGTCATGTATGATACATAAAAGAAAATCATGAGTTTTCAAGCATACCATTTAGTTTTAGAATAACATGTTCATGTTTTCTGTTTTGCAATGCCCTGTACTTAGCTTATGTGTTTGGAAAGTAAGGGACACGAATCATTTAAGGAAGGGAAAATGAATGTTAACAGTGTTAAGCTGGGGAGAACAGATGAAGTCCTGAGCAAATATGTACTATTGACTATATCAAAGACCCCAATGCCTCAAACCCTTGGGAAATACAAAGCCTTACCTAGGTCAGCTCAGGGAAATAACAAAACCTTCTCCTAGTCCCTGTGCAGATGTTGACAGTGCATTCAAGAAGGTATCACCCACAATTTACTCCTACATGATAAGTGGAAGCTGAAACCACTTCCCCATATAGACTTCCTCCTGCTGAGATTAGCCAAACCTGCCTCCTCCATGCAGATGTATAAAATAAACACACTGTGTTTCCAGGCATCAGCATATCTCCATCATAGTGCATGGTCCAGTCAATCCTAGCCTTTCTGTACAAATGTCAATATGTCCTGTCTTCATTCCCTAATTGCCCTAATCAGATCAACCCCAAAGATGTGCAAGTTACAGCACTGGGCCCTTCCCCAACTCCATTTTTAAAGAAACAAAAAAATACTATTCAGTACTATAGAGGAGGAAATAAGATTTCAGAAAGCTATTGAGCTATTAAGCTATTGAGCTCTTAGTGCTTTGAAAAATCCCTGTGCACTGTCGAGATGGCTCAGTGGGTAAGTTGCTTGCCACACAAGCCTAAGGACCTGAGCCCAGATCCCCAACACCCATGTGAAAGCTGTATGATGTGGTCCTGGGAAGGAAGAAATGCTGCGTGGATCTCTACAACTCACTGGCCAATGAGCCTAGCTGCATCTATGAGTTCCAAGTTCAACAAGACAGCCTGTCTCAAAAGCTAAGGTTAAGAATAGGTGAGGGAGTCACCTGATGGCTTTCCTATACATGCGTACACTGTGCACCTACACACACCTGTGCACGCATCCACAAAAACATGTACATGCATACATACAGAACACACACAAATGAGCAAAATTTGCTTTTGATAGCCAGGCTATCAATGGGAAAGCCTTGGGTTGATGAGTTTGTGCTATCAATGGGAAAGCCTTGGGTTGATGAGTTTTGATCTTGTTCCTGCTGGGCAAACAGAACCTGGGGAAGTCAAGAGCCAAGCAGGAGGCTGGGGGACTCCACTCCCTGCCTCTACCCCTGGCTCTTAGCAACAGAGACCCGCTGTAATAAAGGGGGTCTTGGTCTCAACAGTCATTTCAAATTCCTGCATTGTCAAAGCAATGTTCAGCTTCTGCAAGTACTCATTTTGCACTAATTATATTGGCCATTTTCACTGTTTTTTTTTAGCCTTGAGTAAAGCTAATGGATTTTATCAGGGGAGCAGGCAGAGACCTTGGTCCTGTCAGTCATGGGAACGGCAGGATTGACATGAAGGCTCAGACTCCAAGAAACTGTTCATTCCTGGTCTCTGTGGCTCATTTTCAACACCCTTGGCTTTAAAAACCAAACCCAAAACGTATGGGTCTCATACTACGAGCAAAAGTCCACACATACCCAAGGAAGAGGGCAGATGCCATAGCAGAACTCTGGGTATCAGCATCTGTGGAAAGCTTAGAACATCCTTTACTTGGTAAGGAGGCAGAAAGTGAGGAGAGGTGACTAGAAATCTGGGTTGGAGGCTTCATGGTCCTCTTTGAAGACAGCAATTCAGTGTTCTTTGCCTGTTGCCAATGTGAGGACAAAAGTCTTAAAGGAGCTTACACTGAGAATTACCCATAGCTATTCTATTCCTGGAAGTCAGGTTCTCACTGAAAACCTCCAAGGGCTGAGCTGAAGAAGCCTTGTCCAAATACATCCAACAATTATACCTGGCTTGAAAGGGAAAGCAGACAGAGAATGAGCAAGCACTCCCTAGAGGGACAAGTCAGGACAAAGGAAAGATGAACACCAACAGCAGTGGAGTCCCTGATGTATTGTGGTCAAGTCAGGGTGCCCAGACTAGACTGGAGGGGTTCTCGTGGGGTCTAGAGTGGCCTCACAGGGGTATTTTGAACTTGTATGAAGGTGATTTTGATTGCTAAAATAATTAGAGGAGGCAGTTCCTACACGCCTTTAGTGGTCAAGGTCCTGGGCCTTGCACATCCTTCAATGTGCAGACATTCTCAAATGACAGCTGATTCTTCCTTTGTTATACAGTAGTTTCTTCCAAATTGAAACATTCCCTCCAGGAGAGAGGGGAAGGCTCATGAGACTCTGAGGTAAACAAAGGGGGGGATAGAAACATGGAAGATTCTGGAATGCCTGTCCTTGGCTTTATAAAAGGAGTACATTGCTGGAGGAGGAAGGATGCTGACCAGCCAAGCTGCAGCGAGAGGTTCTCAGACTGCAAGCTGTGCAGAGAGCTCCAGGCATTCATGAGCTGTCATCTGTGTTGAGGTGGGACTTTTGGTGGTGTGACTACTTCTGAGTCATCCCCATGTGTGCTGGCTTGTTTCATGTCAACTTGACACAAGCTAAAGGAATCTGAGAGGAGGCAACCTCAATTGAGAAAATGCCTCCACAAGATCACGCTGTAGGGCATTTTCTTAACTAGTGATTGATGGGGAATGATCCAACCCACTGTGAATGGGGCCACCCTGGGTTAGTGGTCCTGGGTTCTAGAAGAAAGCAGACTAAGCAAGTCATGGAGAGCAAGCCGGTAAGTAGCAGTCCTCCATGTCCTCTGCATCAGCCCCTGCCTCCAGGTTTCTGCCCTGTTTGAGTTCCTGTCCTGTTTTCCTTCAATGATGAACAGCATTGTGAATGTAAGCCAGATTAAGTCCTTTCCTCCCCAAGGCGCTTTGATCGTGGTATTTCATTATAACAGTAGAAATCTTAACTAGGACATTATTCCCGAAAGTAACCCACATCTGTACTCTTGCTAATAACTCCATTGTTACTTCATTGGACATTGTGGAATTGTGACTTTGGTCTCTCATGGATTACCTTTCTGGGGTGAGTAGACATGTGTGCTGTATCTCCTCAGGAAAATCCCATATAACATCTGTCCACATCCTTGACATTCAAATGATCAAATTCATTTATCACATTCATGTATCATTCACACGCATTCGTGTATCTAAATGAATGCCATTTTTATATTCTGAGCTTTGAATCTTCCTCCATGTTACCTATAAGCATAGCTTTATGTTTTGAATTTTCCAGTTGGCTGGAGAAAAAGTATGCTCTTTCTCTGTTTTGAGACTTTCACCAGGAGTTGTCACTGTTCCAGAATGTAAGTCCATGGCAGGAGAAGCTCTCTTGTCATGTTGCCTTAGGTACCTGGTACACTGATGTGATAGTCCTGGGTCAGCTTACCTCCATAACTGTCACAGACAGGATGATTATAAAAAGACCTTCTACAGTTACACATAAGCACTTGCACAAGAAAAATGGTGAATTTATTACATGTGACTTTTTTCTTATCATTTCATAATTGGTCAGTATGTGATTTTTCAGTTCAGAATGGAGTTCCATTCAAGTGAATGGAATTTTGGGTGTGTACAGAGAGTTTATAAAATGTTTTGGGTGGGGTATGAGTCAGCTTTCTGTAACTGTAACAAGTACCTGAGATACAGAGGGAAAAGGTCTCTCATAGTCTGAGTTATGGACATTTCTATCCATAGCAGATAGAGTGGAGGATTTGGGCCTGTGGTGGGCAGCATGGTATGACAGGAACACAGGGGTGTAGAGAGAGCAGAGAGGGAAGATGTTTGGGGTCCCCCAGTTCTCTTCAGCACATCTTCAGTAACCCAAGGAGCTCCTACAAGGCCTACTTTAAAGGCTTCACCACCTCCCAGGAGTCCATCAGGCTGGGCCCTGATCTCTAACACACGGACTTGTGGGGCATTTACCATAGCAGGTGGTAGGGTGCAGGCCCTGGGGCCAAGAGAACCTACTGTATTGAGCTGGAGCATCTAGGGGTTCGAAATCCCCACTGTCTAATCCAAGCAGCTGTCTCTTGCCACCTCTTCTCAGCAAAATGCTGGTTCCAAAAGAACAAAAAGTGCTGGGCTCAGAGTTACTATCCACAGAGCAAAGATGATGAAAAGGGTTCCAGAGTGTCGCAACCCACACAGCAGCCTCTCTGCCCGGGACTCAGGACACACACCCTCCACACTGAGCTCCCTGGGCTTTGAGGAAATAGCAATGGCAGTACTCACTTTCCCTCATCCTTTTGCCAAGAAGCAGATCTCAAAACCTAGAAAGACCACTTGATGCTCTTCTTCCAGATTTTCTTATTACACAAGTCACAAGTCTCTCATTCCCAGGGACCACTGACCTCTGCCCATGCGCCCATACACATAGATCCCCATAAAATAATAAATAAATAATTAGTGTGAGAAAGATATAAAAATAACCCTCTCCACCTAGTCCCTAAATTACTTAGAATGAAGATATGTTGTTTGAATGCCCACACAAAACAGTGTGAACGGGTGACACTAGGGTATGTCACTGTGTGGAAGGAAATTTTATATATTCAACATAATTTACTCAAGTCCTTTCTAGCTGTCTTAGTACCTTCACCCTTAGGGTGAAGCCTGGTTTATCTCAGAACTAAGATCTGATAGTACACTGTTTTAAGGGTGTCTTTATTATAAGTCAGACTTTCAGACATTGGCCAGATATTTAGACTCTCCAATTCTGAATCAGGAACTTTGTCAAAATAAGAAAATACCCCAAATTTAAAGACCTCATACCTAGAATGACACATTCGGGGGAAGAGGGGGTTGACTAATGTGTGGCCTCCCTACACATATGTAGCAGATGTGCAGTCTGGTCTTCATGTGAGTCCCAAACAACTGGAACAGGGACTATTCTAGAAGCTAATGCCTGTATGTGGGGTGTGTTCTTCTAACTGGGATGCCTTGTTTGGCCTCCGCAGGAGAGGAAGCACCTAGCCTTGCAGAGACTTGAAGCGCCAGGGAAAAGAGATACCCAGGGGGACCCTACCTGCTCAGAGGAGGAAAGGAGAGGGGGAGGAGACAAGGATTGTGGGAGAGGATGGTGGGGAAGGGGGTTGGTCAGAGGGATGTAAAGTGAGTAAGTAAAAAAAAAAAAAAAGAGGCAGGCAGATTTCTGAGTTCAAGGCCAGCCTGGTCTACAGAGTGAGTTCCAGGACAGCCAGGGCTATACAGAGAAACCCTGTCTCGAAAAACCAAAAAAAAAAAAAAAAAAAAAATTAAATTAAAAAAAGTGGAGTGCAGACTACACTTCCATGATGCTGTAAAAATCACCATTTCCCAGCAGAATATAAAGCACACAGAGCATGCCCTGTGAGCACTGAGGCAGCACAGAGCGAGATGTCCCTACACAGACTGCATGCTGTAATGTGAACCGCTACCTTTGCCAGCTGTCTCTGAGAGCCAACCACTTACAGCACCACCCAGCACAGTGTCTGGACTCAGTCTGAGTGAGGTATTAGAAGGACATAATCTTTGAAATGGGAGACTATTAATTCTTTGTTACGATGCGTCTATGGTTCAGATACCAGGATGAAGTCTTCTTGCCATAATTACACTTGAAAATGAAAGGATACAGACACGGGAGAGCCAGGCTGGGGTTAGGAAACAGTTGACTGCACCCAGCCTCAAATGAAGCAAAGCCCACTATGGGAGAGATCACAAAGGCGGCACTATATTTTATTTGCATAACATGTTAAATGGCTAAGTCAGGCAAGAGGAGATTTGGGAACTTTTTCTTTTTTTTTCTTTTTATTTTTTTATGACTAGGTAGTAGTCTTCAACATGCTCTCACATACCAGGAAAAGCATGATCACAGAACAATGGAACGTGTATGTGCTTGAGAAAGAAAACTCAAGTAAAGCAGACACACTCAGCCCTACCCCGCAGGCATGGAATCGGAAACTAAAGTCAGACGCACAGCAATCTACTGTACTTGGAAGCCTGCTGGTGGTAAAGGCAGGACCAGGAAACCCCTCCAGTTACAAGCTCCAGTGCCTGAGGGTGCCTCCGATTCTACAGTGAGTTTATGGTGTGGCAGAGGAAGAAGAGAAGAATCAGAGAAAGAAATATAAAGCAGAGAAAGAAATAATAAAAGGGTTTCAGCCCTTCAGTCTCCTTATGATCTGGACTGTAGTTTTCAATGCCAGATATCACAAGCAAGTAAGAGGCAATGGGGAGAAGCAAAGAGACCTGGTCTAGTTACTATCTGTCAGCCTGGGTGAATGTGTCAAGGACACAGACTTCTGCCTATGTTACCGTTGCTACTGCTGCCCATCCCAGCCCCGTAACTCATATTATTGTAGGAAGCCTCAGCTCCGTAGGCAGCCGTGGCCCTGTGGAGTCTCGGCTCGGTGGGCAGCCTTGGCTCTCCGTGAGATGTAGGCAGCCGTGGCTCCCCGCCATTACAAGATGGTGGGGGACCAGCTGGCTGTCAGGGAAGAGAGCCTAGTGCGCCGCACAAGGCTCCACGGCCGCGGCTGCCTACGGAGCCGAGGCTTCCTACATATTATCATGCTACTATCAGCCCCTCATCTACAGAAGGTACTGAGGCTCCAAGTGGCTGAGTGTCTTAGCCAGGATCATGTCTAATATTGATGATCTGAGCCAGAGCCTGCACCCTTAACTAAGGAGCTCACCTATCTCCCACTCACTTAACCAAGCCCCTGATGTTACCTAAAAAATAACGTTGCCTTATGCTTTGGGTCTTTGTCTATGGTGTCTCAAGGCATCTCAACAACAAATTCCCAGGGAACTTGAGGAGCCAGAAATTTCCATCTCGAGCTAAAGATGGGGATATCCATAAACCCTTATGGGGTTTCTTCTAACCCAAGCATTTACCAACCAGTACAGCTAAAGACTCCTAGACCAAGTCACAACTCTTCCCCTTGTGATTCTCCTTAGGTAACAGGTCACAGTAGGAAGCCAAATACAGATGGAAACAGTGGTGTGTTACACTTTCAGGAAGGTGGAATAAAAGCAACTAGAGAGTGAAGCAAGCACACTCACCGTCCTGGGAGGAGCCAAGCCGACCTCTAAACCCAGTCCCCAGCTCACCCCAGTCGCTCTTACTTACCAATGGAATGCATAGGTTTCTTTTCCTGTGTTTCTCTTGTTACTTTGCTTTGTCGAACTATATAGGGCCCCCCTATATAGCCAGGGCTGACTTCAAACAGGAAATTCTCCTGCCTCAGCTTCTCAAGTGATAGGATTTGAGGTGTGCACCAAGTTAAGTCTGCTTTTGATTGGACAAATATAGTTAGGTCCATTATTCATATAGACCTCAACTCTGAACACACTAAAGCTGCTCTCTGGAGAGAACTGATCTGGAATGTTACTAGACATCCACCACCCTGGTGAGAGCTCTAACTGCACCGACACCTCATAAAGGAATAAAACATCAAACTACTTAAAAGCCATTCTCTTGCCAGGCACAGTGGCACACACTCACAGTCCCAGCATTCAGGAAAGTTGAGGCAGAAAGGGGCTCAAGTCTGAGCTAGCCTGGACTACAGATTAAGACCTTGGCTCAAACTAACAATAGCAGTAATAAGGTTCTCATGTGTTCTATACTTTTAAAGGTTAAACTAATGAATGAATGAATGAATGAATGAATGTATTAGTTTGCCTGTGTGTATCTAAGAGTATTACAGGCATGCAAAGTACCCAAAGAGGCCAAATGAGGCTATCTGATGCCCTAGAACTGGAACTACAGACCATGTGGGTATTGGAAACCCAGCCTGGGTCCTCTTCAAGGACAACACATTTATATCATTACATAATATCATGAGTACAGTATATAGCATAATACTGATAAATATAATAGATGTATGCTGTATGACTTATCTGTGTGGTTATGTATTCTATGTGTTCCCTCTTCATCCCCTTTCACTATGCAGACCAACACCAACATAGCCAGCAACATTGTTTCTCCATCTTGAATTCCACTAAGATGTCTTGGCTCTCTCTGAGAAAGGTGGCTTGCCAATGACCAAAAGGCCCCATGCTGCTGCAATTGCTGGGAACGACACTAATCCTAAAGGATTTCACTATGGATGACGTGTGGGCCTTACTTACCATTGCAGGACCTCAGTAATAACAGCGGGGATGGTACCAGTGATGGTTTAGATTGAGGCATCTGCTTCGAATTATTGTAATTATTTTGGTTTTCTTGCCTTTCAACGTCCAGGCCTAAGATTGCAAAGCCTGGAGTCGGTGGACTTATGACTGACAGATCATCCTTCATCTCAAGGTAAATCCTGAAAGCTGTTTTCATTAAGGTGCAAGAAGAGAGCAACAAGAACCAGCTTGTTCCAAAGACGGAGGAACGCCCACAGAAGGGAAAACTTTTTTTTTTTCGAGACAGGGTTTCTCTGTACAGCCCTTGCTGTCCTGGAACTCACTTTGTAGACCAGGCTGGCCTCGAACTCAGAAATCTGCCTGCCTCTGCCTCCTGAGTGCTGGGACTAAAGGCGTGGGCAACCACGCCTGGCTCAGCTCACTCGATAGAGAAAGATAAAGCTACATGTGGCCGGGATGTTCACAGGCTGCAATACAAAGGATGCACTGGAAAAGGAAGGACAGGAGAGAGGCTGTGCAGAGTCACAGACTCCAAAGCCTCAGGGCCAGGCAGCGAGCCACAGGAGGTGCCAGACTGTTGCAAGTGCCTGTGAGTGCAGACAAAGCAACACATCTGGATGTGTCTCAAAACAAAAACAAAAACAAAAACAAAAAACATGAAGGAGAGAGGAGAAAGACTTCAGATGTAGTGTGATCGACCCAAATGGTGGTTCTTTTATATATATATATATATATATATATATATATATATATATATATATATATATATATATATATATGTTAGATTTTCTGGTACTATATCCCTTATCCCTTTAAGCGTTTCAATTTTTCCATAAATAAAAAGTAAAAGAAAACGCTTTAAATGCACACACAAGTGGATGCATAGGGCTGCCATTTTAAGCCGCTGTGATTGAAAACATAGACCCGCACACACATCAAAATGGCTGCCATATTTTGTACCCAATCACAAGAGGAAGACAAACAGTAAACTCATGACTGTGATTAATAAGGAAGTCCCAAAGCCAATAGGATCATGAGGCATGACAGCTTCCATTTTTATAGACCAAGCACTGCTTAGTACAAACAGAATTTGAGCCCTACAACATATTTATCTTCTCATACACACCCACATACACCAATACGCACGTCCGCACACTCAGCATCATCCCAGTGTTGAGATGCTTTGGAAAGTGAGCAGCTCCTTAAGAGCCAAACAGCCTTTCATGGCGAGCCTAGCCAGACAGGTCACTGGATTCCTGGGTGTCAAGATGAACATGTAGTCGCTGCCATATTCCTAGACTACAGTAGGAACGGTTAAAGTATCTGTTAGGCTGATTAACCAAACAGCCTTTACACCTTAGAAACTTCATCCTGATGGATCATAGAAAGTCTGCATAGAAAATGAGCAAAGAGGAACTGTTGGGATACTTGAAAACACACACACACACACACACACACACACACACACACACCTTTAATGAAACAGAATGTAACAGGCAAAAATAACTATGAGATTGGCAAGATCGCTCAGGGGGTAAAGGCACAGGCTACCAAGTCTGACAGCCTGAGTTTGATCCCCAGCACCTCTGTAGTAGAAAGAGAATACTGACTTCTACCAGTTTTCTGAATGCCACATGTGTGTCCTGGCACATTCAAGCAAGTACAGAGAGAGAGAGAGAGAGAGACAGAGACAGAGACAGAGACAGAGACAGAGACAGAGAGACAGAGACAGAGAAAGACAGAGAGTGTATAAAATAACATTATAAAATAATCTCCCCAAATAGATATAAAGATGGTAGTTTGACACATACTGTCTGTCTGTCTGTCTGTCTGTCTGTCTGTCTAAGTTTGTACTGAGATTTGTACAAATCGTGTAATCGTAGAAGATCCGTACTGATACTTCGACGAGATCATGTAAGGTCCGGTGTAAGGGGTGTCTACGGTGTGACCGATCCTGACCTTAGTGTCTGTTAAGATCTCTGATACCACCTCTCTGTCTACACAACCGATCTCCCTTCATCCAAGAGTCTCCTGGCGCGTGACTCAGCAACGTGGGACGGAAAGTTCTTGAGTGAATACTGTCGTAATCAGGCGGGCACTGGAAGTTGGCAGGTGAGGGCTCCCAGGTACCTGTACTATGCAAGCAGCACGGCTGACTAGTGAGGGCTGCCATCCAACGCAACTAAGCTCCCAAGCCAGGTTCCTTCCACATAGACAGGCAGGGTACTAGAGAGAGCCTGACTCGGCGAGTAACACCAAAGCAGGATCCAATGCAGACTGCCAGCACCAGTCGTTTGCTTGAGTCTGCCTGCCCTTGCTCACTCTGGACTCCTAGAAAGTGATGAAACTTTTCCAGAGCCAGAGCACACACACACCCTCCCTGCCCCCAATCCAGAGTCATTTCCCAGTGACTATGAATCAGTAGAAACACTCGCCTTTCCTAGCTCAGCCTGACTTAAGAGACATCACAAGTGACAAAGTAATTTAGTTGTGACAGGAGCGCCGCCAGGGGACACACTTGTCAACGGGCCCATCTGTCTACTGTCACTCTCTATCCCCTCAAAAGCTTATGAGGTTGCCCCTCTGCTGGGAGTATTACAGACAGAATTACGCTCACTCATCCCACTCCAGATGTGGAGCTGAATCAGCTCGTTGCTTTAGAGTGGGGGTGGGGCAGCTGCAGGGAGGGCAGAGGTCCAGTCTAGAACTTGCAGCCCCCGGGTAACTGTATCTCTCTGTGCCTAGGGGTTTTCACAGAATGAAAGTAAGGAGTTGTGATGTCCTGCACTTATTTCACCAAGGTTTGCTCCGTGGCTACTATAGATGCAGCGAATGGCTGCGTAGATGAAGTGATACAATTCCTGGGTGCTGCCCTCACTGAGCTGAGGGGCTTCCTAAGAGAAGCTACATTGCCTGTACAGTTACCAGATCACCACACTTTATAACTAGGAAGCCAATGAGTAGCACAAATCCTAGATGTTGCAAGTTGGCCACTGTTGACACTAAATAGCCACAACTGAAATCCCACTGGGCTGTGACATCATCCCTCCCTGCGGTCTCCTCACCCAGACTGGGATGTCTAAGTCCGGACCTGATCTCCCCTGTGTTTAGCAGGCTTCCCTGTGCCCGGCACACTGTGGGCTGAGCAGTAATACTTGGTGAACACTGTGAACTTTTGTGTTCTCTTAGGTCTTCTTTGGCACCTCCTGCTTTGGGTTTGACATTACGAGGCTTGTTCTCTGTAAAAGCTAAGTTCGGAGACGGCACGTATCTTCTTACCAATCTCTGACTTCCTGGTGGGCACACCTACATGCACTAATTTAGCAATCAACGACTGAAACTTCACCCACAGCAATCATCAAAGTGGCCAGAGAATGAAGAGCCAGGCCTGATGACACAGGTCTGCCATCCAGTACTCAGGTGACTGGAGCAGGACAGTTTTGAGGCCAAGGTCGGCCTGGACTACATAGTAAGTTCAAGGCCAACCAGGGCTAGAAATGTAAAACATTGTCTTGAAAAATGGGCATGCAGCTCAGTGGTACAGTGCTTCAATACTGGGCACAAAACCCTACAACAGAGCCCAGTTTTGCAAAAGGACAACGAAATTAACTCAAGAGCAAATAGATGCCAATAACAAAGGAAACAAACAAGCTAAGGATATAACTTAATATTAGAACATTTGTCTAGCATGCTCATGTGCCTGGGTTCAAATCTAAGCACTATCCTCCCTACCCACCCCCCCAAAAAAGATAAAAAATTGTCAAGTCTACAAGTCACACAAATTTACAAACTATGTTATCTATACTATTTTTTTCTCCCAGTCACCTGAGACTAACTTGGAAATCATAGGAAATGCTCATTTTTACTGACCGTTGCAGAGCCTAGGCACAAAGAGATCATATTGGTTACAGGACCTGGGCTATCCTATAGGAGGGTGAAACTTAGCATTATTTTTATTGTCTCCCAGATCCAACAGGCACTCCGATAAACACACTCATCTGCTTCCAACTCGCAATGGAGCCACAGGTACAGTAGGTGAGACGTGAATGCCCTTATCCCTTCAATCCCTGTAGCAGACCCTAAGGCAAAGTTCCAAGGAGCAGAAGGCAGGAGATGTCCATGTGCACGAGTATCTTTTTTTTTTCTTTGCCTGACATAATTGTTGTCTCAGAGGCTGTCTCTGTCTGCTAACCTAGACCTAGTCCTGGGAGCTTCTAGCTTCTGTACCATCAAATCTAGGCCTAGAATGTATTCAGGTTCTGAGACATGTGGCTGAATAAGCTCACCTCTTCCTTGTTCTTTCTGATAGCTGGCTGTCTGGTTCAAGTCAGCTAGCTGGTCTGGCTCAAACTCCTCTCGAAGCTGACTGAGCTGGCTTCTATCAGTTTCTCACTGAATGGCTCTGATTGTCCTCATACTAACTTTGGCAATCTCTTCTAATCGTCTGGCTTCTTCTCATTCTCTGGCTCATTCTATCTTCACCTGTGTCTAGCTTGGTCTCTCTTCAATCTGTCTCTGTAAAACTCTCTCTGTAAAAACTGCCTCCTTTCTCCTTGACACTCTTTCTTAAACAGCCTCTCTTTTTTTTCTCTCTGTTCTCCTGAGAGTTGGGCGTATCCTGTTCTGTCAAATATGTCTCTGATTTGTTGCTTTATATGCCACTCGATTAAGCATCACTTTCAAACGGGTGGTGCTTCCTTCTACAAACTGACTTTACCATTATTGTTTGGGATTAAAGGTGTATGTATGCAAAGGGCTGGGCCACACCACAACTAAAAACAGGTTTTTCTAGGAAACAACACAATCTCGGAGTTCAAAATATGATCAAATATCCTGCAACGCCCATGTAGTTTTCCAGATGTGCAGAGATCGATGTTCTTAGCACCAGCTCGCTTAGACTAGGCTTTCTTTCTGCAGCTTCTTTTGCTGGCTCAACTGCAAAAGGAATGGAGGGGGGAGAGTCAAATTTGGGGTCTGCATTGGCAATGTGCAGGGAAAGGTGAAGCTCCAGACCCAGGCACTGTTTTTGTTCCTCTCCGTTATGACACGCTGAGTCTGAAGACACACACACACACACACACACACACACACACACACACACACACATGTACACAGGCACATACAGAAAGAGACATACAAGAGGCATGCCAAGGCAGACCCATATTGCCAGGCCCAGATTCCAAACAGTTAGAGCAGAAAGCAGCAGTTGGCAAGAGTAGGCAAGAACAAGCGACTCAGGATTGGGGCCAGATTGACATGGCATTCTTGGCATAAGCACTCTGCAGACCTTTTCCAGGAAAGCTGGTAGTGGTTAGCCTCTCTGGCCTTTCCCAGGGTGAATCCTAGCCCTGGAAAAGGAAGACTTTTCAGGCCTACCATTTGCCTCTTACTGCCTTAAAATACTGTTTGCTTGTCTTGAAATGAAGTGTGCGTTCATTAGTACGAACAGAGTATGAACAGAGTCATGGGAACAGTAAGGACCACTTCCACATATAACCAGTGTTTTCCACCTTGTTAAAATAGTGCACCTTATAACATGGGAACCCTGAGTATCACTTACTCTAATGTTCTGTCAACAGTAAGGGAAATCGAATCCTTCATCTTGACCACATCCCTCACGAGTGACAGAGATGTCCTGAGCTCCAGACAGCACGCCATAGTCTCTTCCATTCCACCCCAACATTCGTGGTAATAATCTGGGCTATGACTTTGTGATATGACACTCATAACTAAAGCTGCATTTTGTGAGTTTACAAATGCAGTTGTGTGCTGTGACCCATCTGTGAGACACATAAAGATATTCTGGGATCAGGTCTGGGTGGGGTGGGGTAGTGACTTCACTAAATAAAGAGGCAAGAAACATAATGACTTTCTAAGAAATCTTCTTGAAGGTCATGGTTGAAAACTGATGAGTTTATTAGGAGGACAGTTCAAACCCTAGTTCTGACATTTGTGATTGGGAAACCTTCCGTCACCTTTCTCTCTCTCTTCTAACATGACAAAGGGAGAGGGACCACCAAGGTTGTTCACCTTAGAAGAATTGTATCTAATGAGCTAACCCTGTTTTCTTACACACACACACACACACACACACACACACACACACACACACACACACACACTTGTTTTTAGCACACACAAACAGTTCAACTCAACCCATTTTTCCCTAACTATAAATTCTGGGCACTAGCAAAGTTTATTTCTGGAGGTGGTTGATCAGAATGTCAGTTTTACTGTGGGGTTCCTGTCATGGGTTATTAACACTTATAAGGGCCTCTCGGACACTGGGCTCTTTAAAACTTATCAGATAAGGTTTGCTATCCTCTCCAACATCACCAGCGTTTTCCTTATCCTCAATAGCAGCAGCAGCATCTTAAACTATCATTCCTGTCTTCAGCAGCAGCAGCAGCAGCAGCAGCAGCAGCAGCAGCAGCAGCAGCAACTGGAGGCCCAGGCACAGTTAAGCAATCATCTACAACACTGGACTCCAACGGTGAGACTTGGCTTCTTCACAGAGCAGAAAAACGGTGATATCTGGCAGCAGACACGGCAGGAGCTTTGAAGACGAGAAGATTGAGCATTTGGTTTTCTGTTGGCAAGGGGGAAGCATTTCCAGACATTATTCTTGAAGGAGGCTATGACCTTGGAAGCCTTGGAAGCCCTTCACTCACATGACAATCTCAGGACACATTTTTTTCCCTGTACCCTTTATTTTTGTAAACAATGTAATGCTGTTGCAGGCTGGATCTTTCTGAACTAAAACCTCACCAGTAGCCTTAGTTCAAGACACTCAGCATGCAGACCCAAACCAGTCCTTCCCACCCCAATCCCCTTCCTCTTCTCGGTTCTCACTGAAACAGTTTTTCCTTCTATGGGAGGGGGGAAGGGCGCCAACGTTTAGTGGTCCCTAAATCCAGTAGCAATGTTCCGTTTACCATGCTGGAGATTAACCCCAGGCAAGCACTCTCACCATACGGGTATATCCCAGTCCTGTCCTTGTGTTTTGTTTTACTTTGTTGGGTTTTTTGATGTTTTTGTTTGTTTGTTTGTCTCATTATATAACTCACACTAACCCTGTGCTTGATCATGTAGCCTGAGCTGACCTTAAACTTCTCTATTTTTCCTCCACAGCCTCCAAAGTGGTGGCATCACAGGCTTGTACTGCATGTGTGTGTGTGTGTGTGTGTGTGTGTGTGTGTGTGTGTGTGTATGTATGTATATATATATATATATATATATATATATATATATATATGTGTGTGTGTGTGTGTGTGTGTGTGTGTGTGTGTATGTATATATATACACATATTTGAATATATATGTGTGTGTGTGTATATATATTCCCCATACTCCTGCATCCCTGCATGCACACCAGCAGTAATAATCTTTTAAATGGCAAAGAAAATAAATATGGATAATCAATTTAAAATGTTGTTTTAATGACAATAAAAACTGATAAAAAAGAATGCTATTTAAATTTTTTTAACTTGTAATACTTTTTTTTTATCTAGAATCTTATTTCTATTCTTATTTTAAACATACTAATCACCCGAGAGCTAGTCTATGAGGACCTTAGCATAACCTTAGTGACAGGAACATTTACTCTAGATATCTTATTTCTATTATTCCTGTTTCTTAAATTGTAGTGCTTTTAAATTACTGGCTAATGGAGCTTTCAGTGCCGTGGGCCACACGCTCCTCCCGTGATCTGTCATCTCCAGCAAGCAAACTGGCTTTGCTGCAACGCCGGCCTCGCTAATTTGGGACAGTAAGCCAATTTTTCTAGATTTCCCTGGTGCTGTTAGCAATTTAGATTTGTCTATGAGAGAGGCTACACAAGGCTTAGAATATCAATTTAAATTCCTGAACTAAAAACCTGTAATAAAAATCTGACTTTCAAGTACTTCCATAACAGCACACGCAAGGTCTGCCTTAACCGATTGTATTGTTAATGCTAGAAATAAAGTTATGGTGGTATTTTTCTTCTTCTTCTTCTTCTTCTTCTTCTTCTTCTTCTTCTTCTTCTTCTTCTTCTTCTTCTTCTTCTTCTTCTTCTTCTTCTTCTTCTTCTTCTTTGTGATACATGAACTAGTGATTCTTGCTTCTAGCAGCCTAATCTGCAACCTACTTAAAGCCAAAGGTCTGGGTGGTACTCCCTGGATGCTAAGACTAACAGTTGTCAGCTAGTGAAGGCATTCACCAGATGTTGCCACCAGAGGCGTCCAACAACACTGCTCGTTACAGCCTTCAATCACCCCATTTAGAATTTACAACAAACTGAGCAGAAAGCCATTATAGCACCTTCAGCATCAAGTCTTCCTTTGGGCCGCAAGCAGAGTTCAGCAACAGACGAAGGCACCATCTGCTCCAAATTCACGTCACTTTTTCGTGGCCCTTCTGCCAATAGGAAGGAGTCCCAGATACAGTCTAGAAACACAGAGAGGTCATTTCCTGTCACTTGGGGAATATTAAAATCTCTAAGGGTTTCCAACAACACCTAGGAAAAGAACTTAGGCTGTAATTAAATGGAATAATAACAAACCATAATATAAGACATAAAATGAACAAATATTATGAATTAATCATACTTGGACAATTACAACCCATATGGCTTGTTAAACTCAATCTGCTACCTGTAGTGATATTGACTGCATACTGTACAGCCAACGCAGCAGCTTGTCCTCCCGCGCCCCTCCCCCAAGGATATCATGACTTAATTGTGTGAATGAGAAAATGAAGTACAAGTGGCCATGTGCTCATGAGTTGGTGTCTGTTTAAGTCTCCCATGTGGATCAAAGGTGGAGCTGCCATTAGAGTTCCGAAGACTGCCCACCGCATCCCCCGCTTAGAGACAACAAGGCTTTCCAACATAAACCCCCTTCTCTTTCCACTCATCCTGACCTTCGCACTGTCTCTGCTTTGAGATCTCTACAGCAGAAAGCTGGAAAAATGGCTTTTGTGTTCACCTTTCCAGGCAGCGGAGAAGGTATTTGTCCTGTCTAACAGGACACCACTGTCAGACAACAGCAGCGGTTCCCCGGAGAGAGCTTCACTGTTTGTGTTGTAAAAGTCAGTGATATGACCTGGATGACTGGCGAGACTTCCCATAACCAAGGCCACTGCTGATCTTCAGCAAATCCTCTAACTTATCTGAATGTGGGTTTCCACGGCCATAAAATGAGGAACCCTGATATCTACCAGTGTGTAACTGTCTCCCAAGTCTTATAAAACACACTCTAGGACAACAGTTCTCAACACATGGGTCTCCTCAATCCCTTTGGAGGTTGAGTGAGCCTTTCACAGGGGTTACCCAAGACCACTGCAAAACACAAATATTTACATTATGATTCATAGCAGTAGCAGAATTATAGTTATGAAGTATTGACACAATAATTCTATGGTTGGGGTCACCGCACCATGAAGAACTGTACGTATGAAAGCGTCACGGCATTAGGGAGGTTGAGAACCAATGTTCTACCAAGAACCTAATCCAGTAGCAGCCAGACTTCAAGAGATAGTGTTGAATGCCCTTTCTGAACATATCTGAAATTGAGCTGTTCAAGAGAAAGGAAGGAACTGAGGAGAATTCTCTTAACTTTGCAATGGCCAGGGCTACCTAGCCACCCAAACTAGAAACAATGCTCGAGAAACTGAGAACAAAGCAGGCTTACTTAGGCCTTTCCTCAAGAACTGGTTTATCTCAAAACTGTCCATCCAGAAAATCCTAGAAAATTCCACTGAATGCCTTTGGCTCTCCCTACCTTGTAAACTCAGAAACTGGGGAAAGTTGCTCAACTTTCCCAAGTAACCTTTACAAGCCAGCAAGCAGGGTAACTGTGCGCTCCCTGACACTGAGGTGAGACATAGCCCTGCTCTCAGCTTCCCTGGGCTGAGTGGTCCTAGCATCCAAACACACCTTTGTATGTGAGATCTGCCATTGGGTCAACTGAGTGCCCTGGACCATGAGCCCAGTCCTGTTTGGTCCCAAAGTAGCCAGAGAACCAACCTCTATGAACAAGCTTTAATAATGTAAGCATGATTTCACATTATCCCAGGGCAGTCGTGTGATGCATTTTCTTATAGACAGGGACATTCCTGGGTTAGCTCCTTGGGTCAATGTCAGTTACAACAGCTACCTTTCTGTATCCTTGCTGGTTGTTTTTTACTGTCAGAGACCTCTTTAGATAAATCACATCTAAACTCTGTGTGGACTACGGTGGAGCTCCAGAGATACCCATCTTGGAAGGGGCCAAGGTCTATAGATTCTGTGCTGAGTTTTACCCATTCCTGAGAGAACACACAGACATTGCTCTCCTTCTGGCTGCCCCTTCCAAATCACAGTAAAAACAACTCAAAATAAGGACATTTCATATAATTTTAAGAACTCAATGAAAACAAAATCAAAGAATTCTGACTTCCTGGCATCTTGGCGTGAACCTTGCTGCCCTTCTGCCTATATTGAGGAAGCACCTCCACCCCCGATTCTCATCTTATGAGGATGAAGTTGGAGCAGGGCATTTAGATACACAGCGATATTATTTTTACTTTACTGACCAATATTCTGCCTCAATTTTACCTATTCTTCCTGACCTGAGTTGCCTCTGCCTCTTATCTGGCTTATCAAAAACCCTCTTGGGGCTGGAGAGATGGCTCAGTGGTTAGGAGCACTGGATGCTCTTCCAGAGGTCCTCAAGTTCAATTCCCAGTGACCACATGGTGGCTCACAACCATTCTATACTGAGATCTTGTGCCGTCTTTTGATGTGCAGGCAAACATACAGGCAGAATACTGTATGAGTAATAAGTAAATAAATACAAAAAAAAACCTCTCTTTACTTTACTTTCTTCTTTTTAGACATGTTCTCTGGGCTGCATGCTCAATACACACCCACCCATAATGTATGCATTCATTTTCTCTTGCTTCTGTAACGTATTATTATTATTACTATAGTATCAGTGTCTGAGAATAACACAATTGAACTCTGGAGCTCCATTATCTCAAATGTTATCTCAGTAGTCTAAAACCTGGGTGTGGGCAGGGTGAACTTTCTGCATGCTCTGAGAGCCTACCTCACAACCTTTCCTGACCAAGCCAGCTCAGTTAGTCAATGGGGTCTCAAGGGAAGGAGTGAGGATTAAAAAGAAAAAGACAATTAGATAACAAACACTATAACATGACTTCAGCCAGTTCTGAAGCTGAAGCAGGTTTTTTTTCCAGTCTGCTTTTATATCGTTCTAGATACATAAAAAAAAGGTCAGTCCTAAGGCATAAACAGAGTAGATAAGGAACAAACAAAGCATAAACAAAGGTCCCAACGTCACTGTACACGGGGTCCCATTACTGTACACGGGGTCCCATTACTGTACACGGGGTCCCATTACTGTACACAGGGTCCCACTACTGTACACAGGGTCCCACTACTGTACACAGGGTCCCATTACTGTACACGGGGTCCCATTACTGTACACAGGGTCCCATTACTGTACACAGGGTCCCATTACTGTACACGGGGTCCCATTACTGTACACAGGGTCTTAACAAGACCTACAAGATACAAAGAACACATTCCTCAGCTGTATTTACCTTGAGCCTACTTTCTTGTCTTAGCCCAATGTCAAATTCTTGCCAAATTCCTAGAAGCAACCCCAAAATTCTCCACACTTTCTCACTCCTTCTCTAGATCCCAGAATATTTTCCTGTTGTTGTGAGAAAGAAAGAAAGAAATAGAGAGAGAGAGAGAGAGAGAGAAAGAAAGAAAGAAAGAAAGAAAGAAAGAAAGAAAGAAAGAAAGAAAGAAAGAAAGAGAGTCCTGGCAAAAGCAGCTCAAAGAAGAAAGGTTTTTTGTTTTGGTTTGGTTTGGTTTGGTTTTTGTTTTGGTTTGTTTTCTTTTCAAGACAGGGTTTCTCTGTGTAGCCCTGGCTGTCCTGGAACTCACTCTGTAGACCAGGCTGGCCTCAAACTCAGAAGTAAGAAAAGCTTTTAGCTCACAGTTCATCATGGCAGCTGTGTGAAGGCAGCAAAAGCTTGAAGCAGCCACTCACAGTATGTCTGCAGTCAGAAGACAGCAACGAACGCACACATGCTGCTGCTCAACTCCCTCCGTGTCTCTGTCTCTGACTCTCTGTTTCTCTCCCCTTCTACAGTCTCATCTACAACTGAAATAGGCCTTCCATATCCATCAACATAATCCAGATAATCTGGCAGGCTTGCTCAGAATCCCATGTGGTTCTAGATTCTGTCAACTTGACAAATGACACACACCAGAACAGCTCGAGACTCCTTCCCTTGCTCATGCTCAGATCTGGCGATATGGACTGAGCCATCTCACTGACCCTTCTCTGACTCATCATATGGCCTCTCTGTCTTTCCTTATAAAGACATTTATGAATTCGCAGGGGCCATCAGGACAGCCCAGGATAATCTTAAGGATCATAAGTAGCAGCATCCGTTCCCTCTTCCAGAACAACCTGGGACTAGTCTCTGGGAATCATGAGTCTGTCCAGCAGAATGTTCCTGTCAAACAGGTTCTCACATCCTTTATGGCCCACACTCTCCTTTGCTAACCACATTCTCACTGTGACTCACCAGACTACGTGTCCCTCTACATCCCTCTGACGACTGTCTCTTTTCCTTCTTTAGCTTCCTGCTCTTCCCCGACTGGCTTCAACAAATTGAGCAGCCACAGCATGATCTGTGCACATCACAGATGAGAAAGAG
Organism: Mus minutoides; assembly: GCA_902729485.2. Taxonomy (NCBI): domain Eukaryota; kingdom Metazoa; phylum Chordata; class Mammalia; order Rodentia; family Muridae; genus Mus; species Mus minutoides. The sequence continues at coordinate 162,085 of LR750539.1, forward strand.
AAAGATGGTGGAGAAGGAAAGGAAAGAAGGGAAGGGGAGGGGAAGAGGAAGAGGAAGGAGGAGGAGAAGGAGAAGGAGAAGGAGAAGGAGAAGGAGGAATCCAAAGAGAAAACAAAATAAGTCTAGGAAAATGTGTTCAACTTCATGAATTACTTCATTTAAACCATGATAGAAAACAATGGCTAAAATCAAAAAGAAGTACTAAATGTTGGCAAGGGCCTGGATCTTCAAACACTGTTGGTGGGGGTGGGGTGTAACTCCTTATAGCTACTTTAGAAAATTGCTTAGCAGCATTTACTAAAGCTGAACATATCCATATCCTAGGTTCCAGGAAGACCATATTCTATCGTATTTGTTATTTGTTACCTCCATTTCTCACCAATTGCAAGTGCCTGATGGGAAAGTATTGTCTGGTATACAGCTGAATCCTAGAATGATAGCTAACATATAGCAGGTGCTCAAAAAATATTTGCCATGAGTGAGTGAGGGCACCTAAGAGAGCCATTCATGGGTCACAGCTGTGACCTCTGACTTCACCCGCCACCTGAGCTTTACCCTAGCTTTTCCTTCTTTACCAACGTTTGACATCCAGATTGAATAGTCAAATAAAACGTCAGATTTCCTTCCCCTCAGCCTTCCTCCTGTGCAGATCCACCAGACCTAGCTTCTTCCTCTGAGTTTGCCCATACCTGATTTGGCTCCCACACACAGACCAGGCTTCCCAAAAGATCTGAGTGGCTGAGCGAGTGAGAGAACGGAGAGACTTTGAACAGTGCAGTGGAGAGCTGGCTGCATTTCACAGGCTCTTGGCATTTCTTCAGTCTCCAGAAGCTCCCTTGAGTCAGGGGAAGTCTGGAAGTCTCTACGGTGTCTACACTGACCATGTTCTTCTCCCTGTGATCACGTAGCAGCTCTCATTTTCTTTTCCTGGTTCTTCTCTGGGTAGAGTTCTACACTTAGCATATCTCTGTGTCCAGTGCTTAACTCTAAGGCCCTCCTTCCAGATGTCATGTCTTTCTCTGTCTCTGAGGCCCACTGAGGTCACCAACAGTGTCCTATAGGTTTCTATAGACCAATCCAGCATTCTGTACAGTATTAAGACCCTCCTTGTCCCTCCAATGGTGAGGAAGGCTTACCCTCCAGTCTTTGTCTCTTTGTCTAAAAAGTAAAACAATTCCTGTGCCTGTGTTATCCATTCCCTTGAGGTTCAAGGGATGGCATCTTCCCAGTCCCCTCCCCTCTGACCTAACTTAACACATCCAAAATCCTTAGGCAACAGTTAAGGGTGCCTCCCATTGTTCCTCAGTAAATCACCAGCATAGTCCTATGAGGTCAGTTCTATTTTTAACTACATTTGGCAGAGGAGGAAATGAAGGCACAGACACACAAAAGAATAGTCTGAACTCACAGACCCAGAATTTAAGGTAAAGTAAGCCTTGTCCACACCAACTCTCACCATCCCACCCCACCCTACCCACCCTACCCCACCAGTCAATATCAATCATGGAAGAAGAACAGGCAATGCCAGCTTGCTGCATGGTGAGTATTAAGTACTTCATAGCTAACATCTTTTGGGATCATACAATGCCCAGGATTTGGTTTTATGTGGGTTTTGTTGTTTGAGACAGTTTCATGGTGAAGCTCAGGCTGGCCTCAAACTCAAAATCTTCCCCTCCCCCAGCTTCCTGAGTACTAACTAGGACTGTAGGTATATGTCATCACATGTCAGATCATACTCCTTTTTTGATAGAGGTGAAGAATCTGATGTAGAAAAAAGTTAAGTATTGCACAAGCTCACAAAGTTCTTGAGTGGTGAACTCATCCTCCAAACCAACCTTTTGCCTCTGGATCCCAGATCCCACTGCCTTTGTGAGAAGTAGCCTTTGCCTGTGGAGGGCTGTGTGCCCAGAGAGCCAATGGGGGTGCATTGAGAATGCTTGAACACCCCGATTCCAGTTTGTGGCTATGGTTTTGACTCCATCTGGGACACTCACTGTACTCTAACAGCTCAGTATTTTACTCCACATTAACAGAGATGATAGTCTTTAAGGGCCTTTGAGTCTCTACGACCACTAAGATAGCTAGCTATCTTTTCTGCCTTTTAAACAGAAAGGATTCAGACCAGAGCAGAAAGTGTGCTTCAAACTCACGGGGAATCAAACGAGAAGGATCTGTTTCCATCCTTGCTGTCACTCTGCCCTGACTCCACAAAACTCCTGCCAAGATTGCTCAGCGGGGAAAGCAGTGGATTTCCAGTGTAAACACATGGGCCTTTGCAGTTCTCAAAGAGAGAGGTCTACTTCCTGTTCACATCCCTGTACTCAGGAAGAGGCCACAGCCCGTTTCCGGGGTTTCTGAGAAGACAGTACATAGTGTAAGCGGCCTGTGTAGGCAGGCCTGGTCCCCAGTAAGCCCAGCTGACATGTTCCAGCCAAGGCTTACTCCTTGCAGTCAGACCTGTTTGAAGTTTACTGCAGGGTCATGGATAAGATAAGGGAGTTTTTAAATAAATGTGAAGAAAGGTAGGGACCAAAGGTCACACCTGTCACCTGCCAAGAAGGCGATTGTCAACAAAGTGTGTGAAGACAGACACAGATAAACTTCCTGGCAAACATCCCAGAAAGCAAAAGGCCCCTTGCCAACAATTTCTCATGAAATCTCAATTCCTGGAATCGCCAACACTATCAAATTACTCCTGTGTGGTAAAATGTAGTGAGCCTTTGTGAGAAGGAATAGCAAGTCCTGGCTGCTGCGGAGATGCCAACGAAAGCAGGGACATCTTGATAAGACTGTTGGGTATATAACACGCACACTGTGATTGATGGATGGAGAGACTTTCTAATTTAAACGTTTTTCAAAATAAAACATGGGTTACTATCGGTGCAATGAAACGCCATGACCAAAAAACAAATTGGAGAGGAAAGGGCTTATGTGGCTCACATTTCTACATTGTAGTCCATCAGCAAAAGAAGCCAGGACAGGAACTCAAGCAAGAGGCAAGAGCTGGAGCAAAAGCTGTAGATGGGTGCTGCTTACTGACTTGCTCCGCCTGGCTTGCTCAGCTTGCTTTCTTATAGAACCCAGGACATGAATCCCCAAGGTGGCACCACCCACAATGGGCTGGGCCCTCCCCTACCAATCACTAATTTATAAAATGCTCTACAGTCTGACCCACAGCCTGATCTTATGGAGACATTTTCTCAATTGAGGTTCCCTTCTTTCGGATGACTCTATACAGTTTCAAACTGATGTAAAACTGCCCGGGACAGATGCTGTGTGCCTATTGCTAAAGAATTTCTTACTTTGTGAACCTGTGGAGCCCAGACAAGGTTCAAGGGGTACTCATTTTCATGCTTAGCACCCCACCTTTCCTGCCATGTCTCTCCTTTAAGTGCATATGATAGGAACAGCTAGTTGATGTGGTATTATTATTGTCATTATTTTGTAATTGAAAAATAAATAATTCTGAACATAACGGTGATAGAATAGATTTTTTTCTTCAAAACTCTTCAGAATAAACAAGCCACACTACACATGGCCCTTTCTCCTACTGTTGCACAGACACAGCCTTCTTGAGAAGGCTTCTTGTCATATTGGATTCTGGTCCTAAGGATGAGGCCTTATGTTTTTTATCACTTCACTTACTTGGGAGGGGTGTGCATATGTGACACAGAGAAAGCACAGAGGTCAGAGGTCAGAGGACTGCTTGCTGCAGCGGGTTCTCTCCCTCCACCTTGTCAGCCCCAGCGATGAAACTCAGGTCACCAGGCTTGGCAGCAAGTGTCTGTACCTGCTGAGCCGTCTCACTAGCCCTATCTATGCCTTACTTTCAATGACATCATAGCTATTATTGTTGAAGCCACTTCAAAGACAAGCGCTTAAAAATCTGACGAGCTGGGAAGACTTAAACGTTTATTCTGTCTCTGTGACATGAGCTGTATTTCAAAGTAACCCATTGACAACGGATGAGGGGGAACTTGTCCATAGGATTTCAGATAATAAAAATCAAGGAAAGAGCAAATGGTAAAAATGTCATGTCGTAACCCTCAGGTGATAGCTGGCTAAGCCAGTGAGCATCCATGGGGGCAGAGACGGGAACAGATAAAAAAGGAGGTATTCTCGGTGAACTCTCTCTAGTCCTGAGAGTGAAACCACAGTGTCCTACTGGAAGGGCCATCTCCAGCTGGACTCATTGATAAGCCTTAGCATTACTAAGCTTGGATAAAGCCTACATTTCCTTCTTCCTGGTATGATATAACATGAAGCAAAGTCAAATGTTGCACCTCCATAAGTTAAAGCCTTCATAATTAAAACACAAAAGACACCAGCTAAAACCAGAACCTGGAGCACCCAAAGAATAAGAGTCTTTTGAGAGAAGCCTGCCTGTCACTATACCAAGCATATCAGGCAGGGGAAGACACGTAGAGGCCTGCCAGCTGCATAGCCGGCCATCAGTGGAAGCCGTTACAGGTGCAAATGTGTGGCAGAGAGACAGGAAGGAAAAGAGAGCAGAACAGTCTGAGCATTGTGAAGAGAGGCAGGACTGGAGACAGGAGGCTAGAGAGAAACAGTCTGCTGTGAGTAGCCTGCCCTGCCATCTGAGGCCATGGTGAAGTCCCAGCCTGTGCTGCCATTGAGGGCCATGTCTAGGTTCATGGCCCTGCAGAAGCAGGGATCTGTGTCAATACCCATGGCCCATATTACCAGTAAAGACCGTGTGGAAGTCTCTGGACCCGGCTGCTGCCTAGACTATGTTGATGTCCAAGGGCTGTGCAGTGCTGGCTCCATCCCTCACTGTCTACAGCACTTGGCCCTGCACGCCACCTGGGCAGCACAGTACTGCTAGCCCTGGTGGCACGGGTGTAGGTGAGTCACCCTAAGTGTATGAGAGTGGGCATGCTGACCCTGACCCTTGGAGGGCTGCAGCATTTGGTGAGCTGGCCAGGGCAGTGCTGGAGAGCTTGCTCTGATGGTTTGGTTGCAGGAGAGCTGGCTGGCTGACCAACTCAGCTATCACCCAAGCCCAGATCCAGGGCTTTGAGTTGGTCCACTGCAGCATCTGCCTTATCTACAAATTGCTGGAGGATGTGAAGGGGCCGGTCCCTCAGATCCAAAGCTGCAGGATCTCTATGACACAGGGCAACAACAGGATATCAGAAAGGAGTCCCAGCGAGGATACAGTATCAATAATGTAGCAGAAGCCAGAGGCCTCAAACCAGACCAATGACTCATTGCAATGAACATTTGCAAGATGTGTAAACAGAAGGGTATATTGTGGGTCACACTATGATACACTATAGCTTCCATGACAAGATAGTTTTCATGTTTTGTTTATTTTTTTTATTTTATTTTTTTTTTTGGTTTTTCGAGACAGGGGTTCTCTGTATAGCCCTGGCTGTCCTAGAACTCACTCTGTAGACCAGGCTGGCCTCGAACTCAGAAATCCGTCTGCCTCTGCCTCCCAAGTGCTGGGATTAAAGGCGTGCGCCACCACGCCCGGCTGTATTTTATTTTTTTATTTTCTTTTGAAAGATAGGTTGCAAGGACAGAGGGCTGATACATGAGTGGGATTGGGGTCCATGATGTAAAAGTCACAAAGAATCAATAAAAAAAAGAAAGAAAGAAAATGTCTCTTGAAATGAATGGCATGAATTAAAGGGGAATGGATGAAAACTGTTTTAGGTTGTGTGTGTGTGTGTGTGTGTGTGTGTGTGTATCTGTCCATACATGCAGATGCTAGAGGGTAACCTCAGATATTGTTTCTCAGGAACCATTCACTTCATTTGTTTTAGAGAGAGGCTCTCACAGCCCTGAAGCTCTCCGATCAGGATGAGCTGGATGGCCGGCGAGCATCAGGGATCCTCCTGTCTCTAACCACGGCCAGCATGACAGATGCGTTCCACTATGCTTGACTATTTCACGTGAGTCCTGGGGATTGAACTCAGGTCCCCATGCTTGGGAGGCAAGCCCTTTACCAACTCAGCTATCTCCCCATCCTTCCAGTAGCTTTGGATTCGAAGACGCCAGGTGTACAGACAGTTGGCACATGAACCTCTTTGGGATTTCAATTTGAACAAATGACTGAAACAACTGGGAGGGGACCTTGAAATGTTTAATGTGAACGGGGCATTTTAAACAAAGCTAAGGAACTGTTTTCAGGGTGTGTTGTAGTTTGAATATGAAATGACTCTTAGAGGTTCGCATTGTCGTAGGTCTGGTCCCCAGGTAGGAAACTAAAGGAGGTGGGGCCTAGCTAGGCAGTAGGTGAGTAATTGGAGGCTATCTTTTGGGGAACTGTGCCTTCTTCTTGATCTCTCTCCTACCTGCCCTGCCTTGCCTCCCTCCATCCCACCTCTGCCATGAGGTAAGTACACCCATCGGCATGGTATCCTGTCTCTTTACAGGTCCAGAAGTTCAAATGCAAATGGACTCAGACATTTGTCACAGTGATAAGAAGCCTTGCTGACACAAAGTGCCATGAGGGCACAGTGGTGATGTAAGAAAAATGTGTCAGCTGAGTCGAGTCACACCAGAAGGATTCCAGGGTGAAATCAGTGTTTGAAATTCATTATATACATCTTCAGCAAAGGGCAAGGCTGGTAAATCACACATAGCAAAATAAGAAAAACTGTGAAGTGATGAATCTGTGGAGATACGCCGTTTTCCGCTCTTCCTGGGTGAATATTTGAACTTTTTATAATAAATAGATTTTAAATTGAACTAAATTCCACTTTGCTTTCTTGGAATTGAAGAAATAAATGATGCTGGAGAAAAACCTTTAAAATCCACCAGGAAAGCTCATTTTTAGAGCCAACTCCACTGCTGACCCCCGAAACTCCACTTCCAAAGAATCTTTTCTGCCTTTGAAGTTTATTAATGATATGAACACTACTAAAAATGGAATTGTAAAATTTATAGCTTGTCCTGGACTATATACCTTTTGTCTCGGAGTTTCTATAAAGAATCATTGTCCTCTCTAGTTGACCAGTTATCGTCGGGAAAATGGAAAATGCACATTCACTGAGCCATTAGTAAAAAAAAAAATCTAAAATCATATTCAATTCTCATCCCACCCCCCAAAATGAGCTATAAGGTTCTCTGAATGTTTAATGCTTCCCACCTATCAGGGACTAAGAATTATAAATATACCTGTGGCAACCTACAAATTTTAAACTGGAGATAAGACTAGGGGGTGAGCTAGTTCATCGGTTAAATTTTTATATGGTGTTTGAGAAGGCACACATGGAAAGTGTTGCAAAATTTTTACTTTATGAAATCTGTATTCACTGTATAACTCAAAGCAACAGCTTTGGCTTGATCAGATACACACACGTTGGTTATGGATCTTAGTTAGATCTAATTGCAAATAGACCCCTCTGACCCAGGCAGTGGGGAACTGTGTTGGTCTTCACACTAGGAAGGAACTCGATTCCTCACACAAGAGGGACTTGATTCAACTAGATGTGCTTGTACACACCTATAACCCCAACATTCAAGAGGCAGAGGCAGGAAGATCAGGAGTACAAAGTCATCCTTGGCTACATAAGAAGTCTGAGGTCAGTCTGAGCTATTTAGTGGCACACACCTCAGAAGACTAAGGCAGGATGATTATGAGTTAAAGGCTTGCCTGGGTTACATAGTGAGACCCTATCTTAAACAAGAAAGAATTGCTCATAGCCCACCATTTCTTAGTTTATCCCTGATATTACAATAAAAATTACAGGTGTGTATATTCTATAAAAGCAGCACAAACTCAGGAATAAGGGTATGATAGGTCATGTCTTTTGTATTGTTTACAAGAAATTCTTTATACAAATTGAAAAGAATACAAAACTACAACTAAGAAAATTTGTTACTTTAAGAAATAGTCAGGGTTTCTGTTCCTGCACAAAAACATCATGATCTAGAAGCAAGTTGGGGAGGAAAGGATTTATTCAGCTTACACTTCCACATTGCTGTTCATCACCAAAGGAAGTCAGGAGTGGAACTCAAGCAGGTCAGGAAGCAGGAGCTGATGCAGAGACCATGAAGGAATGTTACTTACTGGCTTGCTTCCCCTGCCTTGCTCAGCTTGCTTTCTTATAGAACCCAAGACTACCAGCCCAGGGATGGCACCACCCACAATGAGCCCCCACCCCCACTTGATCACCAACTGAGAAAATGCCTTACAGCTGGATCTCATGAAGGCATTTCCTCAAGTGAGGCTCCTTTCTCTGTGATAACTCCAGTTTATGTCAAGTTGACACACGAAACCAGCCAGTACAGTTCCTAAGTCAATCCAGGCAGTGTGTGGTACCTGATAACCTAAGTGTAATTAGTCTACTCTGCTACAGATCTGTCAATGTGGCTACCGAAGGAGTGGGAGATGACAGCAGCCACTGAGGACCATAGCGCCAGACTCTCACCACCATTGCTCAGGTTTAACCACGGGCTCTCAGAGAGGGAAGTCATCTAAACTCACCAGTTTCTGTTTGATTATGATTCTTCTGGCACATGTATTCAAGACCCACTCAAGCAAACTAATGGTGAGACAGGGGTATACCACAAAAAACAAGTTAGATAAACAGACAGAAAGATGGAGACAGACTAAGACTAAAAATAAATACAGCACTTGGGAGGCAGAGGCAGGCGGGTTTCTGAGTTCGAGGCCAGCCTGGTCTATAGAGTGAGTTTCCAGACAGCCAGGACTATACAGAGAAACTCTGTCTCGAAAAAACAAAAATAAATAAATAAATAAATAAATACTTGTCCAGAACCAAAATGGATCTTTTACTTGTAGAACAGAACCTTCTAGGAGCAAGGGTGTATGTTTGTTTTTGTTGTTGTTGTTGTTGTTGTTGTTGTTGTTTGCCAAGATCTCCCTATATAGCTTTGGTTAGCCTGGAGCTCACAACAGGTTGGCCTTGAACTCAGAGAGATCTGCCTGTCTCTGCTTCCTAAATGTTGGAATTAAAAGTGTGTGCTACCACATCCAGCTAGATTATATGTCTGGATGCCACAGAATCTCCTGTGGCACCATGCCCAGCCTGGTATCCTTCTCTATACAGAATCAAGCATGGCCACTCCCACAGCTTCTGAATTTGCATGCCTTTAATTAAAGAGATTGCATAACTAAGCAACTCTCTCAGGATTGATTCCAAGTTCCCAAGGGAGAAATAAAAACATTGAGAATAATCCAGTTCCAGCTTAGCATCTGTTCCTGATCTAATTGACCATACTGTTCAGATTAATTGACCAAAATGTGCTGGATTGAAGGAATAGAGTCCTGCCTCATGGGTAAGAGCTATCCTTACAGGAAGACCTCAGGCCTGCACAGGCATCCCTGAGTGTGCTATAGCCATCCACTTCACTCCTGTGTAAATAAGCATATGTTGAAAGTAGTGCTCTGGTAGGCTATTGTAATAAATTCACAATAAAGCAAAAATAGAAAAATTAGTAGTTTCTCTATTTACCAATGATGAACTTGTAATTTACAGTGGTTTAAAAGGGGAGCAGATCTCCTGAGATGGTTCAGTGCCTAAAGCACTAGCTATGTATGCTAATCTCATGAGGTCTGGGCTTCAGACCCCTCCCCCAACCCACATAAAGATCAGGTGGGTATGGCAGCACACTTATGATTCCATAGTTCAGGAGGCAGAAACAGGGGCTCCTTGGGGGCATACTGGCTATCTGGACAATTGGGGAATTTGAGGTTTAATTGAACGACCCTTCAAGGGTGAATAAGGTGGAGGAAAACATTTTATGTCAATCTCTAGCCTTTCCATGCACATGCATGTGCAAGCACACACAAAAACACACACACACATTAGAAAAAAGCCTTTAAAATGAGGTAAAATGTCTCTACAATGACGTTAAAACACTTAAGAAAGATAGAAAGATATTTCAGGAAGATTCTAGAAGGTGGAAAGACACATTCCATACTCACCTATTGGAAGAATTAACATTATGAAAATAGATATAAATGGAAAAATAATATACAGAGTCAATATAGTCCCCATCAAAATTCCAATGACATTCTTCATAGATTTGTGAAGATAACCCTGATATTTACACAGAAACACAGAAGTCATCCCAGTAGCCAAAGCAGTTTTAAGTTGGAAGAACCAACTGAAAACATCACAGGTACAAATTATACTCCAGAGCCACAATCACACAAACAGCATGGCTTCTGCACAAAACAATAGATGCATGAAACAATGGAACAGATTGAAGGATTCAGAAATAAGTCCATGTGGCTACAGCTTGTTTTATTATTTTTTCTTTACAAAGCTGTCAAAACAGCTTTGGAATGAAGATAGCCTTTTCAATCAATAGCTAAGAGTGAAACTGGGTCTACACTCTAAGTGAAAATTAATTCAAAATGAGTTAAAGGCCTTGCTATTAGCTCTGAAATTTTGAGACATTTAGAGATAACCATAAGACAGAGGAGCAGGCAAGGAGTTTCTGAAAAAGACTTCAACAGAACAGAAAACATCCTAAAATTTGAAATTACAAACGTGTGTACAGTATAAGAAATGATCAGCAAACTGAAAAGACAGCCTAAAGTGTGGGAAAACAAATGCCACCCATCTACCCAATGGAAATCTAGTGATATCTAGATCTACAGAGAGCTCTAAACATCAAATACAAAGAAACCCAACCAATCAAACAAGCAAACATGGGCTAACAAATTAAATGGAAAAAAATATTTGAAAAAAAGTATTCATGCTTAGCCATCAGGAAAATGCAAATTAAAGTAGCATTGAGATTCTATCTCCCCCACTCAGAGTGCCTGCCATCAAGAAAATAAACTACAATAAATGCTTGGGAGAGCTTTGTAAATACTGTGTATATACTGCATTCACTGCTGGTGAGGACAGAAACCTGTGTAGCCACATGGAAATCAGAAAGGAGGTTCCTCAAAAGCTAAAACTAGAACTCCCATACGACCCAGGTATATCATTCCTGGGTATATATCAAAAATAAAAAATAAAAATAAAAATAAAAATAAAAATAAAAAAACCTATAAGTCAGCATACCACAGAGACGTTTGCACATTCATGTCTACTGCTGCTCTGTGCTCCACAGGAAGAGATGGAACCAGCCCAGGGGGTTCATCAATAGGTAAGTGAATGGTTTAGCTATAAAGGAGAATAAATTTGTGACATTTGTAGAAAAATGGATAGAACTGTAGATCACTGTGTTATGCAAAATAAACCAAGCTCAGAAAGGGAAATATTATTTTCTTTCCTATGTGGATTCTATATTTAAGTGTATATACAAATATACATAGGATATGAATCTAGAAAGGAGACTGAGGCGGAAGGAAAAGAGCCCGAAAGCAGCGACAGAATCAAACAAGAGGGGATGGTTGAGTCTGTGAGAAGAGAGCAGAAGGAACGATTTGTGTGGAGGAAGGACTAACAATTGGGGGCCAGGTAAACAGGGGAGGGCAGTGTGGGAGAGAATAGGAGCAGATGTGTAAATATGTGTGTGAAAACTCATCACTTTGCATGCTAAGAAGAATTAATTTTAAAATAATTTTAAAAAGTAGTGTGTCATGAGAGCTGTCTCAGTAGAGTGCTTGCTCTTCTTCCAGAAGACCCGAGATTGGCTCCCAGAAGTCACGTCAGGTGGCACATCACTATCTGTAACTGCGGCTCCAATGGATCTGATACCCACTTCTGGCCTCTGTGGGCATCCTCACACTCAGGCACATACACGCACGTGTGCACACACATGCACACATAGATACACACACAGTTAAAAAGGAGAATTATGAAGGACTTCCCCTAGAGTTTCTTGCATGGAGTACAAGAGAAATAACTCTGAAATTCTGATATCAAGTAGAACAGTTTAGCCAGAAGGCCATCCTCCTCCCCGAAAGATTGAACCCAGATTTCTGACAGGTATTACTTCTCCTTAACCTCCTTCACTTCTGTGACTCGCTGTATATCGGGTCCTGCATAATGGTGTTAATGGCTGTCCATCAGTGTTGCCTGTACATAGTGTTATGGTCTGTTGCTATTTCCCATTTCAATGATGCAGAATGGAAAAGTGGGAGAATGAGAGAGCATCAGGGCTTGTGATGGTGATATCGAATTCTCTGCCAAGTGAACAGTACAGGATTTCACATCCACCCACTCGATGGATTACAGGAAGCTGAAGCATCCTTCAGAAGGGGGCTCTGCCCTGGCGTTAGATGCAGCAGGTTTTAAAAATCTACTCTCCTTCCAGCCAGCAGCATGTGGGTAGATGTAGTGGTCCAGTTTCCTGTACTGTGAAGATCCAGTGGGTGCCCAGGTCTTGTGAATTTGGGAAATCTGAGAAAGAATGGAAACCGTAGGTGGAAAGGGTTCAAGCCAATGAAACATCCCATGTCTAATGACTCCTGACCATGGGAGGGCTACGCACTATTACTCTAACAAGAAAGGACACATAGTGTGTGTAGGAAAAGAGACAAACAACAGATCTGACCATACGGTGGAGGAAAGTCCCTAGAAGGTCACACATAGACCCACACGGACCTTAGGAAAATAAACATCATTAGTTGACATCAGGGGTGTCGAGGAATGAGGTACCTTCTACGTCTCTCCCTTTGGTCGAAAATTGGCAAAGGCCAATCCTTCCACAGTGCACATTTGACAGCCATTTGCATTTTTCTAATTTTGGATTCCTGCTCCAGTAATCACATAGGACATTCTTGACATCTTGGCAACCCGCACCCATGTTCATGAGTGAAGGTGTCTAATCCCAGGTTGACTAATCCACTTGTCTAAATTACATGTCAGGTGACCGTGGGATTGGCTGCTTGTATTCAGTTTAGTGCAACTACGCAGGGCCTTTTAACATCTCCAGTCACACGAAGCACATGTTAGGATAAATCGGCTGACTTTCTCCACCAGCTCTTGGCTCCATCTCCGGATAACTTCTCAGTAAGAAATAGAGTGGGAGCTCAATATGCAGGACCCTTTCCTCTCCACTGGACTTGAAATAGAAGAAACAAGGAAGTCTAACCTGGCCTGCTCTCTGTGCTCAGGCACACCAGAACCTGTAAGAAAATGAAGGAAGCTGAGAGGAAAAAGTCACACGAATAACGCATTCTCCATTGGACTGTAATGTGGTTTCAGATCTAGCCACAAAAGTAGGTCCCCATCTGTTCTTAGATATCCCAATTTCCTTCTCTAAGGAAGGAAGCAGCTTGGGTAATGGATAAAGATGCAAATATCAGTGGATGAGTTAAGGTTGCCTTTTTTTTTTTTTGAAGGATGAGTCAGGTAGCATTGTGGGCTCTTTCCACAACAGGCTGTGCATCCAATACATTAGATCAGAACTAAGAGTCTGTCGAGAGTTCAGGAGACTGTTATCTCTGAAGGCTTCCAGGACTGGCAAACTAGACCATGGCTAGAAAGTGTAAGTGCCACCATGCAAGGAAAAACATTCCCTGTAAGTAACTCATCATTAGCAAAGGTGCCCCAGGCTTCAGCCAATGGGTGGCCTATTTTTTACTCTGGTTTTAAAATAGCCCTAACTGGATTAATTACTTTTTTTTCAGCTCCAGCGTCTGTAGATGCTAAATATCTAGATTAGTAACTCGTTGAGACTTGGGAACACTAAACTGGGACCCCGATGCAGTCTTTTTAGATAGGATCGTACTGGGTTGCTCCGGCTTTCCTGGAACTCACTGTGGAGAGTAGACTAGCCTGGGACTCACAGAGATGTGCCTGCCTCTGCCTCCCAAATGCTGGGGATAAAGGTGTGCACACCACCTCTAGCTCAATCCTGTCTTCTCTTTACGGAGGGTGGGAAGCAGAGAGTTATGGAAAGTTGAGGAGGGGGGTTACAGGCCTTCCCCATTCAGGAGAGCAATATATTGGAGGAAAACCCAGGCAATGTGATCAGAAAGACATCAAGGTTATTCTTAAGTGGAGCTGCGGGCGCACCTGGGATGATCAAGTCCAGACACTAAGTGAAAACAACGAAAGGAGCTAGAAACCAAGAATAAGAGGCAGGACACTCAGATGTGGATGCAATTGGGTTTGGGGAATGAGCAACGGGAACAAGCCTGGAACATTCCAGTGTAGTGGTTATCCAGTGTCCTCGGGAACTGCCCAAAGTCAGATTTTCTCGTGGGACCCAACCTTCCCAAATCTGTGTTGCTCCCTCCTCTGAAGGTATCTTCCCATTTTTCTGTCTGAGGACCCACATCAGTCCTCACCCAGCTCTGCCGGCTGATCTACGGTGAACCTGACGCCGTCTTCTAATACGCTAGCATCGCCGTCATCTTATTCTCACTGAGAATCTTGATTCTCCATCCGCCTCTCACTGCTCCACGCCCTAGCCCGTCGAACTGAACTACTCCATGCCAAAGGCTTTCCACTTTGAAATCCTGGCATTCAATCATGCCCGTGGCACATGAAGACTCTTGATAATAAAATAATAAGTAGACATGAGATATGAAGCACAGACATGTCTAATTTAACTCTTCCCTCTAAATGGCAGTAAAGCTCCAACAGGATTTTTTTTTAAGCAAACAGTTTGACAAAAGCATGCAGGCATACAGAGAGGAAAAATAAGGTGGAGACAGTGAGAAGAAAACTTGGGAAACTGGTAAACAGGTGGGAAAATGATACCTGACCCCAGCAGACCTGGAAAGCTTTCACCCACCAAAGGATACTAAAGGAGACCAATCTGATGCCCTTGACATCATAATCATTCTAGTCTCGTGCCACCCCATCCCCTGGAAAGAAGACTGGGATGGTGAGAGGGAATGAAAGGCTGTTAGGTCCCTGTATCTCTTCTTTAGTATAGACAACAGGGACAATCACCCTGCCAGCCACATAACTAAAGGGCTACTCTTTAGACAGAGTAATAAAAGAGCTCTAGATTTGATAGCCCCAGGCACAGTGAAAGGTGCGTCTATCAGATGGGAACAGCAAGTGCAGATCTCCATGCTTCCTTGTCTGGTCTCCAGCCTGCTGGCTTGCAGTATACCCTCTGTGGGAGGAGACAGAAGGATCCTCTCTGTGAATATTATGGGCCAAGAAAAAGTCCTTCAAAGGCAGGCTGTATGGTATTGGCGTGCAAGTTACATGCCTTTACACCAGCTCTCCTGCCTGTATTTAATGAAAGGCCCATATCTTCTCAAAGTATATAACTGTTATCCTACTTGTGTATGTTAAACCTACTATCAGAAAGGCAAGAGTGTCAAAAATGTGTGTTCACTGATAGTGTCTAGGAGCCCATGATGACATTATTTTATACACTTTCCATGATACTTGCTTCCAATTATAGGGAACCATAACCCAACCCTATGAGACTGAGGCCCTGACTGGAGACTCTGGGCTTTAGCTCAATAAGACCCTTTTGACCACACCCAGGCAGTAACAGATGAGGCAGCTGCCAGGAAAACAACATCCACTTCTATAACGTGACTAATGAGCCATAACTGATACCACCAAGAAATTAAGGTACTGTGTCTCTCACCCCAACCTCAAAGCCATGTGTGTGGTATGGCAGTGCAGTAATAAGGTCTAGTTTACTTGATTAAATAATCCCACAAGGGCCATGCTCCTGAAAGGTTGCCTAACTGACTTCGAATTATTTCATGAAACCAAAAGAACATGGGAAAATCAGACTCTGCAGGGAAAGACGCCTCGGGAGAGGAGGACAGCAAGAACACTGGGAAGAAGTGAAGACACTAGCAAGCAGGTTCTAAGGATGGCAAACCAGTCCTCTTGTCTTCTCTGTTTAGACGAAAAAGCTAATATACATATCGTATCCAACTACATCTGTTCGAAGGATAGGCGATCTCTAGTGGCTACAGAAATCCTGTCCAGGAATAACATGAAGTATCTCACTCAACACATGGTGCTCAGACTAACCTAGGCAGGTGTGGTAGGTAAGTAACTAGCATTGTGTTATGTTTCTTGAGTGCTGGGTGCCCTGGTTCTGGCTATTCCAAGGAGTATTTCTACTCTGTTAGTGCATTTCCAAATGAAGTCTGGCCCAAGGGTCTTACATAAGCTTTACACAGCATCCCATAGGTTAGAGAGCAGCAGCAACCAACCGCAGCGATTCCAGAGCGTAAGTGACACGGTTCTTAAAGTCAGACATGTCTCCCTACCCAACTCCTATCATTATTTTATTTTAAGATTCCATTTTGTAGATTAAACAGTGTCTATCTGGCAATTAGGGGTGCATTTTTGTGTTCTAAGGAAAGCAAAAACAAAACAAAACAAAACCCCGACTGTCTCTAAGAGGGTCATTTTGCTCTTTAGTTTTTTCACAGAATTGGACTAAATCATGGCAATTAGTGTAACGGAAATGTTTACAGCAATCTCCGATGGCAGTTTCGCTAATGTAATGATTTAGCTCAAGCCCAGTAAAACATGAGCCTGTATCATTAGGATGAATCAGAATCAAAAGCAAAGCAACTTTTTGCATACAGTAATTCAACATACATCATCTCATCAGCAAAGGCAACTATAAAATTAAGAATATACAATTAGTCAATCAGATGGTTCCTGAATTAATTAATTAAGCAAGGGAAATTAGCAAGCCAGGACAGGACCACATCCAACAACATGCCTTCCCTTCTCAAAGCAACCCTTTCCATTGATTTTGATCCAGTGAGCCAATAACTCACCATAGGATTTCATCTCCACCAGCTCAAGACAGGGATCAGATGTCTTCCAAACCAGGCTTTGCACTAGTGGTCAGTGAACACACTTGGTCCCTTGGCTGGGTTTTTACCTCTAAGAGCAACTTGCTTTCTTCTATTCATGGTAGAGCTGTGTCATGAATAACTCCTCAAAGGTTCAAACAAGAGCTACCATCACAACTATTTGAAGACCAGCTTCAGCAAATTCCTCCATTAGAAAACAGAGTGGACACAGGCCTTGGGCTTTATTTAGTATAAGAGATCTGAATAGACAGTATTTTCAGTTCCAATCTGGAACTGAAGAACTGGCCAGGATGAAAAACTGGCCACCCTGGCGCCCCCTTGTCTCTTAGAGTTAACTATTACCTTAAGCTGCTACCTAGGGCTCTTGCTGATGTTTGAACTAGCCAATCATGTGAAACCGCGCCAATTTCCCTAACCCCCCTACCCCATTGTTATAAAAGCTCCTAATTTTCGAGCCTCGTGGTCGACTCTCCCACCTCTTGCATGGGTTGGGTGTCGTCCCGCGGAGCTCCGTGAGTAAACCTCCCTCATGTGTATTACATCAAGATGGTCTTTCGTGGTTCCTTGTGTGTGCGAACTCCTGAGACTCGAGTGGGGTCTTTTTCATGGACCTAACAGAACTAAAGAACACATTTTATAATGATAAAAGAAACACATAATGATGTACCTAACTGAGTTTTGCAAACAAGGAAGCCAAAGCCAACAATTAATGAAGCAAATTGACAATGGCACAGCCGTTGTTAGGGCATTTGATTGTATCCAGCTGTTAAAGGCCACGCTGCAAAGAATGATTCCTGACATAAGAAAATTTGATACTATATTGTGGGAAACTAATTACAAAGTGATATCCCGATTAAAGTATGATCCCAATATTTTAAAGCATTTCTATTGAGTTATATATGTGCAAATGAAAAATCATTAATAATGATTATCTCTGCATGACATATATGGATAATTTTTACTATCTTTGTATTTTCCTGTATTTCCAATTTTCCTTACGTGGATACATATTATTTTTATAATCGCTCAAAATAATATATAATCCCCATTTTTTAAAGTAGCAATTTTACCGACCTGAAAATGTGTATTATTGGTCTGATTATAAAAAAAATATCAGAAACAAGCACTCACTGTCCAATGACCCTATGAACAAGTCACAAAAAAACAGCTTGATATTTTGGTTCCAAAACTAGCCTATGCAAGATGCTTTTCAGTTCTTCCACTTCAATGAGCAAGAGTCCTTCTTCAGCTAGTACAACTTCCAAAGGAAATTTATATTTTCTCAAAAAGACAGGACAATGCACGCACCATTCATTATCCAGGGTTTCAGAACTGTGGGAGACATCAAGCCTCAGGCAACTTACCCCTCAGCTATAAGCAAAGAGGTGTTAGCTGGGAGTTAGGAGACCTGATTCCCTCACGGGCACTTAGCCTCAGGCCACCAAGACAGCACCCTCCACCAGGACTTTGGTACCAGATCTGACAACAGAGTTTGAGGACTGAGGAACAGGATGGCTCTGATGATGAGCTGGATAAATGTAGGTAAAGAATCTGTCAAAAGCAAAAGACTAGGAGAAGCAAAGAAAATAAGGAATGGAAGGAAATGGGAGGGGGGGCAGCGGAGCAGAGCCCGCAGAGTATGCCCTAGAATTGACATTTGCTTGAACTGAGACCTGAGCCAGATGACCCCAGCACCTGCTTTCTCACAGTGCCTGAATCCCCACTGAGAGATGGGAACATGCAATCAGATGTTCCCTGTGTCCTATACTACCGGGACACCATAAAAACACTGAAGGCTGCAGGGGCCACTGTAGAGTCATCCTCTCGGCATTCTGAATCTCAATATCAAAGGAGAAAACAGCGGCTAAACAATGTCCTCTGCTAATTGTTTGTAGAGGAGGAAAGGGCTAGAGAGGGAGACCAAGGCAGGGTGGGGATGCACAACTGACACACTTATGGCTGAAGAGTGTCGTCATAGAACAGAGAGGTCCCCAGTTTGCACACTGGGAGCATCCGCTCCTGCGTTCCTACGGTTGTGCAGCATGACAGCCTCGCACAAAGACAAACACATTGAAATGCTGCAGACTAGATGGCAGAACGCTTCTCAAATATTTGCTTCCTGTAAAAGTGTGTAACATGAAGAGAGAAGCCAAGAATAATGAATAGATAATGATTAATTGCTTAAGGGCCTGCTGAGGGCAGGGTCTGCATTTGTTCAAAGTCACTGAAGCCCACTGTCCTGGAGACATAGGAAGAAGTTCAGAGGAGATAGGAGGTTTTGGCATTGAGGAGCAATGGCCAAGACATCCATTCTCAGGCCCTGAACTGATGTTCCCAACAGAAGACCCGTGTGATGGGAGAACCATGGGATCTCTGTCATGTCCTAGTGCAAGAAAACCACCTTCCCCTTTAGGCACAACCTGCTCAAGGGTTCCATGTGGCTGCCTGCCTTTTAGGACGTTAAAAGAAAATTGGCTTTGTTTCTCAGTTTTGTAACTTTCTGGACTAATCAATCAGTTCATAATTTGCTTGATTTTTAAAATGAATTATTGATTTCTTCCTTATCTGGATATAATTGACAAATACAAACAGTATTTTTTTTAAGGTGTGAAACTTAATGTCTTGGAAATGTATAAATACAGAAATGACCAACACAGTCAAGATAGCTGCCACATCTGTTGTCTCATGATTACCTCTATGTATGTACACGTATGTAGTAAGAGAAGCTAAGACCTGTCAAGTGTGCAATACTCTATGGTTATGAATCCCAGGCTACATATTATACCTCCAGAACTTACTCACCACGTGTAAGTGGAGATTAATATCTGGCATCATGCATAATTGAAGAGTAATACTTGGACCAGCACCTTCCCTCTTAGCACTCCCAATCATTAGCAGCCACCATGTTTACTTTGCACATCTATGACCACTTTATATCAGCCATGTTATATCCCACATTAGCAAGATCATGCAGGCTTTGTCTCTTTGTGTAAGTGGAAGCCTTTCTCTGTCTTCTTCTTCTTCTTCTTCTTCTTCTTCTTCTTCTTCTTCTTCTTCTTCTTCTTCTTCTTCTTCTTCTCCTTCTCCTTCTCCTTCTTCTCCTTCTCCTCCTCCTCCTCCTCCTCCTCCTCCTCCTTTTCTCCTTCTCCGTCTCCTTCTCCTTCTCCTTTCCTTCTCCTTCTCCTTCTCCTTCTCCTCCTCCTCCTTCTCCTTCACTTCTCCTCCTCCTTCTCCTTCTCCTCCTTCTCCTTCCCCTCTTCCTCCTCCTCCTTCTCTTCTTCCTCCTTCCCCTCCTCCTTCTCCTTCTTTGGTTTATGTACATGAATGTTTTGCCTGCATGTATGTGCTCCATGAGTGCAGTGCCTGCAGAGGTCAGAAGAATGCAGCAGACCCACCTGAATTGGAGTTACAGATACTTGTGAGTCACAACCTGGATGCTAAGAACCAAAACTAGACCTTCTATAAGAACAGCAAGTACTCTTAACCTCTGAGCTATCATTCCAGCTCCCTAGAATCCCTTCTTTTTTAAGATGACATGCTAACTCCAGCCAACACTTACATTATATTTCCTTTTTCCATTTACCTTTTGATGGACATTTAAATTGTTCTTGTATCCATATCTTTATTCTCTATTAATAATAATCTTCAGTGGATATGGGGTGTAGCTCTATCTTGAACATAATGATTTCATTTTCTTTGGCAGAGGCACTGATGGGTCACATGGAAATTGTATTACTAATGTTTTGTGGAACTTCACTATTGTTTTCCTAAATGATGTTCAAATTTGTCTTCTCATCAACAATGTACCAGAACTCCCCCTTTCCACACCCTTGACAGTATTTTTGTAACAGTTGCTCTAAAAGGTCTGAGGTGATATCTCATCGTGGCTTGGTTTGCATTTCCCTGAAAATTAACAATTGCCCTAGTTTGCTTTCTATTGCTGTAATAAACATTATGAGAAAAGAGTTTATTTGGCTTATGCCTATATAGCACAGTCCATCATTGAGGGAAGTCGGGGCAAGAATTCAAGCAGGAGCCTGGAGGCAAGAATTGAAGCAGAGACCATGGAGGAGTGCTGCCTACTGGATTGTTCCCTAGGCTTTTGTTAAGCTATTCATTCCAGGATTGCTGTCCAGGACTGATATCACTCACGAGTGGGCTGAGCCCTCTCACATCAATCACTAATGAAGAAAATTCCTCTAGGCCAGTCTGATGGAGGCATTTTTCTCAGCTGAGGTTCAGCCTTCCCAGATGAGCCTTGTGTAGAGTTGACATAAAACAATCAGCACAGTGATGCTGAACATCTTTCATTTACCTACTGGCTACTTGAGTGTCTTGTTTTGGGGAATTTCTATTCCATCCTATGAACTTTTATTTGTTTGTTCATTTATGGTGACGGCCCCGAATGTGGTTGGCAGATGCTCACAGTGAACTGCATCCCCAGCCTACGGCCGCTTTTAAACATGAGTTGTTTGGCACGCTTTGCTCTTGAGTCTTTTGAGCTCCTTATATTCAGACTCCTTATATAGTTTGATTATTGATCTATGAGTTGAAATACCGCCCCCCACCAAAAAAAAGCCATTTCCATGTTAAACATCTTACCAGGCCAATTGATTGATTAGAACTTTAATGCTTGTGGAGAGTCAGCACACAGCAGATTTAGGCCAAATTATCTTGGGCTATCTTAACCTCTTAAATAGTCATTTATTGTCCACCTCTGTGTGTAACCTAAAATTCTTGTAACTGTTAGGTAAATCCTATAGAATGCACAAACCCAACCTAAGGCTCCACCTACGCAAAGGCTGAGCGTGTCATCGGGTAGCATCTGAGGTCTATAGCAGAGATTTCCCTTACTTCACTGTATCTACCTACCTGATATTTCCACTAATGTGCTTCTTAAGTATCTTGAGTCATAGCAATTTGGTTCTGTTCCTTTTTACAAACAAAACAAAACAACAAAAAAACAAGGTTCATGAAATTGCTACCAGGTTGGGACATGGTAGTTGGAGCTCTTGGCTCTGTGCCCTTTAAATGTGATCACTCATATTTTGCTCTACAAATAAACTGTCTCTTATTTGATCTGAAGTGACATAGCTCTGGTTTTTACATCAACAAACCTTTGTGAGATGTATGGTTTACAGACATTATCTACAGCTTACTTTTCCATCCTATTGATCGTTTCCTTTCCTGGTGAGACGTTCCTTAATTTGATATAGCTCTATTTATTTGATTTTTTTTTTATTTTATTGAAAATTACGCTGTCTTACTTACTATGCCAATTTAACACATAAGAAAGCAAAGTTAAGGTGCCTTCTGTAACGGTCATGTCACATCCTACCCGGCCGTCACAGATTTTCCCATTTTGTTTCTTCCCTAAGGGTAAACTTTTCAATCAGTCTGGTATGTATCTTTTAGAATACACATAGTAGATATTTGTATACCTGTAGATACATAGCTATGTTAACTATATGGGGTATATTTTACACAAATGATGTCACACATTTGTGTGACATATTGGCCTTTAACCTGCTTTATTCACTTACAAATCTCACATGAAAATGTGTGTGCTTACGCATGTGCATGTGTTTGTCTGTGCCAGCACATGCTATGGCACATGCATGAAGGTCAGAGGACAACTTTGTGGAATGAGTTCTCTTCCTCCACCCATATATGACTTCCAGAGATCAGACTCAGCACATCCAGCTTTCTAGCGTGCTTCCTTACCCAGTGAGTCATCTGGCTGACCCACTGGAAGTTTTTCAGTGGCGGTACATTCAAGTTTGTGTGAATGGTGGAGACTGAGTACAGGCTCTTGTCCATGCTAAGTGCATGCTGTACCACTGAACTACACCCACAAGCTATTCTACTCCTAATGACGGTTGCATAATTAGAACCACTGTAGAGCCTATAGCTTCTTAGCTTGTTTAGTCCCCCCCCCCCTCCTCTTCTCCCATCACAATCATAGTACAGCAGTAATGAACCTTGTATGTAAAACTTTTGGAACCGATCCAACTCTTTCTTTGGAACAAGTGACTAAGTGGAATTACTATAAATTAAAACAGCTTGAGCAAAATTATGTTTTCCCCCCTAGGCCTCACCAATCACACCTTTACCAGTTATAATGAGTGTGCCCACTTCCTCAGTCTTCACCACCACCAGATATTAGTGGTTTTCCAGTCAATACATCAGACAATAATAGCTCGTTCCTAGTGGCGTTCTCAGCATTTTGAACACCAGTGAATCTGAGTGACGCTTGTGAATGCATGCTCTCCTTGTTGTCCATGGTTTACAATTATGACGGCTCTGCTTTTTCTATCTTGATTTACACTTCCATCCGAAATGTGTATTAAATCTCCATTTAAAATTTTTTTCTAGAGCTTTGTATTCTCTTCCACTGCTCGGTTACTAAAAATGGTCTTAACTAAAGTTGCTAACTAGGCAAGACGGTGCGGTGATTCACATAAACTATCAATGGACCATGACAGTCCGTCATCAAGACTATATTCCCAGGTGATTACTGTCTATACTGGCTTGCCCGTGAGTCTTTCTGGGAGATTGTCTTAGATACATTAATTGATGTAGGAAGATTCATCCTATGTGGCCAGGTCCATTCCCGAGGCAGAGGGTCCTGATCTATATATGCATAGAGAAATTGATCTGAACACAGCAAGCAATCATGCGTCCGTTTCTCTCTGCTCTAGACTATCGGTGCAATGTGTCTAACATGTTCAAGTTCCTGCTGCCTTGACGTCCCCACAGTGACAAACTGCAGTCTGGACTTGTGAGCTAAAATGAACCCTTTCTCCTTTAAGTGGCTTTCCGCCAGGGTATTTAGCACAGCAAGAGAGATGAAACGTGGACAGGTGGCTTTGCCTGTACAATACATTTTGTTTCCCAGGGGAAAAAATATTCAGAATCAGCTACACACAGAGAGAGATACACACACACACACACACACACACACACACTGAAGGAGTTAGATTTTCTGTGTAGTGGTTAAGTCTTACAGTTTGTTTAATATGGATTTTTACATAGTCTTTAAGTTTCTATCTAAATTTTGTTTGCATGCGTTTGGTTTTTAGTTGGTGTCAGACCTGATGTCGTTCACTGCAATGTGCTTACTAATTTAACCACAGTACAAGTGAAGTTATTTTACAGATTTCCCATAACTCAGTTTGTTGTCATTCTGTTTCTTGGCACTATGTTGTCAAATTAATTTGCTTTAGAAGTGAACAGGCCAGAGAGGACAGACCAATGTCTCTTGACTATGGAGTATGATAGGCAGATCTACTTCAGGAAACTTCTAATTTGTAAACCTCTTCTGGGATCTTTAGTAAACCAAAAAGCAATGTTTGGGGCCATTTCACACACAGGTATACTATATACAATTACATTTAAAAACAAACTCCCCTGATTTTGGGGAGATTGAAAAACAGTGTGTGAAGGAGGTTGCTCTGAAGACAACTGGCCATTTAGAACAAATTCAAGGCTCCTTACTAAAAGCCTGCTGGCTGGGTCCACATGTTCTCCTTGTAAAGATGTGTGTCCCGTAACCTACCCTGTCTCCCCTGCTGCTAACAAGCTCTGCTCGGCAATACCTATTCTCTTAGTTGCCAAACTCTCTGTTTTCATTCATATTCAACACAGTGCTTTGGCATTTTGGGTCATCATCAGTTTGGCTTCCTATCCAGACTTTCAATCACACTGGAGCTAACACTAGCAAAAAGAAAGACCATCAAAGGCCTCTACAGACTACGCTTTAGTGAAGGACACTCAAGGTTTTTTTTCTTAATGGGACTAGACAGACAAAAGGAGAAATAGTTGCTGCTGTTGATTTAGTTTTGAGAGAAATTCTTTTCACCTAACTAAATTGATATGTTCTGGTTTCAATGGAAGAACATTCCAAGAAAGATGTATGAATGAGTGAATCAATCGATAAATAAATGAACAATCTATTTTGACGAAACAATTTTCTCAGTGTAGAATGCTTCACTTAAAAGCCTATTAGAAACTGGGTTTGGGGCTAAAGAGACAGCTCATTGTTTGATTAAATGCTCACCATGCAAGTATAAAAACAAGAACTTGGATCCCTGCAGCCCACACAGAAGGTAGACAGGTGTAGCAACTACATGAAAATCCCAGCACTTGGGAGACATAGACAGGGGATGCCCAAACAGACTAGCTACAGTAACTGGAATAGATGAGTTCGGGGTTTAATGAGAGACTTTGACTCAAAGAAAAGAGAAAAGAAAGGGGAAGAGGAGGGAAGAACACTCTAATAATAATAATTAAAAAACCCTTTAGGAATTTCTGTATATTCTATATGTTAAAATAAGATTTCTATTTAAATATTCTAATATTCTAACAATGGAACCGTAAGCATGCATATTTGCACACACACAGAGATACTCACATGCACATATAGAGACATGACACATGCATGCACATGTACACATACACACACAGAGACATACTCATACATACACATCTACACACACACACTCATACAGAGACACATAAAGGAACACTCACACACACACACACACACACACACACACACACACACACACCTGAATCTTGACATCTTTAAGTACACCTAGAACCCATCAGAAGAGATCTAAAGTACTCTATCACTAGTCTTATATCTCAGAAATGCAGGGGTCAGCCACTTCTTCATGGTACCATGAAGATACAGCACATGGACACTTGAGCTAGAAGGCTCTCAGGAGGGGTAAGATATTGAGCACAGGAAAGAGATTAGTGACTTCATTTTATTGTAATTTTTGCTTCTGTTTCTGCAAATAGATTTCCAGAGTTTTGATTTTATGTAATCAAAACTCTGTATACACGTGACTGATGGAATGGACATCAACCCATTGCTCTCAAGGGAGGATGATTGACCAAACACACAGCTCAACACTCTGCCTACTGCCTAACATCCTCAGATCCAAAACAAACACACAAACAAACACAACAACAACACAGCAAAAAGTTTACAGCACATGAAACTGCAGGTATTAACGGAAGTCACAAAGAAGCTTCTTTCTGGCTCCTGCTGGGCCCAGGTGACACGAAGCCTTGTCCCACTTCCTGTTCTCTCTGCCTCCTGCCTATGGTTGAATCAGTGATTAACCAGCACCCGCCCCTGCCCCTATGCTTCCCCAGCCGAGGTGTGGCAGGCAGAGACTCTGTCCGTGATGGACTCTGTCCCTCTGTAACCAAAAGTCAAAACAAACCCTCTCTTCCTCGAGCCACCTTCTCAGAGCCTCTTACTACAGCAACAGAAAGTGCCTGCGTCCCCACCTCGGCTCTGCCATTCTCATCCCTGGTGACACTGCAGAAGTGGAAACAGCAACTCCTCCCATCCCCACCACAGAAAAGTGGTAACTCCTTCGTGTGCATGGGAGAACTTGCTCTGGCCTCTCACTAGAGGTTAAGATTGCTGTACCACTTCCATAGTTTGAAGCCATCAAATATACTGAAAGGCAAATACATGCCAGAGCAGGGCTACAAAAACAACAGAATTCTTTTAAACGTTCTTGGCAGTGCCTCCCTGTGACTACAGGTAGCCTCATTTGAGGATAATGTCAAAATGTAAATTTCAAGTCTCTCCATAAATGTGAGCCCAGAACCAAAGGTCTTCTGGGCACACCCTGTGATAAGCCCCCATTAATCCTAAATCCACTCACCCTGATTGATTTGCGATGGTGTTGTCGAAACTGCTGGCCATTGTTCCTGCAAGCACTTACTGCGCAGGGTAGCTAATAAGCACTAATTATATTCCATACAACTTCAGCCCCTGAATGTCACTGAGGCAACACACACACACACACACACACACACACACACACACACACGCACACGCACACGCACACATACACACAAAATGCCTTTCTATCTAATAACTGACCCTCCACCTCAAACCCATTTGATAGACCAGGGGACACAGGTGATTGTCACAAGAGAAGTGGCAAAGATAACAAACATGATGATAACTCAGCTCCGGAACATGGCACAGATGATGTCACGATGAAAGTCACAGTGGTATGGCCACACATACTCTGCCAACCTGAGTTCCCAAGGAGGTGTCATTAGGTCAGCATGGGCAGAAGTGGGTTTGGCACTTAGAAATCGCTATAGCAACTCTGCTGCGGACTCTAGCCGAAATGGCCCCCATGTTGGAGGCTTAGTCTCCGACTTTGCAACTACTGGAGAGGTGAGGACTGGTGGAAAGTCTTTAAAGGAGATTGTAGCTGCCCCTTGTCCTCTGTCTTTGTCCATAGGTTTCGATATTAACAGTCTTTCAGAATCAAATGGGCTGTAGGATGTGTGCTGCCCATCCCCCAAAGCAATGGGGGCCAATGGTCAGGATGCAAACTCCAACCCTGTGAGCTCAAACAAACCTTTTCTTGTTATAAATCAACCCCCTCCCTCGGGTATTTGTTACAGTAACAGAAGCTGACTAAATTAGACTTCTGTTGATTTTAGAGTTGCCAGGGTTTCCTCTTTAGGTCAATAAAGAGGATTTTAATTATCTCTTCTTAGGGTGCTATTGAAAAAAAGTCACTTGTTCACATTTTACTTTGGGTTACCAGTTATAGTTAACTGAGAGTTGAAAAATCCCAGAAATCAAATGGATGGCTTTGTATGTTTTCAATGATATTTTGTATAACAATAGAGCCTGTGGTTTGTCAGTCTTTGGTATTTATGTCTACCAAAGAGCTGAAACATACCATGTCCAGGTCTGACAGCCTCAACTCTGACAGGGTTCTTTAAATCTTCACATCCGGAAGCAGGACAGTTGAACAATGGCCTACCCACGGAAGTGCACTTTCTAATTCAAACCTCGGGCAGTAATTGGCGCTCGAAACCCCATCCTCAAACTATTCACTATTCATCCAGAAAATATAACAACTTTATAAAATCTTTAAAAGGGCTTGTGTGTAAAAAATGTGCTACTGGTCCAAAACCGATAATGCAGTGCCTGGTTTGATCCTAGCACTGTAAACACACACATACACACACACACACACACACACACACACACACACACACACACAATTTTTTAAAGCAAACAGTAAGAAAAGGTATATATAAATCTCCTGAAACCAACATTTTCACTCTGAGAGGGATTCATCTTAGTCTCTCCCCTCTCTGTCATACTCACAACACACACACACACACACACACACACACACACTCACACACTCACACACTTTCATCTGTCAGGAAACCTGAAGACAGTGAGAAGCATATGGTTTAGGCCAGTACAAGGCCAATGAAAACAGTCAACTTCTTCCAAAGCAAGCATGTGGTCATTTAAAAACAGCAGCCATTTCCTGAGCCAAACAGAAATTGAATTACTGGCTCGGTTAACTGGATGGTTCAGTCCTAATCTTAACAAGTGAAAAACTTCATACTCAATATAAAAGCCAGAGTTAAAGAACATTACCTATGTCTGCTGTGTACATAAATACCTGCTCAGACTATCTAGCACAGTTGTATCTCCTAAGAATTGGGTCAATGACCCATATAGTATCATTCATTACACAGTCTCCACAAACTCTCCACTTTGACACAGTCCCATGGCATCATTTAAGTAGACTCTTCCAAAGCCACACATTTATGATGTGTTTCTTGGAATACTGTGTGCACAGCTGTAACTCGGCAAAACCCCAAGAAACAATAGGAAACACCACACCTTCAGCTGCTCAGTGCTTTCACGCTTGAATTGAATAAAAGGGGGAAAAAAAGAACAAAAGAAAATACCTACTTGCCCTCCTCCCAGTTAGCAGAGGGGAGAGCCTGCCATTGTCTGGCACCCACCACAGAAAACCCACCTTGCTGGTCTTATCTGTGTGACAGAAAAGGCTGTGTGCTAAGTCGCTCATTGTTGAGCAATCATATCAAGTATATCATGAGAACTTGACATTTTGACATTGTACTTTAATGTACCCCTTGCTGAATACCCATGACTTGCCTAATATGTCTTTTTATATCAGTATAGTCTTAGAGTATCAAATTATCCCCAAGCAGGGGAGAGAGAGAGAGAGAGAGAGAGAGAGAGAGAGAGAGAGAGAGAGAGAGAGAGAGAGAGAAAACACTGAATTTGAACCCTGAATCTCAAAGCACTGAGTACATTCATTGTAGATCTTTTGGGGAATAGAAGGTCGAAGGATCCTTTCACAGGGGTCAAATATCAGATATTCTGTATAACAGATAGCTACATAATGATTCATAAGAGTAGTAAAATTACAGTTATGAAGTAGTAACTAAATAACTTTACGGTTGAGGATCACCATAGCATAAAGAACTGTATTAAGGGTCAGAGCATTAAGGAGGTTGAGAACCACTGATTTAGAGGGTAAACCATAGGTCAAATGCCCCAGTCTGGTAACTTTCATGATCATCAAGACTGGACCTGTGTACCTGTGTAACTTCTATAGGCATCATTCTGTAAGGGTCAGTGAATTGCAGAAGAATAACCAGGACCCAGATAGTATGCAAAAGCAAAGAGTGTTCTATTCTGCAGAAGTCCAGTATGCTGGGGTCTACCACTTACCAAGATGGAAACTCCAGAATGAGCTTGCAGGCTCAATTTAAAGCACATTAGAGGAATTCCAGAGAGGGGTAGGTGAGCTTTATCTTAATTGCTTGGTTCTATATCTAGGGACATTCCATAACCATTGCTGGGGGAGGTGAGAAGGAGGGGCTGGAAACAGTTGCTGGAAGCCTGGAAACTGTTACTGACCCATTACCCTTGCCTCAGGCCAGATGGCAGAACCATTTCTGATTGGCTGCCTGAGGCCTGGAGATCTTCCAGTAAATGATCTGCCTGGACTTGCCCAGTTCTTAGAAACAGAGATCTAGGCCTAGTCTCCTGAACTGCCGGTTTGAAGCCTGTCATAGAGTAAGCCTGTCTCAGTCCCCTCAATTCCTGGACTTGGAAGTGTGAATAGCCTTCTGATAAAGAAGCCGGCTGACATGTCACTCTCTCTGTTCATTTCCAAATAACTAACCTGCACCTTCATATATATCAGCACTGGTGGCACCATCTAGCAGAAACTGCCAGGCTCCACCAAATCGGCACCAGTCAGTAGGAGCGACGAGAACCAGCAGGAATACCAGGAGAAGTTCTCTGCCTTGCCTCTCTCACCAAAGTGAATATCAGTTAGTGCCAATGAAGCGTTGCACAGCTAACTGTGCAAATGCACTGTCACTGTCCCCTCAGTCCTACCTGTACTCTCTCCAAATGTCACATGTCGTCTCACAGGTCTGTTTCAGCAAAACAACACATGAGTCTGCACCACATGACACAACCAGAAATTTCCACTTCAGCTGCCTTAGAGGATAGAACTCTGACAGTAGAGCAGAACCTGTATGAAAAGAGTCACAAGAGAGCTATGAGCTCACAAGAGAGCTATGAGCTCATCCACTCTGTCTTTTCTTACCAAAGTTCACAAATGGCTTTAATGAAATTGTCTCTAAAATTCTCTCCAGTTCCAAGTTCTTTGAACCCATAAGTAATTTATAGAAACCTGCTTTAGTTGTACAGTAAATGAAGATGAAATGGAATTGTTAGATTAGACAATCAAAACTAATGTCATTAAAAAATAGCCAGGTGTGGTGGCACACACCTTTGATCCAAGCACTCAGGCTACAGATGTAAGTGGATTTCTGTGAGTTCAAGGCCAGCCTGGTCTACAGAGAGTTCCAGACTAGTCAGGAAAACACAGTAAGAGTCTATCTCAAAAAAAAAAAAAAAAAAAGACATAAAACAAAGTATTAACATTCTTAAAAGATAGGAAGATAAGCCTATCAAGACTTATAAGACTTATCAAGATTCAAATCTTACTTTTAGTTATCAAAAAAAGTAAGATTTTTGTTTGAACTTTCTGGGCAACTTGGTGATGAAAATAAGTCCTGAAAAATAAGTGGGCTCTTCTCTAAAGGTGCAATATTAACAAATCAAATACATGGACTGCCTCAAAGCACGAAATCAGACATGAACTAATGTTTTCCAGATGTATGTCAATGGCACACTGATTAGGGAGCTACCAATATTGGCAGAGAGTTAATGATGGACTGAGAAGGTATCGTGCTGGCTGGGTAAAACCGGCAGTGTGCCATTTAGAATGACTACTGAGCTCAACAACTTTCCATGCTAGAACGGCACCCCCATCTGTTCTAGAAGCTTCCCCTTTTGTAACTCTTCATCTCCATCCTTCCTGCATATCCACATGCATACACCCTCTATTCCACACCCAAAACTGTTCTTGCAACAAAATCCCTATTTAGGGTCTGTACAGAGAGTACAGACATGGTTCTTCAGAGCTGAGGAAAGATGAAACAGTAAGGGGGAATAAAAAAAGTTCTAAAACCGACTGATTTACAGCATTAAATCAGTGAGTTAACATGATATATGAACTGTGAGATGTTTTGAAATGTATGTCTCTTGATTAAATATCTTTGACGACCTTGGAAGTAGCAAGGGTGTGGAAGGGTGAGCAAACAGACCTGAAGCCACGCCTCGGAAGCTCAGGTTGGTATTAGGGAAAGGAGTCCCACCCCACATAGTAAGAGCCCATCTTAACAAGGGGGAAAGAATGGTATCAAAACAAACCACTACAATTCTCAGAAGTTAGGGAGATATAATGTGCCGTCAATGCCCCTGAGAATCAGGCTCATCCATGCTTTACCCAAACCTCTTCACAATGGATTTGATTTGCCTGAAGGCTCCACACAGGTGAACTTCATCATTGAGCTAGGCTGTAGCTGGTCTGAGAAAGAACGCAGGCTACTGTCCATAGTACAGTGCTAGCCTCTGGCACCCAGAAGACATTAGCATGCCGCTCTGGCAGAACAGTTACCCTAGTCCTTGCAACACACCTCCCGCCTGATTCCTATCCAAAATTCTAATTAATAGCAATCCATATTTTCACACAGCTCTGGCAGTTTGAATATGCAAGTGTCTATTCAATGCTCCAGAGACCCTAAGCACTCTTTCCAAACACATGGCTCTTTACAAGAGCTCCCGCATCTGAAATGCAGGCAGTGCCTCTCCGGCACCCCCCTAACAGCGTGGCAGCTGTGCTCCCCAAAGCCAACAAAGTGGGTCCTGTGTGCAGAAGCCATGCCTCAGCTACCAGTCACCATCTGCCTGGTTGGTGGGCGAGGAGCATGAACACAGAGAGACAGCTGCCCCCCAACAATGGGAGGAATAGCTGTGCTTCCTCGGGGCTGCTGGCAACAAGGGGGAAATGTCTGAAGAAAGAAAATGTGAGATTGCTGTAAATTTCAGATGCAGTTCCTATTGTGCCTCCTCACAGCTAAATGAGCACACTCGAGGGATGGGCTCTGTTT
Source organism: Mus minutoides (assembly GCA_902729485.2). Classification (NCBI taxonomy): domain Eukaryota; kingdom Metazoa; phylum Chordata; class Mammalia; order Rodentia; family Muridae; genus Mus; species Mus minutoides. Next base: position 194,114 of record LR750539.1, read on the forward strand.
AGCAACTGTAACAATTAGGCGCATTTATATAGAATAAGACACTAACAAGGCTAAAAGACTATTGTCCGGGACAAAGAATCCCGCTCACAGGCTCCACCGTAATAAATGATACCTTTTTACAAAAAAAGCTTCCCAAAAGCATCTCTTACACAAAACAACTATCACTAATTACTTTGTCATGGGTACAAATAAAAATTACTTTCCTTAAAAAATTCTAATTTGAAATAAATTTCCCTAGTCACAACCGCGTACTTAATTAATTCTTTATTAAGATGGTTATAAATTCTAAGTGATTGTCCTCAGGGAAGTTAAAGATTGCCAGAAAAAGCATTTACCACTTAGCTCAGTCATGACAGTACAAAGTTCTAAGTGCTTTAAAAGAAAGTGGAGGGGGGAGCGGTGAGGGGAGAAGGATGATTTAGACAAGTCGGTTCTCAAGAGGACCAGGAAAAGCACACACAGTGTAACTGTGAAAAGTATGTCTTGGCCAGAAGCCATGGCCTTACCTGGGGCTGTCACAGCAGAGTGTCATTCAAAATGTGCCTTTCAGTCAGTTCGGGGTGACCGCTAAAGCACTTCATGTACTGCATTATCGGGTCCCCAGAAAGGCCGAAAACATTCAAGCCTTCATTATTATTAACTATAGCTTTTTGTCTTTTCTCTTTTTTAAAAATACAGTCTTCCTGTACAACCCATTCTGGCCCAGAACTGACAATCTTCCTGCCTCTGTTCCCCAGAGCTGGATCTCCGATGTGTATCAGTACACAGGCGGCTTTTTTTTAAAATATATATCATATATACAATAAGTGTATAAGTAGATACAGAAGCTGAGGTTACGTTTCCACTCTGAGGACTCTCACTCTGAAAGACATGTAGGTTCTTGGCCTGGAGACTTATGAGCAGACTGGCAGGTGGATGGATGTTCCAGGAAGGACTGTGGTGCGTCATGGGAGGTGGTAAGAGAGGAGGTGGGACACCTGATTTTTTTTCCGGTTTTGTTGTTTGGGGGGTTTGGAATTAAGCCAAAGTTTTCTGTGTATACTATGTGGATACTATACCACTAAGCTGTATTTGCAGCCTATCCTATTAGATTTCCACAGAGAGTGAGAGGGTTGAAGATGCAGTTAGAGTCTCAGCATTTCTCAACCCTTGGGGTGGTAGTTGAACGACTCTTTTATAGCAGCTGCATATCAGATATTTATATTACAATTCATAACAGTAGCAAAATTACGGTTATGAAGTAGCAATGACAGTAATTTTATGGTTGGGGGTCACCACAACATGAGTAACTCTATTAAAGGGTCACAGCATTAGGAAGGTTGAAACCCACAGGAGACCAAGGAGAGAGAAGGGATGGGCCTCTAAATGTTCCTTTGGAGGAAAAAGCCTTTCAGTAGAACCAAGGTACTCCTTGCTTAGAACCAGAGTACCAGGGGTTGCTGGGTCACACACAACTTCTGCTTGGTGATTTTCAATATCTCAGTTGTTCCTGTGCTAAATTTAGATCAGCCTCAGATGGTGAGAGACTGAGAAGCCATGGCCCAGACAGCCACCCGCTGGAGTGGAAGCCAGCCTGGCAGGCAGGATAGAGCCTTGGTGTCATAAGCATGGAACCTTGGACTGTTGGTCCTACCAGCCACCTGGAGAGTCTCAGGGAGGGACTGGGGGTGGGGGTGAACACAGTGTCAAAGGAAGGACTTTTGCCAGCAGGTGAGCAAATATGTCAGAATTTCAACACTCTACACAGGCACACTGGTTGCACATGTACCAAAGAAGGATTCTAAACAGATGGGGACCTTTGGCTGTTCTGTGTCTTCCTCACTTTTCTGTCTGTCCTTGTATGAGACAGAGTGTTCTCAGAATACTGTGGGGTCACCCCCCCCCATGAGAAAACTGGTAGAGAAACTAAATACAGCACACGGGTAACCACAGACCCTTCCTCTGCGACTCTAAATCACAAAAATAGAGCTATCTTTAAAATCGCAGGGTATACCACAGACTCCTGGCTTCCCAGCAAGCACTGAATAAATGTACATTTTTCCATCTTAATTCTTTTCAGACCACTGACTAGAATTACAGCATAAAAAGACCGCTGTCATGTTCGGTATACATTTTTAATAGACATCTTTAAACATTTAGACAAAATATTATTTTTAAATGCCAATTCTTGAACTGGTAAATGTAATTATCTAACTTTCAAAGGAGGGGGGGCACCTGACAATCAAAATATTCTGTTACTGCTTTACCGAAGCACCTAAAATATATTTTCAGCAAATGAAATGATTCTTTATTTTATTATGCTTTTAAAAATGCATTAGGGTAATTGCTGTGCAACAAAGTCCTTTCTGTGCTCGAAGTGTGGCTGCCATGTCTCTCATGTGTCCATCAGCTGTTCACGTTGTCATGATAGCCTGATGATCACCAGGGGTGAGTCCTCCTAACAGCATGCATGTAAGAGTATTCAGTTGAGCAATCTGTAAAATAATTATATTTCAATGGAGATACTACATTGTGGGAAAAAAAATCCATTACATGTCAAGTGCTAAATGAAGCAGCTATAGAGCCACGACACGTTTTATTGGTGCTTTTAATCAGAGCAAGTAACTTTACTGCAATCTGATCATTTCATTGTCTTCTTATGATTACCATTTGCTTCTTTAATAGCTATGTGTGTGTGTGTATATATATATATATATATATATATATATATATATATATATACTTTTTAAACAGTATATATACATATTTTTTAAACAACAGCCATCAGTTTACTTCTAGACGAAGAAAACACCAAAACCGTTCGCACATTCTTCCTTTCCCTGTTCATATGGTTGGATTCTGTTTTCCCAAAGCCCTCAGGCAAAAAAAAAAATTTTTTTTAATGTACAGATAAGACTCTTCAGAATGGTTGTCCCAAAGTCCATGACTTCCTCAAGTCCAAAGAGAAACTAGGAAACCTTTGACCCCATCTGTTGGTGGCAGGGAAGCTGAGGAACTTTTGCTCTGGTGTGTTTTATTGTTCCTCTGTAAAGTTTAAAGTTCAAGCGCAGGGGCCTCTTTGTGGGTCAAGCATTAAACGCAAACGTATTTTCTTTCAACATGCGGGTCATCACTACCTTCACAGCAGGATACCTCTGCTACCTGTCAGGACTGAGTTTTAAAAGGTACATTTGTGTTTCCAGGAAATGTTTGAGTCTATAAAGAAGTCATTCTTTTAAACTTCAAAATGTAATAGGAAGCCATGAACTTTCGCAAGCCAGGCCACAACCGTTTGCTCTGCAGTATTGATACAGTCCGCTGGAGGGTTGTAGTCCAGGCTGCCTGAAGGCCAGGCATGGGTCGGGCCCTGGTTTAGGCCCTCTCTAGGCATATGCTCCCACAGTACAATGGTCCTGTGAAATAAATCCTGTGATCATGCCAACTGACACAAGAAGAAACCAAAACTAGCACAGGGCAGGTGGTTGCCCAACTAATTCTCCCTAGCTCTCTCTCTAGAAATGCCTCTTTTGCTGACTGACTCCAGCAAGCCTGAACAAAGGTTTTCTTCCACCAAAGCCCTCTCAGCTCTTTAACCACAACTCCACAGCCGCCATCTGGGAGTGTTGGCCAACATCTGTTGAATAGGAAAGTCTGACCAGGCTTGAGGTCACAGGGAGCCAGAGCTTCAGGGCCTCCGAGTATCCTCTGCTCTAAGGCGCAGCATGACCTAGTCTACAGGGAAGCTCTGCTGGCTTGCCTTCCCACTTCTGCTTTTAATCTTATTTGCAAAAAAATAAGAGAGAGAGAGAGAGAGAGAGACTTATTTGAAATCCCATCCAAACCTCACGGTAGGATTTCCCTTTCTAATATCTGCCTGTTTTCCAAGCAGGAAGTGTGACTAATCACAACATTGTGATTGGAAGAGCCCGTGGAGAGCTCTCTGTGCCTGCCTCTGATTACACTCTATGCTTCTTCAGACTTGAGGGTGCTCCATCCCTACCTCACCCCCAACCCTGGCACCATAGGCCACAGTGAGGAAAGATGGAGGAGTGGGGGAGTTCATGCTCTCACCCCCCCACCCCCAACTCTGCCCACTTGTCACTGTTAAAACTACACCATCCGAAAGGAACTAAATGCTGAGCCAATTGCTTGAGTTTTAGTAGATCTGCAGAGATGTTGGGAATGCACAGCTTGTCCTGAACAAAGAAAGTCCTACCGTTCCAGGAACTATAGTCAAAACCTGCTTGGGAGTTGCAGGGGGGATAAGGGTGTGGATTTGAATGTAAGAGTGTGAACAGTGGAGTGTGTGTGTGTGTGTGTGTGTGTGTGTGTGTGTGTGTAATACCTGAGCATGTGTGTGTATTAAATATTAAATCTGGGGTGAAGAGCTCCAGGAATTGTAACCAGCAATCTGATCTTGCCATTCATGAAAATTAAAGATTAAGAACTTTTTCCTTGGGGTCATAGAGTTGAGTCTCTGTATGGCTGGCTGTTACTGGGTAGTGAATTTGTGTCAGACCATGTAGGCATTTCCCGTGGAGCCCATCACAACTCCAATGCAATGTTTGTTGTAATTGCTGTTCTAAAATAAGAGAAATCAGGACTCAAAGACAATGGGCCATTAATTACTTCAATGTCATCCAGCCATTAAAGGATCAACCTATATATTAAGTTGATCTAAATCCAAAGCTACTTCATTTTATTCCTAATATAGGGGAATTTCTGCAACCAAATATCCACACCATTTTCACAACTCCACAGAACCTGGGCTACAGAGTCTCAGATGCTGGTAAGTGAGCCTGTCACCTGGGGTCTTATTAAAGTGCTGTATTACTCTGGGGCTGGAGGTCAAGCCCCAGGCAGAGTCTGTGCTTAACATGCTTAACCTGGGACATATCCAGCATCAAAAGCAAGCAAGAAAACAATAGTACAGCCTCCCACGCATCCTAGCTACGTGGGTTTCTGTTGTCTGCATACACCTAGGATCCACCTCCTTCTGGAACAGAGACATGGTGTGCCTGTGCACACAGCCCAGGATATCACGTACTGATGCCTTTGAGAGTCCTTTGGGTAAACTCAATCAGCCTCCTGCCTCACACCATTCGGACACTGACTATGGGGGACTAAGGGTGTCAGGAAACAAGATGCAAATGTAGTAAAGCCTACAGAAGTCATGTGTGAACACGAAGAACTTGTGCAATTTTAAATTTTGTAGAGGAAAATATTATATTCTGTCAAATCTCTATACTCATCAAAAATAAAAAGCAGGCTCATTTATTCTAAGTTCTATGAGAACAGGCGTGGCACCTAGAACTTGTAGGCATGCAGAATGGAGAGTTGAATGCCAAAAGAAACTGACCTCATGATTGGGGCATTTATATGAATAAAGGAACTTGAAATCTTTAAAACAGGGCTTCTCAGTAGTGACTGAGATGTGTTGAAATAGCGGCTCGAGTCTGAACACAGCACACTGGGCCCAAGCAGTTCCATGTGTGAGAGGTTTATTGGGGGTAGGAGGGAGGTGGCTGCAGAAAGAGAAGGAAAGAGGGGGGTGTTCCCCTTATTTATATGGAAAAATGACATAAAGGTGGAAGGTGAGCCAAGTGGATTTGAGGAATATGGTGCCTGTTGTCTTGGCAACAAGACTGCAGGTCTTGCTGTCGCCTATGTGATGTCATAGGTTTGTGGGATCCTGACGTCAACACTACTCTGTGGACATTTTTAATCTGATCTTTATTTGCTGCAGAAGGGTCTCCAAGACGCCTCCGATTTTGGTTTTGTTTGTTTGTTTGTTTTGTTTGAAACTTGCTACGTGGCCCGGGGTGGCCTTGAACTCCAAGCAATTCTCCTGCCTCAGTTGCCTGTGGGCTGTTTCCAGGCATGTACTATCACTCCAAGAATCTATCAAGATGCTTTTTTAGCAGCATTCCCAGTTAAACAGCTTTTCATTGATGCAACCAAACACCCGAGAGTGCAGGTTAGCGGAGGAAGATCTATTTGGACTCATAGCCTCTGTGGCTTCCTTCCATGAGTATATAACGTGACCGCTAAGGAGCCCGTGGTGAGGTGAGCATGTAACCCCGCAGCTGGGAGCTGAGGTACAGCAGCGGGACCGTGTGAGAGGAGCAAAGTTGCTCACTGTACAACTCTGAAAGCAGAGCAAACAGGCAACAGTGTGTCCTTCAAAGGTCGTTCCCAGGGCTTCCTGCTTCCTCCTGCTTCCTCCAAGCCGGCCCAGTCTCCTAATCCCATCACCTTACAACCATGCCGTCACAATGACGCCATCAGCAAAGAAATCCGTTGTTAAAGTCAGAGCCCTAATGACCTAGTATCTTCCCCAAAGCCCTACGAGCTGCAACCAAGCCTTTAGTAGATGAACCTTTGGGGGACCTTGTATATCCAAATATACACCTGATCTCTACTCATCAGATGCTAGCGTTATCTCCAGACACTGACAGATGATTCCTTCACGGCATGTGTGTATATGCATAAGAGTAGAAGAGATTGCCGAGGCCAGAAGACACCATCAGATCTCCTGGAATTGGAGTTCTTAGTGGTTGTGAACCACTGCTAGGAACTGAACTTAGGTCTTCTGCAAGAACAGCCTGTGCTCTTTATAATGGCCTCAGAAATTCTGGAAACTCTGTGCTTCTTTTCAGGGTACTTTTTAACATGCTTTTGAAAACAGATTAACAGGCACAATAATCTTAAGTTTTAGAACATCAAAACACACACACACAATGAAATAAGAGATTTTAGAAAGGAAAAATACACATAGCAAGCAAGACTAAAAAAAAAAAAAAAAAAAACATAAAACTTCTACCAGATACCAGAAGACATGGACAAATACAAAGTTACCCAGAAAAGTCATTACTGTTTAGATTTTCATATTTCACTTCGTGTTCAATCAATTGAAATGAGGCCAGACAAATATCTGGAAATAGTTGTTTCCCATGTACCCTTTCTCAGGTGCTTGTTTATTGATGATGTTCTTGCTAAACTAAGGTAAGGGTGGCGAGCGGCAGCAAAGAGATGCTACTTACATACAAAGAGCCCCTGGTCCAGGCTGCATGGAGGACGGAGGTCTTGGTGACATGGGTCTGTACAAAGAAACAGAATTGAGCATTTGGAAACAGATTATATGATTGGCATTGGTAGGCAGACCTGTCAGCAGATTTGGAGAAATATAATGTTTCATACAATGAAGCAAGTGAAAAATAAAGAGGAATCCAGTAAGAAGGAAACAAGTGGTGTGCATGTCCCAGTTTGCTTTCTATTGCTATGGCAAACATCTCGACCAAACACAGCATGTGCAGAGAGGGTCTGTTTCATCTTACAGTTGTGTTCCATCATGAGAGGAAGCCAGGGCAGGAGCCTGAAGGCAGGAACTAAAGCAGAGACCATGGAGGGAGCTTGCTCAGCCGGCTGTCTTACACTGTCCAGACTATCTGCCCAAGGGTAGAACTGTCCCCAGTGGGCAGGGCCTCTCACATCAGTCATTAATCAAGAAAATGCTATGCAGGTTTGCATATGGGCCCATCTGGCAAAGTCAGTTCCTCAACTGACAGTCCTTCTTCCCAGATGACTTTAGCTTGTGACAAATTGACTTATAATAATAATAATAATAATGATCTAGCACAGTGAAAAAAATTAGTTATACACATTATTATATATTATTTTAAATTTTGGTGTGCAAATGATGTCTATGTGCATATATGCATGTGTGTGAGTGTATGGTATCTGTATACATTGTATGCACATACTATGAATACTCACAAAAGATGTCACATGTCCCGTTCTATCATGTTCTCCTTATGCCCTTAAGACATGGCTTTTCAAGGACTCTGGAGCCAGGCTGGCAGCAGCAAGCCCTAGGAAGGCTCCTGTTGTCACGCACAGAACAGGGGTGATAGGCATATGAGTCCATACCTACCTTTTTAGATGACTGTTGGGGACTTGAACTCAAGTCCCCATGCATATGCAGCAAGCACTATTAACCAGTGAGCCACATCTCTGGCTCCTACTACATATGTTGGCTTGACAAACAATAACTTTTTGCAGGTCTGACAGTGTACACACTGATTATTCACTGGACTGAAATAATCATGTTGATTATGTACTATGGTTTGAAAGCGTCTCCTCCAAAAGCCATGAAGCTTACTTTTCATTGTAAGCTGTGTTAACACTTCTGAGCCATGAGTTAGTCATGAAGCAGCAGCTCTGTGAACGGATTGGGCTTATGGAAGCACTAGAGATAAGTAGCTTAGGCCTTTCCTTTGTCTCCTCTCCAGCAAGACCAGGGCACCTACATGTTGTCACCTTTGAGGAGGACACCTCATCAGACACTGAACATGCCAGCACCTTAATCTTAGACTCCCCAGCCTCCCCAGATTATGAGAAACACTTTTCTTTTTAAAACAGGGACTCACGTAGCCCAGGCTGGAACATGCTATATAGCTGAGGATGACCTTAAATTCCTACTCTTCCTAACTTCTTCCCAAGTACTACGATTATAAACACATGCCACCATATCCATCTGAGAAATAAGTTTCTGTTGTTTCCAAATTACCCAGCCTAAGGTCTTTTGTCATAACAGCTAGAGTAGACAGTCAGTCCAAGGGATGTGGACAGCAGAGGAAGGAGAGACAGAAAGCTGAACTGCTACCTAACCTATAAAAAACATTAATAAGTAGGACAAACCCATGACAGTGTAGAGTATATTTGAAAGTAAAAGAACAAAGAATAGAAGAAACAAGAGATTTAAAAGTGCTTGATTCTGGAGAAAGGGGGTAGAAACAGGAGGAAGTAGGGGATTACCCCCATTCACTATGCCCCCCCACCCCCAAGCATGTATTAGCTTCGTCCAAGTTACTTTATGACTATACATATAACTATACTAGAAATGAACATACTTTGGCTCACAATTTTAGGGCACAGTCCATAACAGCAAGCAGGTCAAAGTGTCAGGAACTAAGTCATACGCCATCCACAGTCACAGACAGAGAGTCAGAAACACAGGGATGCTTACTTACACAGCCCAGGTTCCCCTCTCCTCTACAGCTAGAACTGTGCCGTCCACACATCTGTGACGTCTTCCCACGTCAATTATTGACCCCATTCTATGGTTCACAAACATTTCCACAGGCATCCCTCATTCAGAGTTCTCTTCCTTGTCCTTTTAGGTTATATCAAGTTGGCAATTAAAACTACCCACCACACCAATTTCCTAATGAGGGGACAAGGGCCATGTCACAGTCAAGAAAAGGGGCCAGGGACTTTCAGGAGACCTCAGAACCCCCAACCCCTACGAACATCTGGAGGATCTTGGATGTGTTGACCAGCATCAGAAAGGAAACAATGCCTTCTTCACAGGGAGGAAAGCGGTCACCAGGATAAAAAAAAACACAGACATGTTAGCACCAAGTCTGACACCAAGGATGGATTTGGGAAATGCATATTTTTATCATTTACATTTTTTAAATTAGTATTAATAAAGAAGACTTCTGGTGATTTCTAGCAGAGGAGACTGGATCACCACAGACAGGCCTGGGGGAAGGCAGTATAGGGCGAGCAGTAGGTCACAGTGAACCCAGACTCAGACGAGTGAGTGAGGGCTGACTGCCATTCATCTAGCCTGAGGCCCTTGATCAATTAAAACAGCATCATTTGGGGCAGAGTTCAAAAATGAAACTCACTCGGTGGGACAAATCAAAGTTTGACCCTGAAACTCTGTCACATAAGACACTGTTGAAAACAAGCCTGTAAAAGCATTTGTTTTGTTCGGCTATTCAGTAATAATAGTAATTTGGGGTCAGAGAGATGGGTTAGTTTGTACAGGTACTCGCCATCAAGAGTTGGATCCATGGGACTCACATGGTTGATGAAGGGAGAACTGACTTCCACAAGGTGTCCCCTGACCTTCATGTATATGCTATGGTGACAGGAACATACATGCATACTACACACACACACACACACACACACACACACACACACATACGCACAACGGGCAATTTGATCACTCAAACATGAAGCTGACCAGAGTTAGGCTAGACAATTGAATAATTTCTGTTTGTTCCGTATGTATTTTTCCCATCTCCGGCCTCCTCTAATAAAAGTCTGCAGCAGTCGGTTCTCAATTAGCTTTGTTCATGGAGGAGAACAGTGACACAGACAGAAACAAACCACAGACAACTCGACATGATTTACTGCCGCTCAGGATCCAGCCCCTCCCCTTCCCCAAGGTCTCCAATCAGTATCTGTAGCCCCTGGCTCTAGATGTCAGAAGGGGACAGTGGGTCACACAGATAATCTACTCAAGGGTAATGGGTTTGACTACAATTTAGCATTGATTAATTATAGTGTCCAATTTTAATTCAGTGCTATTCACTAACTAATTAGATAAGGTTTTTCCGTGTTCTAATTTTGGCACAGAAAATTCCAAGCCTAGGTACTTTAAAATTAGTAGTGCTGTTGAAAATTAATAATCATGTGTCCCCATCCTCACAATGAGTGCTGTGTGAGGGTCAGGAAACCCAGGTCCTTTCCAGTCCTAGGACAGGGACTTCATGCCACCAGGTAATCCACTTGACTTCTAGGAGTGGTCCCTGGGCTTGTGAAGTAGAGGTCTGGGCCTCATTCTGGTGTAGGTCATGACATGGTACATGTTTGCTCTTAGCCCTGTGGTCATGCATTAATGGTGGTGGGCCTCAGACAGGAATGATTTTGCTCCCCCACTCCCACCCCAGGCGACTTTTGTCTAAATCAGGATGTATTTATATTGTTGTTCCTAGGGAATTTGGATAAGAGTAGTACTTGATGTTGGTCAGAGATGTAGCTAGGCATCCTGTCATGGGCAGCCTCCATCTGCAGCAAAGAGTTACTGAGTCCAAATGAGAACACTAAAACATAAGAAAATCACTTGGTGCAGATCTGTGGGATAGGAAGTGATCCATGTGCAGAGACAAATCATAATTTAAGTTAATAGGGTAATAATAATAAAGTTGAACTTACAAAGGGAGCATCACAGATCCTAAAAATATGAAATTTTTATTTCCACCAGGTGGAATCTCAGAGTCACAAAAACCAGGTAGCCAGCCCTAAGTCTGTAAGGAGGTCATCTATAGTCGAAAGCATAGAGAGTGGAGTTAGGAACGTTATTCAATTCTACCATCCACCAGGAAACAGATCAGATGCCGCCATGTTTAATTCTGTGCCCAGATAACCTTTGAGGGTTGCAAGACTTTACAAGCCTTGTGGAGTGGAAAGTCCAGGAAACAAGCTATGCAAAAGCTATGCAAAGTGTGTATCAGCAGGAGGGGTAACAGCTGGGACCCCTTCCCACACCACAGAGGCTTTGTACAGGAAGCAGATTATTGGCCGTGAAGCCAAGGACCGGCTAGGTCCAGGTCCTCTCTGCCCTTCCCCTTTCCACCTCCTGATGCTCTGAAACAAAATGGAGCATAAGAAAGAAGAGGATCCTGTATCTCCGCCTTGCCATAGTGGATGACCTGAGATGAGCAGGTTGTGGCCCGGGCAGGAAAAAAGTCTTAATTTTCAGTAGATATTGAAACAATGGTTATGTTTTATGCTGGGATATTATTTCTACATCAAGACTCTGTTTTGGCTTAAGTTAACGGTGGGACTTTCTCCTTTTTTAAGTGACTCAACGTTCTTAACATATGTCAGAGCTTTTATCCAACAAAAACTCCTCCACTGAATGTATTTTAAAGAGCAATGGAAGTCAAAATTGGGTTTCATTCCACTTCCCTCTTACTCAACACACTCATCCAATGTACTCTTTACATATACAAACACGCATTTTAGTTCCCCCTAGGAATGTAATCAAGATTCCTTATGAGCTTTTTGTCTAAAGAAAAAGAAAAGTGGGATACGAAAAAAATATCAAACTTTTTGAGTTCACAAGACAATTTTTTCCTACTCCTATGAATTTTTAATCAGCTTTATTGAACTTTGTGCTGTGGAGGGGGGGGTGGGGAAGCTCACCTGTCTGTCATTAAATAAAAAGCTCTCCAAAATTATATACACAGATGTGAGTTCTCCCGGCACTTAGAGACCCGACTTTATGAACTCAAAGTGAAATCAAAAAGTGAGTTAAAAACATTGTCACATATTTTGAGAGAATGACTTTTCAGCCATTGATGTATATCAAGCATTTTAACTACACCGTTTGTTAATTATAATATCCTGATCTTGATTCAAAACCATAGAACCCAGACTCCTTTCCTGAATTTGCATGGGTAGGCCTGAAATAACTGCTCCTGTGTATCAGCGAGTTAATAATAGTGAACTTCTAAGAGGTAGAAATGCCCTGCACAGCTGGAAAAAAGGTATCATAATTGTTTCATTAACCATCACAAACAATATGCCACTTAGAGAGTTTTGGAAACTAAGTAGTATTTTTTTTTTCGTTTAAAAATAATTCCCCTCACAAAGTTATAACTAAAGAAGAAAGCGGGATGTTTTGTGACTCAGAGATGTAATCCTAATTCTCAAGAAGCTGGGGCAAGAAAATCAATGTAAGTTGAAAGCCAGCCTGGGCTACATAATGAGTTCCAGGACAGCCTGAGACATGGAGTAAGACCTTGAAGAAAGAAAGAAAGAAAGAAAGAAAGAAAGAAAGAGAGAGAGAGAGAGAGAGAGAGAGAGAGAGAGAGAGAGAGAAAGAAAGAAAGAAAGAAAGAAAGAAAGAAAGAAAGAAAGAAAGAAAGAAAGAAAGAAAGAAAGAAAGCGAGAACGAACTCTATTGGGCACAGGCTGTAACTCCACCACTCAGGAACCTGAGGCCCAATGAGGGCACATTAAGACCAGCCTGGGCTACATGGCAAGACCCTACCTCAAGAAACCAGAGAGCCGCATAAAAAATAATCTTAGAATGTTTTCTGGGGCTTAAGAACCTACATCAAAGAGTGGACCGGACCGGCATGACCAGAGCTCATGGGAAATTCACAGACTCTGCCTCGGACCTGGAGGGTGAATCTACATTGTAACGCGATGCCCAGACCGTAGTCCAGGGGCACAGATTAGAAAAGCAGGCCGTTGGAAGGTCTGCGGTGACACAGGGCAACACTCTGCAAGCCGTGGAAACAACCCAGTTAAGACGGATCCGTTCAAAGTCAACAAACAGTGCCGGCGATGTCTCAGCTGGGAAAACCACTTACCATAAAAGCCTGAAAACCGGAGTTCGGTCTCTGGAATTCACATAAAAAGCCTGACACGGTGGCTTGTATAACCCCAGCACTTCTACAGTGAGATGAAAGGCAAATCTGGAGAATTTCCCAAAACCTCTTGAGCTAGCTAGCCCGAAGAACCGCAGCAGGCCAGCATTAGCTACACAGAGAGATTCTATCTCTAAGAAAAAAGCTATTTAAGGTTTCACGCTAGAGCTTTTTCAAAAGTGGCTCTCACTGCCTAAATGCACCTTGGAAAAATGGAGGAAAATTCATTTGGATAGATGCAGTTTGAAAAACAAGTTTCTTCTGTGTCACATGAATGTTAGGCTCGTGATGTGGTTCCATTGGTAAAGTGCTAGCCTGTCCTATGTGTGCCAGGCACTGGGTTCCGATCCTGGCACTGCCCAAAATAAAATGAATGCGCATGTCTGTGCACAGCTCAGGGCGCACTGGTATTTTGCACCGATGTAGCCCGTGGTGGTGACTGTTATCTATATCATCGGCTGAAATGCCTGTGGTGGTAATGTACACAGTTTAGCACATTAAGAGCTTAGAGCTGGAAAAATCCACCAGCGCTGACGTCATCTTACAGCACTGGAGTGGGAGTCACGCTTGAGAGCCAATCAACGGTGAACACGCACAAGTAACAAAAGACATCTCTGCTGCATGCTAAGGGTTAAGAGAAGCTCGCTAAAGGAGCTATTAGCCCTAAGCTGTGGTCCTTGGTTGTTCACCAAGGTTCATAGTAATTGGTTTACATCTGGGCTATAAGGAAAATAAACTAAAAATTTTTTTCCTGAATATCCTGTGATACCCAAGGAGAGCACATTTTCATGCTGCACTAAGGAGACATTTTCCAAGGTCAAGGTGAGCTTTACTATATAGATGGTGTTTATATACAAGATACGAGCACTTTTTAAACTGTCTGAAAATACTGGTAATCTGAAAACTATGACTTGCTTAAAATCACACACTCTGTGATGTCTTTTCAATAGTCCCTGTGATCTTCTAATATGGGGAAGTGGTTTTTACCAAGCTAACCACCAGCCTGGAAATACCTAATGATGCCCTGAGACTAGAGGGAATCACTCCAAATTGCTCTAAATTGAACTTCCCATGGTAAGAACAAAGGGTGACACTTAACTCAAGGCCAACAGCCACGGGCCTTGGGGGGTCCAATTTTCCACTCAGGATTCAAGTCTTGGGAACTTCGAGATTTTAAACGACAGAATCTCAATCTGGCATGCAGAATGGACAACTTGCCTCTTTGCCCAGAGAAGGAACATAGTTGATGGGTTTGCAATTTCTCTGAGATTCCCTTTCTCTGCTACAAGCTGGAGACCTCCAGGCTATATAGGCCAAAGCAAGGAAATGTCATCATTATCCAGACTTATCCCTAGATTTCAACGTGTTCCCCTTGTTCTCAAAACACACATTAGCACTTCACGCCAGAACCATCACGAATTGACTCTCCCAGAAGCCCTGAAACCCCAGGAAAAAAATCACATTTTATTGGGGGCATTTCTGGGTTTCAAGAAATAGAACTTCATCTAAACTAGCTTAAGCATTATAACAATTCTTGGTTATTTTAGGGAATTCAAGAATAGTTAAAAAAAAAAAAAGCAACAATCAAGCTTTACAACAGGCAAGAACCAAGAGCTGGAACACCGCAGAGGTTTCAGAAGTCATGTCACTACCTCAACATCTCTTCTGTGTTATCCCTTCGTCCTCATGGTGGGAAATGGCAGTCACATGAACATTCTTCGCTGATGGCTTCTCCAGCCAAGAACGCTTGAGCTGCCCTGTGTGCACTGGCCAGCTGGTTTAACTTGGATGAAGGACCTGCCACTTCTAGCTTTTACACTCTTTACATAAAATGAACTCCATTTTTAAAATGACAGAGGAGAAGAGTGAAGGGACTGTGGTGATAATCTGAGATAAAGGAGGGATAGAAGGAAGCTGCTGATCCTGATAAACAGCTAGGAGTCCAGGCCAACTGGAATCTGCCTTTCCAATGTGAGCAGAGGCCCCCTGCCTCTCCTGGGTGTGATGGGGCAAAGTGAGTACCCAGACTATGGCCTGACATGCCTGTATTCTCCTCGGAGTCTCATTGCCATTCCTGCCCCGGAGGGCACCTACGCTGTATGGGGCATTCACACAGCAGAACTAGCCCTTGATGTGACTTAGGGGAGCAGTGCTGTTTCAGAAGAGGTAGGTGTTCATTTACCTTAGTTTGCCATTACTTATGAGCAATTGGTCAAGCTCAAACGACTGTCATAGTGAGTGTTGGTGTCAAGACCCGCCCCCTCCCCGGCCCATTTGTCTGCTTAGGACAGCTTCACTGTGTGGGTGGGATCTCTTTCCCCTCCTAGGCACAGATAAGTATGCCAGCCACGGTCTACTCAAGCTGCTCAGACCCTGTCCCACTCATCTTCCCCAGCACGGGGCTCCTCCCCACTGTCTGTTGTATCAAGAGTTTTCCCCAGCATTGCTACACTTTGTCCTTATTTCTGTCCCTGAAGATCTCAGAAATAAATGTCAACTCCTTTCTTTCTAAGATTAGGTTCTGGGTGAAAATGACATTCTCACTGCCCTTCATTCCAAAGTTCAGAGCTGTTAAAATTTTTAATCAGTCTCTCATCCCGGTAATGTCATTATCCGAAGCTATTACTTTCTTGTTTCACAGAATCCTTTATTGTTCCAGTTATAGTATGTCTATTTCTATAACTCATGCATAATATTTATGACAGGAGTCATTTTGCAGATACAATGCAAAAACATACAAACATATGACTAGAAGATTATAGGGTAATGGGTGTAATCTGATAGTTTTAATGTATCATGCAGCATTTTGCAATATTGACACATGATTATAATGTATATTTTTATGAGTTCTTGACAGTGTTTAAAAATGTTTCTGACACTGCACTTCAAGTTATTTAATGTTTTTATTAACTCTATGTTTCGGAATAGAGAGCTGGTATTCTGTATTTGAGAAAATATTCTTTACTACATAAAACTTGTACCCCCAATTGACCTCTTTTTAAATCCTATGTTGAGTTATTAATTTGAAAGAATGTTATAGCCAACAAATGTCAGGAACTACAACTCAACAGGTTTTTACTACAGACTTCCCAAAGCCTTCAAGGTAGTAAAATGTATTTTGAAAGGAGGTCCTTTTCAATAATTTTTTTCACTCAAGTACCTATTTACATTATGTGAAATGATACTCAATGTAATATAGTTTAGGAAAGACTAGCCTGTACCTAGCTAATAAACATTTTATATTCTAACTAAGGAATATGCTAAAATTAATTTTAAGACAGGGTATGTATAGGCTTAGATTATTCAAAGCCTACTTTAATAAGGGTTCTTAAATGCTTCAACTCCCTTATAGCCCAGTGACAAAAGGTAGGGGAGGAAGATGACTAACAGGACAAGGGGCGTGTGGACGTGTTTAGAAGTAGTTTTTTGGGGTGATTCCAATCTTTGTTGTCAGCAGTCCAGTCCACTAGCAAAACACCAAACACACATGTAGTAGTGGCTCGATCCAGAAGAACCCACCAGGCCCTGCCAATTGGCATGAGTCCTTGGAAGCAGCAAGAAGCAGCTGGAACACCACCAGAAGTCCTTTGGTACATTTCTCTCTATGAAGTCACGACAGGTGAGGATCAGCAAAGAAGGCAAGGTGAACGAAAGCCAGAGCATCTCAGCGAAGCCCAGCCCCAGCGAAGCCCAGACCCAGCGAAGCCCAGACCCAGCGAAGCCCAACAAAGACCACGAAGAGTGACAAAGTGAACCATTGCAAGAGCTTGTCTGTCCACTGTCTGTGGGGTTGTACTTATACCCTCTCCAAACATCGCACGTCCTCTCAAGTGTCCGCTCCAGCAAAACATCACATGCCCTTTCTCCAGGCAGCTTCCAGAAAAACACCATTCATCTGTTCTCAGCAAAGCATCCTCTCATGTCTCTGTTTCAACAAAATGTATGAATTTTAAATGTATCCACTAGCCTTTCTTTGTGAGATTCTCACCCCTCACACGTCTCTGGGCAGTACCGCTCCTAAGGCAGCTGTATCAGCACCTGGGGTAAAACAGAGATGTGTGGGAAAGGGATAGGGAGCAAACATGAGAGACTGCTTTAACCAAGTTCTTTTGATGCTAAAAGTGATATACAAGGTAGGATAGGGGATAGTTCAGTCAGTAAAGGTTTTGCTTGAGTTTGTTTGGGTGTGACTCAGGATTGAATAACCTTTCATCTACAGGTGGGACCTTTTAGGACTCAACAGGCTCTATGTATACATGTATGTGTGTTTATTGTGGTGGTTTGAATACGCTTGGCCCATGAGAAGTGGCACTATTAGGAGGTGTGGCAATGTCAGAGGAAGTACGTCACTGTGTAGGCAGGTTTTGAGTCCTCACGTGCCCAGTGAAGAAGAGACCCTCCTCCTGGCTGCTTTCAGAAGACAGTCTCCAGGTGCTGCCTTTGGATCAAAATGTAGAACTCTTGGCTCTTCCAGCACCATATCTGCCTGCACGATGCCATGCTTCCCACATCATGATAATGGGCTGGCTGAACCTCTGAAACTGTAAGCCAGCCACAATGAAATGTTTTCTTTATAAGAGTTGTCATAGTCATGGTGTCTCTTCACAGCAATAAAACACAAACTAAGACTTGTGTGTTTGTGTGTGTGTGTGTGTGTGTGTGTGTGTGTGTAGAAATTTATATGTAGCAATTTTTAAAAAATAAGAGGGAATGAGTGAGCCATGGGAGAAGCTGGGGTAGGGGAGATGATGCAAATATTGTAATCATATATAAGATGCTTAAAATTAAATAAATATTTTTTAAAGCAGGTACATTGGTGCATGTCTTTAACCCTGTAACTGGAAAGATGGAGACTGAGAAGTCAGAGAAGTGTTAGGGCTCATTGCCCAGTTAATATAGTGAAGTTGGTAACATCCAGATACAGTGAAAAACATACTTATTATTTATTTATTTAGGATTTTTGAGACAAGGTATGCTGGCCTAGAACTCGCTATGCACACCAGGATGGCTTCAAACTGAGAGCTAGAATTGTACCACTACAACAGACTCATAAATACCTTTTATTTACAAAAAAAAAAAATTATGAGTATTTCATCCTCTTAGGAATTTGCTAATTAGTGAACATTATCATAAAACAATTGTAAAGGCTGCTAAATAGGTTTGGAGCAACAGCTAGGTATTGTTTTAATAACCCTGGATACATTTCATTCTGCAGGACTTCCTGTGATCCAGCTTTGTTCTTGCTTGCTGTTTCCCTGGTGCTTACACACTGCACACACACAATCCCGAGACCTCAGCAGAGCTGGTGTCCAGCTCTTTATTCACCTTTTGAGAAGTTCCAGAGCAGCTGAAGGTTTTGGGAGAAGAGGTGAGGTGGCTGCTCCTCAGACTGTTGGCTTCATTCCTATATACAGTTCTCTTTTGCTTAGTCACTCAACAAACAATAGAGGTATCATTTGAATAGAGTCCAAATCAAGGAACTTAGGGGTGCAGCCAGGGGAATGCAACTCACAGGGGAAGGTGCATGACAGGAGAGTGGTCCTGTTGTCCTGGGTAAGGATTGCCACAAGGACTGCCTGAAGGAGAACCTGGGCTAGGACTTCTAGAGTTTCCTGGCAGACAAAGCACAGCCTATGCAGTCACAGGAATGGGTGTGTCAAGAGACCCAGATGGGTTCAATAAGGGAATAAACTGGGCATGTCACTCAAGGAGTCTGGATTACAGACAATGATTCTAGAATTGCAGAGATGAGCCAGGCTTGTGGCTCACTTTTGATTCCATCATTGGCTACATAATGAGTTCAAGCTTAAGGTGGGATACATGAACCCTTCTCTAAAAAACCCACACAAATTCTTGTGGATGGGTGGCTTGGGCAGAATGAGACAGGAACGTATTTCTGGGCATCCTCTTCCACCTACATGACTGTCTTCTACAGTTACAGTTACTTACACCTTAAACCATCATATACCCAGCACTGTCCTTTAAAATCACCTATTTTTTCTTAACTTACTTTATGTTATAAGAAAACTTTATCTTAGCCTGGGGAAATGACTTTTTGGACAACAGGGCTTGCAGCTAAACTTGATGACTAGAGTTCAGTCCCCAGAACACACATGGTAGAAGAAAGGAACTGAGTCTAATAAGTTATCCTCTAACTGCTGCATGCGCACTGGTTTTGCATGCATGTACCCTTGGAAATACACACACAAACACACACACACACACAACAAACACACACACAAAACAAATGTAATTTTTTATTTTTAAGAAAGAAAATTTTATCTCATTGCTATAAAGTTAGCATATCACATGTAATAAACAGAAAGTAAATTTTTAAAGTATGTATAACAATTGTAAAATAATAGAATCTTCCATGTGCATATGTATGCACTGTAAAATCTGGACACGGTACAAAAAAGAAATAAACAAATCTACAGCCATAGTGGAAGATCTTGGCACACTCCTCTGAATAGTTAATAAGTCAAACCAGTCTAAAATCGTGATACCACCCTTAAGACACACTTAAGACTCGGGCAAGTCTCAACAGCTCCAAGAATCTAGCTACTCACTATGTAGCCTGACTACAATGTAACAAAGTTTAAAATGAAGGATGAGGGGCTCAGGATCTGGCTCAGAGGGTAAGAGAGCCTGCTGTGCGAGCAAGGGGATCTGAGTTGGGGTTTGCAGAAGCCACATACAAGCAAGACATGGTGGTATACTCTCCAACCCCAGCCCTGTGAAGGAGATGGAGACAGACAGACAGATCCCAGGAGCTTGCTGGCCTGAGAATGAAAATGTCAAACTTCCGATTCAGTGACAGATCTTGTCTGAAAAAACAGCATGAGATAGGTGAGCAGAATGGCTCAGCGGGTAAAGGCACTTGCCTCAAAAATGACAGCTTCAGTTACATACTTGTTCAGATCCTACATGGAAGGAGAGAGCCAGCTCCCAAAAGTTGTTCTCTGACCTGCACATACACACTGTGTATAGTTAATAAGTATGTATTCATACTCCTCTGAGGAGTATGTATACATACTCACAGATCACACACACACACACACACACACACACACACACACATCAAACAAATAAATGTAAAATAATTAAATAGAGAGCTATAAAGGAGCATACCTCACGGCTGCTCTCTGACTCACTTGCACAAACACAGGCATGTATACCACACACCTGCCACTCACACACATCCAAAAATATAACAAAATATAATCCTTTAAAAACTTAGAAAAAATAAATTTTTAAATACTTTGTTGGCTAAAGGTAATATTCTGATGGAAATGAGAGCTCAAAACTGAATGTGAATGTACCAATATTTAAGATAGTTATAAGATTATAAGATAGTGTATAAATGTGACTTTTGTTCTGCTGATTATTATCTCTGAAGCTTACTGTCTCAATCTGCTAACCTAGACCTACCCTCCGTACAATCTTATCTAGCCCTAGATATATTTTCAGGCTCTAAGACTTACTTCTGCATAAGTTCACCCTTTCTTGTTCTTTCTGAGCTCTGGCTGGCTGGTTCAACTCAGCTGTTGTGTCTCAAGCTCCTCTTCGAGATGACTGATTCAATCTGGCATCTCTCTTGGTCTCAACTGAATTGCTCTGCTTGGACTCAAAATAATTACTGCAATCTGTTCTAATTTCTGGGTCCTTCTCATTCTCTGGCTCATTCTGTCTTCACCTGTGTCTAGTTTGTTCTCTCTCGGTAACCTGTCTCTATAACTGCTCGCTCTCTCGTTCTCTCTCTCTCTCTCTCTCTCTCTCTCTCTCTCTCTCTCTCTCTCTCTCTTCCCTGCCCTCTTAAGTAGCTTCCCTTTCCTCTCTCTTCTCTTGAGAATTGGGCATATCCTATCCTGTCAAATCTTTCTCTTTGTCTGATTCGTCACTTTGTCTGCCACTCTACTAGATATCACTTTTAAACATGAGTGCTTCCTTCTACAAACTAACTTTACCTCCATTTATTAAAGAGTGTGTACTAAGGACATGTCTATATTCAAGCCAGAGGGATGAAAGGCATGTGCCACAACTAGCAACAGCATTTTCCCAATAAACAACACAATCTCGGGGTTCATACCACAACTAGCAACAGCGTTTTCCCAATAAACAATACAATCTCGGGGTTCACAGTATAATCAAATATCCTGCAAAAAAAATAGTTCTAAAGTTGTACATATAAAGAAATGCAGGGTCCAGTAAATGTTCAGAAAACAAAAAAACTCTTGAAAAGTCACTTAGCAGCTAAGCGCCAAGCCTCCCAGCTGCGTCTCCTAATTGGCTTCATTCCTCAGTTGTCTTACACCATAGACCTGACTTGGTTCTCATCTGTCTTCTCTCATGTCTTTCAGAATCAGGTGGTTCCTGGCCAAGAAACAAAAGCAACACCATCTTATCCTCCATTGGATTCAGATGAAAACTGATAACAAAGTGAGGTACAACTCCAAGAGAAGGCAGTGTGGGAGAAGGAGTTTGGGTCTGTAAGGGGTCACACCATGGCGTGACTGAAGCTTTATGCTGAGTCGATGTCATCTATGCTACCAGACAGAGCTGAGCATTAACCTCTGGAGACTTGCTCAGGTTTAAATCGGAGGTCTGATTTGCTATTATCTGTTCTATGTGAGCTAATTGGTTTGTTCAGTAATAAAACGTAGAACAACAACAACAACAGCCAAAATGAAAAACAAAAACAAACTCACTGAGTTAATAACCTGAGGATACAAAACAAAAAGAGAATAAAAATATCAAAAGAGTTAAAAGTTAACGAGATAGAAAATGAAGCAACTACCCAAAACTCAAAGAAATGAATGTCAAATTATTTAAAGGCCAATACAAGTGACAGATTTCTTATTAAAGGAATTGTGCCACCCAGATGGAGGAAGGGCATGATACTCGAGGAAGGGAAGACATACTTACAAGGAGAGATGTGAAAATGAAGACTTTATACCAATAACATTGAAAATTAAGCAAAATGAATAACATTCTAAAAAAAGAAAAATAGAAACCATAAACTGCTAAAGAAGAAAAATCATTAATGGACCCAGAATGATATTATTTTAATCAATATGTACAGACATACTCGGCCAAGCACAAATTCATCACCGAACACTATGGACAATCAATTAGGCAAAGCAATTCTTTTAAAGATGTATTGCAACAGCAAAAATACATCTAAGCCACTTAAGAATAAATCTAACAAAAAGATATACAAGGGAGAGATATAAAACCTTAATAAAGGACATAAAGAAGAGCTGTGTAATATACACCCTGCTCAGTAAAAAAGACTCCGTGCATAAAAATGATAGTTCTCCCCAAATCATTCTATAAATTCAATGTTCTTCTAATCAAAATCCTAAAGGAACATTTCACATACTTTGACAAGGTGATCTTCAAGTTTAAGTAGTAAAGAGCAAAGAATAGGCAGCCACTTTAAATTTTAATATCGCTATTAGCACTAGGCAGTGGTGTGTTTTGTTGTTTTGTTTTTGAGTTAGTCTCACTGTAAAACTCAGGCTAATGTGAAACTCATAGGAATCCTCCTGCATCTGCTTCCCAAGGACTAGGATTACAGGTATGAGCTAGCACCCTTAGCTTGAAAGTTTTAAGTTTCAAGGATAAGAAAAAAAAAAAGAAAGAAAAGAAAAAAGGGTAGAGCCATCCTTTAAGAAAGATGGTTATAAAACTAAATATAAATAATGCAGATAAAGACAGAGAAACCATCCTAAAACAGCCCAACATATAGAGAGCATTGGCATCTGTACAAAATAGCACCACAGTCAGGGGAATAACTCAGAGCCAACAGAGATCCCAGATCGTGCCTCCTTCCCTAAAGGTTAGAGGCACAAGTGAGACTCTGGGGCAAAAACATAGCCTATTTTATAATCAGAATAGGGAAAGATTCTCAAATGTAAAACCAAAACACAGTCCAAAAGGAAGATACTGGGTTTGATGACATTAAAGTAGATTTAGTGCTGTGGATGTAGCTCAGTGGTAGAGTCTCTCCCAAGCATTTGCAAAATCTCAGGTGTGCTCCGTGTTTGAATCTATGTTTAGCATGAACAAGACCCTAGGTTCAATCCCCAACACCAGAGAATAGAAAACATGTTTGTTCTTCATATATAATGGAAATGGTATTATGTATTTCAGAACATGCACAGAAGCTGTACAACTTACTAATAAAAATATAAACAATCAAAAATAGAATAGAGCTAGATATGGCAGTGTGTGTGTGCCTGCAATCTAGTATTTAAGACACTGAGGCAAGCTGTGAGTTCAAGGCCAACCTGAGCCAGCTAGAGAGACCTGGTTTCAAAAATACTTATAAAAGACACATAGATAAGTATGATAAACAAAAGAAAATATACTCAACCTCTCTTGTCTTAGTTAGGTTTCGTTGTTATAAAGAGATGCCATGACCAAGGCACTCTTATAAAGGAAAATATTTCATTGGGGCTGGCTTACAGTTTCAGAGTTTCAATCCATTATCATCATGGCAAGAAGCATAGCTATAGGCTCAAATTTTTCTCTAAACCTACTTTAGGGCTTTTAAACACTTCAACCTCCCTTCTAGGCCACCAACCAGAGGTAGCAAAGAAAGAAGGTTAATAGGAAAAGAGGGGTTGTGGACCTGTTTAGAAGTAGTTCTTTGGGGAGATTCCAATCTTCATTGTCAGGATATCAGCAGTCCAGTCCAATAGCAAACACCAAATATGAATCAGTAGCAGTGGCTGTATCCAGCAGAAACCCCAAGGCTCCACCGAATTGGCATTAAGTCAGCAGGAACAGTAAGAATCAGTCAGAATACCATGAGAAGTTCTTTGGTGCATTTCTCTCTATGAAGTGAAGATCAGTGAAAAGTTGCAATGCAGGAGTGTCCCTCTCATGACAGTAGGAGGTTTGCATCCATGGGGGCAAACCTATTCAAACCACCACATCTCCTAAACTAAGAGACATGGGAATTTAATCTATAGCAAAGTATTATTCATTATATTAACAATATTAAGATATTGGTTGTGTTGGTGTAGAACAAGAAAGTTCTATGTCTTTGGGGGGGGGTATAAATAGCTTCTAAATATGGCACCATAGCATACTCTCTTTTTAGCTGAAGATAATTGGGGGGAAAAAAGAACAAAAACAAAACAGAACAAAATAAAACAGAAATCAGGCTCTCTGACCTTTCTCCTCTTTTCTCACTGGAAACATGGTCATAAAAGAATTCTGAGGCCTCCTGTCCATGAACATAGGTCAGAAGACGCTCACACCAGGGGGCTTTGTCATCTCCCTGGCAGCCAAGAAGAACCTGAGCAAAGGCCTGCTAGATCCCCAGTTCATTACCACAAAATCGCCCCTCTTTCCCACAGCCACACTCCTCCTACACAATCGCTTGTAAAAGTAGCTTCTCCTGGTTTGTTGGGTCTTTATTATCTGAAAACTACTACATCAGGGAAAGCTTAAATAATGTGTTATGCTTTTCTCTTGCTGACATGTTGTCTGCCATAATGGTCTCAGCCAGGATCCCCTTTCTCTCCTATTTGTCCTTTTTTGTCCTCCTGGAGAACAGGACAAACAAGGTGGTATATTCACATACTTGACCATCACCAATATATTAGTATCAGTGATTTGCCAGGCATGGAGGCTGGTAGTGAAATCCCAGCATTCAGAAGACTAGAGCAGAAGGATAACAGTGGCCAAGCTAATTTATGTAGCAATTTGGGGCCAGCCAGGGCTACATAGGAAGACTCTGTCTCAAAAATAAGTCAGAAAGGTCAGCAATTTGGCTCAATAGACAAAGGTGCTTTCAGCCAAGCTGGACAGCCTGAGTTCACTCCCATGTGGTGGAAAGAGAGAACAACGGATCCCTCAAGGGTTGTCACATGACCACAACATAAGTGCCATGGCATAAGCAGCTACACAGATACACGTACACACATATATACACTCATAATAAGTAAACAAACAAACCTACTTCCATGTATTTCAACATAAATGAATCTCAGACAGCTTTTGAGCTCTTTTTAAAAAGCAAGTTGCACTTTTCATAAGGACGGTTATTTAAAACTTGAAATCCTTAGCACATATGATAAATTATATAAATAACTTATATAATAATGATGAAAACTATCTTATAGCTAGTAGTAAGATTTAAATATGGGGGTTAGAGAGGGTCTCGGGGGATAAGAAAACTTGCTGCTCTTGCAAAAGACCTGTGTAGGGAACATGTGGGTTTCTTTAAAAACATAGAAATGGTATGGGAATATATTTTTGTTTTAATCCCAAGTGTGGGATATGGGGCTGCTTCAGATTGTCCACTGCAGCTGACTGTGATTTGCCTCACGCTCTGGCACAGGATTGATTTTGTCTGACACAGATAGTTTTCGCAAGTGTATGACATTTGGAATTCTGGGGACTCTTGATAGCACATATGATAAATTATATAAATAACTTATGTAAATGCAAGAGCCCCTATAGGCTGTGGTGGCTGCTGCTGCTGCTGCTGCTGTTCACCATTTGTAGATTCCTAGTTGCTGGTTGCTAGTTGCTGGTTGCTAGTTGCTGGTTGTTAGTTGGAGATAACCAGACGATGAAGATCAAAATTGCCCCCTAGGAACCCAATGCCCCTAATCAGCAGAGAGTAATCTAACAATATTGACACCCCCTTTCCCCTCTATCCTTCTGTCTCTCCTGCCTAGTATTGGGAGGTTGGAAGGAAGAAGGGTGGTAGAAATAGGAACCCATAAAGTAGCCGGAAAGTCTGACCACAGACCTGGGTTCCGTTCCCAGCACCCACATGGCAACTTAACACCTTCTGTAACTCCAGCTCCAGAGGACCCAATGCCCTCTGGTCTCCATAGGCACCAGGCACACATGTAGTACACATACAAACATGCAGACAAAACACTCGTACACATAAAATTAAAACAAATGTGATTTCTCTAACGATTTAAACAGGGCTCCAGAGCTGGGAAGTTAAGGGATGCAACAGAGCAGAAAGATGGCGCTCTGGATGGTGGTGAGGTCACAGCCCTCGTGAATGCGTCAGTGTTGCTGCCGCAGGGCTGGCTAGTTCCAGTATGTGGTTCGCTCTAAGCAAGTTCAGCCTCCTTACCTCTTCCTTCTTCTGCCTCTCTTACCATCTCACCAGCCACAGGAGGCTGTGGCCAGCATCTTGACCTTGGACCTCCCAGCTTCCAAACTATGGGAAATAAACCTCTTCTTTATAAGCTACCTAGCCTCTGGTAATTCACTATAGAGCACAAAGCTGACTGAGATATCTAGAATCTCTTTACAATCCAAAAGTCACTCGTTGTCCTTATACAAATTCCATTTGTGCATCACCTGTCTGCAGACTGCATTCTCTCGTGTGTGCAGATTTCCTCCACACTTTTTCAACTGAAAGATTGCGGTTAAGTTCTTTACCAAGCCCCTCTATTCCTCTCCTACTGGCAACCTTTACACCAGTTTAGCCTTTCCCTCTCATGTCGCCTTCATGGTGTGAAGGAGCAGTGTTTCCTCTTTGAGTGTCATTTCATTAAGTTTCTAAAGCAGCCAATCTACATCCCAAAATTAATCCGTGTCTGGGGGGGTGGGGTAGGGAGGAGTATAAATGGCTCATCAATGAATAATGTACTTTGTCAAAGAAAAAAGGCCCCTACGTGTAATATATATTTCCTCCTTGTTGTGCTTGGGGGCATCAATTAACGTCAGAAGTCTGACAGTCCCTGAGTGCGCGCTATGGATGCTGGTGCAACATTGCCTGACTTCCGGTTGGGCGGAGTTTGCTGCTAGCGACTTGCTCCTCTTGCCCTTGAATTCGATGACAGTTTGATGCTTTCTTCGCGCTTCCTTGCCTTACTAGGGACACAGTCTAACAGTAGTGCAACCTCAGCAGGCACCCACTGAAATCTTTCTCCCCCCCCCTTTTTTCCTTTCTCTATATCTCTCCCTCTGAAAAAATTTATTAAGACTTGGGGGCTGGGGGAAAGTAAAGCGACAAACCGATAGAACAGTTCAGAGAGGTATTGTGGACAGAGGCTCATGAGGGCACACAGGGGACACCACTGATCCAGGAGGAGAGTGTGTGAGGCGGTGCCCAGCCCTCGTTTTCTCTTTCTCTGTGAAATATCCTCGTACCCCCAACCCCCATCCCCGGGACAAAAGCGTAAGCGATGATCACAGGGAAAATGCAACATATTTTCTGCAGTGCAGTGTCCGGCTTCCCCACTGCACCGCCTACCCTCTTGAGATGGCTAGAAAACAGGCCAGTCTCGGAGTGTCAGAAGGGACATGCCTGCAAGCGCAGAAGAGAGTTCTCCTGCCCCTCTGCAGAGTCTGGTTAAGGAAAAAATATTGCTTGTTTAGAGAGATTTGACCTTAAGACTTCACAGAATAAGAAGATGCCAGGAGGTCGCCAGAAAGAAAATGCCCTTTTAGATTTTTTACTACCCATTCTGAAAAGGGCCAAGCAAAGCAAGTTTAAGGTAGCAGTAATTTGAATCTATTTTTCTCCTGAGAATCGGCTCACTTCTACCATTCTCCATCATACCTCAGATAAAAATATCGTGGCTCTGAAAATAAAACTTGGGGCAAGAGAGGATGGAGACCTAGAAGGATTATGGTTTTAAAACTCCAAAGCCTTTTTTCCTCTTAAGCACAAATTCCAATTAACATTTAAAGAACACTCCAATACAATCCTTCCTAAAGCCAAACCTGGAGAGACAGCCCAAAGCAGCAAGAGATATCCCCATAGCCAATCCAAAAGGGATTAGAAACAAACTCAGGAAAAATCTCTGTGGTGACAGACTGCACCAGCGCCTTCACCTTTAAGTCCCAGTGAGACACTCCTGGTTAAAAAACGGCAGGCAGTGTCATAAGATAGACACAGTCTGAACAGCAATAAAACGCCTCCCCCCACTTCTCCCTAAATGCCTCAAGGTACTACTTCAGCACACAAAACCTCGACACCCACCCCCGGGGTCTCAGGTTTAAGGATGCCTGATATCACAGAACATGTTTCTGCTTTGATATTCTGTGCCGCTCAGGGACCTGCGTCGCATCTACATAAATCAGCAGAGAAAGGAACCCATTACCACCAGCCGCCGCATCCCATTCAGTGATTGAAAACCGCAACTATGTTTTCCAATCTGCTACCCGAGATGGAAGTGTCATCGTGTGGAATGAAATGGCATGGATTACAGTCCTATATGCTTATGAGCCCTGTTTGCAGCAAGCCTGACTCTGCCCTGATTTCTAAATTGGTTTTTGAACTCCTGCCTGTAAAGCTGAAAGGTACAATGTATTCATTCAAGGAGAGCACCATAGAGGGGAAGCGGGTGACCCACAGACTCCAGCATAACTTTCCCCAAACTGCTGTTCATTAGAGTGTTCCGTCTCATGAACCATGGATCATTTCAGTTTTAAGTACTCTTTTATTTCCTTTAAATTTATCTAAAACTTTATTAGATTCCTCCAGCACAGTCCTGACAGACAGCCCGCACACATTTTAAACCTTCCCAGTGGAGAAGCATAAAACATTTAAAATCTATATTTGAACTGACAACAGCAGCGGAGTGTTTGAATTAGAAACAGATTAGACATAATTGAAGATAAAGAGCGGGTGCAAGCCGCACACCCACTTCGCTGAAGTGGGCTTTAAATTATCAGATTCATCCAGAGTACATTACCAAGAAACATTGAATTGTTATCTTTAGACAGCCTTTTCTAAGAATTTACAATTTCTCAGTTCAGTGAAGCCTGGCACCAGCTTGTTATCAGAACAAAAAACGAAAAATCACTCGGTTCAGGGCACAGAACCGACCTCACCTCAAAAAGTACACATTTCCCTCTGATAACAGACACCTCATCGGACAGCCGACAGGCCTCTTCGTGGATGTCCTTTTTAGGTGCTTCCTTGTTCCAGGTAATTCCCAAGCTGGCTACTGACTTGCGCTATTTACCAGTAAGGTTCTCTGTCAAGCCCCACCTCCATCCCTTAATTAAATACCACACACACACACACACACTCACACACACACACACACACACACACTCTACAGAGACAACACACACACATACCACGAGCACAGCACATGTGTGCATCTTTTCTGCTTTGCCAGAGTCCTTCTCATTAGTAATGTAGCTGAATTCATTATGCAAAGCAAATTGACAAAATTTAATTAATGAAAGTTAAATAAATTAAGTTTGGATACAACAGCATATTGTGTTTTTTTGTTTGGGCTTGTTTGTTTTTATACAAAAGCATCAGACTTTTGAAAAAACAGATTTTAACACAACAGGAAAAAATACTTCTGTTAAGAATCAAGCTACTGAGGGATAGCAAGATGGCTCATTAGATTAAGTTACTTGCCACCAAGCCTGACAGCCTGAATTGGATTCCATGAGGACCTACACAGTAGAAGAAAAGAAGCAACGCATAATGCTGTCCTCTGACCCTTGCATGCACGCACTGACATACATGAACACACATGCACAAATGAGTGGTTTTAATTTTCTAAGTTACAAATAATTTCATGAAACATCAACTCTCCAACTTTCTAAATAAAAAAGATTAAAAACAAGGAAAGGCAAGGCTGAGGGTAAGGCAGGGTAGAAGAGCATTTGTCTAGCTAACACCAGTAAAGCCCTGGGTTCTGTCCCAAGCACCATCCATCCATCAAATAAAGGAAAATATTGGGAAAATATTTGGTTGACCACAAAACACTCAGAAATCTTTCATCTAAACCAAAGTTTGGATTATAGCTTTCAACAGAAAGGTTTGTAATGTGGGAATGCAATATTTACAAGCAGCTAGTGATGTGTTATTACTCCCCGCTCCTCTCTCCCACATCTCTCCAGCCCCTACACTAAAATATTACTGTTCAGCCTTTGACTAGCTGGAAGACCAAAGGCAATTTATAGACTTCACAGTCTCCTGTTCTAGGAACATACCTGCCTGCAGAGCTATCTCAAGATGGTTAATCTTATATTTATTTAATGTGGATGAGTGTATTGTCTGCATGCGCATATGTGCCATGTGTGTCTGGTACCTCAGAGCTTGGAAGAGGGCATCAGCTCTACCTGACACCAGAGTGGTTCTGAGCCACCACGTGGTACTAGGAACCCATCCTGGATCCTCTGCAAGAGGAGCCAGTGTCCTTAACCACTGAGCCATCATCTCTCTCCAGTCCTTGACCCAAACATTTGAATGAGGTCACTTACATTAAAATCTCAGCACTGTATAAACGCAAAGCTGACCAGATAGATCAGCTGCAAACCTTCTTGAACTGGCACCATTCAGCCAAATGAGGCTGTCCAGGGGATGGCAGTAGAAACCTCACAGGAAGCATTTCTCACATATACTTGACCAGCAGGACCAGAGGAGACCACAGGGGAGGTCAAGGGTCTTGGGATTATAAGAATAGAATCACAGCCTTTCCTACATTCCAGAACCACATGGGACACACAGATGGCAGAGACTAGGGCTTCCCACTTGTTCTTTCTCTACCCAGAAGCTTTGGGAGCCCACTAGCGCCAGAGGCATCTGAGCATATCACCTTCTAACTCAGTATAGCTGTGCCAGCAACTCAGTCTGTAAATATTCTTCTGCTCTCTTGTTTACTGTTATTTATTTAATCTCCATTCTTGCATGTGTCTTACAATGGTTTTGTTTGCTGGTAGGTTCATCAATTAGTTCCTAAGTATGTTTCTTCACCCAGACTACCACAAGGCACTGTTTCCAAACCTTTCACCCCTATTTCATATACTCGCTCACTCCTATGCCTCTGTCTCTCATCCTTAACCCCTCCTCTTTTGACCTCTTCATTATAACCTTCCATAGCTTTAACAATTTCTAAAATCCATAGACTATATGCACTCTCCCACCTTTGCCCCACCTGCTACTTTCATTCTTTTTGAAGTTGATCTAATCCTTATCCCCGCCTATCTCCTCCCACCCCTGATCTTACTGACTAAAATCTGAGTATGCTGCGTACTATGAGTATTTAATTGTCTTCCAACAGTGATTGAAGTCAAGGAGCCACTGTTGTTAATAGGCTGGTGCAACATTTGCATAATGGGAACATCCAGTAGCTGTGGTTGCTCTCACACCTGATATTCTACAGAGCGATTAACAGAGTCTTCATCATTGCCCTGAGTTCCTGGACTGAAGAGTTATTTTCTGAACTACTCACCTCTACTGTACCACATCTAAGTCCCACTTGAGCATTGTAAATACTTCAACTAAAATAGTATAGCTGCCGGGCGTGGTGGCACACGCCTTTAATCCCAGCACTTGGGAGGCAGAGGCAGGCAGATTTCTGAGTTCGAGGCCAGCCTGGTCTACAAAGTGAGTTCCAGGACAGCCAGGGCTATACAGAGAAACCCTGTCTCGAAAAACCAAAAAAAAAAAAAAAGTATAGTTGATTAAATAAATAAATAAATAAATAACCGGAAGCAATGAAATCCCAACACAGTACCATAAGAAACATGGAAAACCAAAGTACCATAGCTCCTGCAGGAATTACTAACCCACATGAATGGCATTTACTGAGAGTGTGTTAGATGAAATCCAAGGCTAAGAACTCAAAAGAGCGACTACAAATATGCTTGAAGAACTGAGGAAAATAAGTTCCTGAAAGAAACAGAAACAGCTGCCCAAAAAGGCAAGAAAGAGGAATTCCACAAAGACAAAGAAATACTGAAAAATAAAAACATTTTAATGTAAATGTCGCTTTTATTTCCTCTAAATGTTGCTTATATTTCCTCTGATGATGGGATGGGATGAGAGCCGTACCCAAGCTGTGCAAATACACAGCTTTGGCTGAGCCCAGAGCCTTTCTTTCTCTCTACTAACCCAGGCCTACTAGGCCTAGGCCTGGAGCTTCTAGCCATCAGTCTAATCTTCCAAGCAGACTGATTCAGTCTGGCTTCTCTCCACTTGTGACTGAATTGTCCTGCTTGGCTTCATACTAACTTTGATAATACGTTCTAATCTTCTGGCTCCTTTTCACTCTCTGGCTCTATCTGTCTTCACCTGTGTCTAGCTTGTTCTTCTATAACCTGTCTCTATGAAATTGTCCAAGTAAAAGTTCTCTCTCTCTCTCTCTCTCTCTCTCTCTCTCTCTCTCTCTCTCTCTCTCCTTTCCCTTCTCTTCTCTTCTCTTCTCTTCTCTTCTCTTCTCTTCTCTTCTCTTCTCTTCTCTTCTCTTCTCTCACCTCTCTTCCCCTTTCCTGTGCTGTTCTTGTCAGAGTTGGGCATATCCTCTTTCAGAATCATTCCATCAGATCTTTCTCTGATTCATCAGTTTGTCTGCCCCTCAATTAAACATTACTTTCAAACATGGCTGCTTTCTTCTACAAACTAACCTTACCTTCATTGTTAGGGACTAAAGGTGTGTACTAAGGGCACGTCTGTATTCCAATTAGATCATATTGTAATCCAGTGGGTGTCTGTATTTCAGGCAGATCATATCTTTGGATGTGATCCCTTCCAAGAACAACTATGTTGCTGAATTAAAATTCTTCTACATTTGAAATGCTGGAAATAAAAATATAGTATGTCAAATAAAAATCTTTATGGAAAGTCTCATTGGTCAAACAGATCAAAAACAGAACAGACTACCAGAGCTTGAAGATAAGATAGAAGAAATAGAATGACCAAACAAGGACAAAGATAAAATTATAAGAAGGTACCAGTAGAAATTCCAAGATATATGCGACAGTCTGAGAAGACCAAATCTACAGTTTATAAATCTAGGGCAACAAGCAATATCTCGTTGTAAAAACAGAAAACATTTCCAAATGAATCCTAACAGAAATTTTCCTAGAGTTGGGAAGATAAATGCCAAACAAGATACAAGAGACATTTAGGACACCAAACAGACAAGGCCGGAAGACAAGCTCCCTTTGTCATATAGAGCAAATCATCAAAAGAGAAGCACCAAGTCACATGTAAAGGCAGGCCCATAAGAATAACTGCAGACCGTCCCACTGAAATTAAAAGCCGAAGGGGCTCGGAATGACCTATTCCTGCCAATCCAAACTACTAAAATGGTTCTTACAATAGATACAAAGCAAATCTCAACAAACAGAGGAAAACGAAACAATTATGTGACTGCATCTGATCCCCATAGAAGAAGAGTACAAACCAACAAGAGAGACTTTATTAAACAGGCAAACTCAAGGAGATTAAACACACACTGATGGATGAGTCCTTGAGTAAATCAAGAAGGAAGTCTTAATCTGTAGAATCAAAAGAAAACGAAAATGCAACATGCCAAAAACCTACAGGATATAACAAAAATGTCTACAGCTCTCTAAGTGCCTACATTAAGAAAGAAGAAAAACCTCAAATAACTTAATGATACACTTTAGGGCCCTGGAAAAGAAGAAGAAGAAGAAGAAGAACAAGAAGAAGAAGAAGAAGGAGAAGGAGAAGGAGAAGGAGAAGGAGAAGGAGAAGGAGAAGGAGAAGGAGAAGAAGAAGAAGAAGAAGAAGAAGAAGAAGAAGAAGAAGAAGAAGAAGAAGAAGAAGAAGAAGAAGAAGAAGAAGAAAGAAAGAAAGAAAACCAAACTCTAAATCAGTACCTGAAAAGAAATCATTAAGATCAGGACATAAATTAA
Organism: Mus minutoides; assembly: GCA_902729485.2. Classification (NCBI taxonomy): domain Eukaryota; kingdom Metazoa; phylum Chordata; class Mammalia; order Rodentia; family Muridae; genus Mus; species Mus minutoides. Next base: position 227,956 of record LR750539.1, read on the forward strand.
TGAAATGGAAACAACAACAATATACACATACGCAAACACATGCACAAACACACATACACATGCATATACACACACATGCACAAACACACATACACATGCATACACATACACACACACAAACACACATATATACAAGAATCAACAAAGCAAAGTGCTGGTTCTTTGAAAAGATAAGATTGACAAACCCTTAGCCAAATTAACTGAAAGAGAGAAAAGATCCAAATCAATAAAATTAAAGAAAAAATGGGAGCCATTATAACAGATACCATAGAAATGTAGAAAATCGGTACATTCTACCTTGAAAAAATATATTTCTATAAGTTAGAATTTTATTTTTTTAAAAAGAATGGATTTCCAGATGCATACAACCCACCAAAATTAAACTGAGATGAGATTTTTAAAATGTTTAAATAAATCTATATAAGTGATTATATGAATCACTAATTTAAAATCTTCCAACTTAAAAAAAAATCCAGATTCAAGAGGTTTTGCTGGTGAATTTTTACAGACTTTCAAAGAAGAGTTAACAGCAATGTTTTCTATACTACCCCAAAAAATAGAAAGGAAGGAACATTTCCAGACTTTCTTACGAGGTTGGTATTACCCTGATTCCAAAAGCGGATAAAAATACAAGAGAGAGAGAGAGAGAGAGAGAGAGAGAGAGAGAGAGAGAGAGAGAGAGAGAGAGAGAAAGGAAGAAAGAAAAGAGATAGATGAAGAGGAAGGAAGGAAGGAAGGAAGGAAGGAAGGAAGGAAGGAAGGAAGGAAGGAAGGAAGGAAGGAAGGAAAGAAAATTATAGGTCCAATTTCCCTAATGAATATGGATGGGAAGATTCTCAGCAAAATACTACAAACTGAATGCAAGAACACATCAAAAAGATCATTTGCCATGATCAATTTAGGTTTATTCTGTAGACACATTGATGGTTCAATGTTGCAGATATCCCTGGGGCTAATTGTATTTGATGCTAATTCTGTTCTCCTGTGAGGGACTGAGAACAAGGAATGAGTCAGCATCCAGGTGATTTCCTGTAAACCTTCTTCCCACCTTAATTTATAAATAAAAGCTAGAGCTGGTGATTGGGCATAGAAAGGGAAAGTGGAGTTGAGAGAGAGAGGGAGGAGGAGGAGGAGGAGAAGGGGAAGGAGGAGGGGGGAGGAGGAGGAGGAAAGAAAGCAGAGAAGAAGCACCTGGCCTGGAGAATGCTCGAGTTCTAAGGGGTCTCTTATACAGGGAAGATGGTAGTGTAGTGGTAGATCTGCCCAATCTAGGTGCACACCATGTATTCATACTAATTGAATTGTGTTTTCATTGCTGGAGCTTATTTGGGTTGGAGATTTATCGCAACAGTTCAGTATACACAAATCAGTATTACAAATTTGATAAGTAGACTCAAGGACAGAAACCATACAGTCATCTTGATACATACATAAAGGCTTCTGGAACAATACCACATTGCTCCATGTTAAAGCCCCAACGAAGCTCACAATACAGGGAATACAAATCAATACAATGGAAGATATATATGGCAAACCTACAGCCAACATTGTTTAAGAGGGGAAAATTGAAAACATTTCTACTAAAATCCAGACAAGGGTGTCTATTTATTCTCCCTTATTCAATGCATCAACAGAAGTCTTAGTAAGAGGAATAGAACAGAAGAAGCAAGTACCAGAATACAAATAAGAACTTATAGTATCTCTATTTGTAGATGATGTCATTCTACACATGAGACCCCCAAAACTCTCAGAAAATTCTTAGAAATAATAAACATTCTCAGCCAGGTGTCAAACTATGAAACTAGCATACAAAAGTCAATATCCTTCCTATGCTCCAATGACAAAGAAACAATTAATTCCACTTATAATAGTTTGGGGGGTGGGAACCTTGGAAAGCCTTACCAAAGATGTAGGGATGGGAAAGATTTATGCAATGAAAACTTTAAAACACTCAAGAAAAGCATTAGAGAAGACACAAGAGAAAAAAAGACCTTTAATACTCTGAAGACTCAATATGGTGAGAATGGGCAGAGTCAGCACAGCCCCAAACAAAATTGCAGAGGCATCCCCCACATAAACTGAAATACACGCATATCCTCAAGGCTCAGGGAGCATCAGGAAAGGAGGGACAGAAAAACTGTAGGATCCAGAGGTTTAGGAAGCAGTGCTGTGATGTTGTCGTTAAGACATGACGTGGCTGTTGCACTCCCATGAGCCCACAGCAGCTGTGGTCCCCTGCACAGGACCTTATGAGGTCAAGCCAGTCACACTCCATTGTGAATGGGAGAAGGGTAGAGGACTCTAGCCCTTCCTGAGGAGCTACTGGCAATTGATGGCTACTGGGGAAGGAGAATCGTGTTCTGGTGCATGGTCCACATCCACAGACATAAGGCAGCACTGAATGGACTCTCTGGGTTACATGAGGAAGGAAGACTTTTAAGGGAGAAGGGGACTTGCTGCAGGAGAGTCTAAAGGAGTAGGTATGATCAAGATACATTTTATATATGTATACATGCGTGAATGTATATATGATATTGTCAAACAAAAACAAAAATATTATTAAATAATGATTCATTTTATTATTTTAATTATGTGTGTGTGTGTGTGTGTGCGCGCGCGTGCACGAGAGTGTGTGTGCATGCACACACACATACCACATACACAAGTGCACGTTTCTTGTGGAGGCTGGAGACATCAGATCTCCAGGTACTGGAGTTCCAAGCAGTTGAGAACTGCCCAACACGGTTTCTGGGTCTGAACTCAGGTCCTCTAGAAGAAATGTACATGTTCTTAGCCATTGATCCATCTATCTCTTCAGCCAAAAATATTCTTTAAAAAATATTTTTCTCTCCCACCTTTCTCGAGTCATCAATTTTCGTGACTGACGAGAAGGTCTCTTACGTCTAAACTAAGGATCATGGGTGTATACCGAAAATGGGTGGAGATTGGGGTCAGGGTCCCTTCAATTACGGGAGAAGACGTACAAGTTCGTACTCCGTATTTCAACCATGTGTCTGTATTTACATCTGTTTTGTGGGTTACACATAAAATAAAAGGAAAAAATAAAGCAGTAAAAGAAGGCTTCCCCAAAACTAGAAAAGAAAAATAAAACATGTACAGATAATTTGAATCTTTCACTGTTCATGAAGAGAGAAGTTGAGGTCATATTCTCAAAATTCCTTTGCATAACATCAAAGTGATTACAAAACAAAGAGAAAGCATTGTGAAGTAATTATTTATTATTTATTATAATATAATTTAGAATTTTATTATTTTTACAATACAGTGATTTTACAAACACTACCTAAAATGTGATGAAGACTCACATATCATGTTCCTATCAGAGCCTTCCTTCTTGAATTTGCTAGATAAACTGACCATGTGGGCTTTGTGTAGTATAATCAGGTTGAAAGCAATGACCTTCTTCCTTTCCTAGTAAATACACTGTTCTGATAAGATTTTCAAGTGATCTTGGAACTTCAAGATTTCTGTATGAGCGAGTTTTAGCTACACTACTTTGTGCTCCCGGCCACCTGCCCAAGAGCTCTTTGGATTCAGGAATCACACACACACACACACACACACACACACACACACACACACACACATGCACACACGTCAGTTAATTGTTGACATGCTGTGACTAGCTCAAAGACTGAGCACTCCACTTTGCCCTCCCTGGGGATTTTCTTTTAAATTCTAACAAAATTGTCTTTTAAGTTTTGAGAAGCTAGGACCACCATCAGGGGTGGGACCATCCACAGTAGTCTGAGCCCTCCCACATCTACCACTAATGAAGAAAATATCCTATAGGCTTGTCTGTGGCCAGTTCTTATGGGGGCATTTTCCCAATTGAGATTTCCATCTTTCAAATGACTATAGCCTATGTCAGATTGTTATAAAACTAGCCAGCGCAGACATTTTCTTTTTACGTAAATAAAGTTTATAGTTTTTGTACTGGCTAGTTTTGTGTCAACTTGACACAGCTGGAGTTATCACAGAGAAAGGAGCTTCAGTTGAGGAAATGCCTACGTGAGATCCAACTGTAAGGCATTTTCTCAATTCGTGATCAAGGGGGAAAGGCTCCTTGTGGATGGAACCATCTCTGGGCTGGCAGTCTTGGGTTCTATAAGAGAGCAGGCTGAGCAAGCCAGGGGAAGCAAACCAGTAAAGAACACCCTTCCATGGCCTCTGCATCAGCTCCTGCTTCCTAACCTGCTGGAGTTCCAATCCTGACATCCTTTGGTGATGAACAGCAGTATGGAAGTGTAAGCTGAATAAACCCTTTCCTCCCCAACTTGCTTCTTGGTCATGATGTTTGTGCAGGAATTGAAACCCTGACTAAGACAGTTTTGTTTGTAGGATTCCTAGAAAAAAAATCACACAAATTACATCTGGAAACAAGTACCCAGAGATCATATACATGGAGGCCTGACATGGGGCTTAAAAAAAAAAAAAAAAAAGTTTTTATTGATAACATGGAAAAGTAGGTAAGAGGGGAAGGGGTTCCTTGACTGTGACAGCATCTTTCTCGCCTCAGGTGAACTATATCAGGAGCAAGAGTGATCAATCAATCAGCCAATCAATGGCTACAAAATAATAAATAAATAAATAAATCACTCCAACCAGTGACTTCTACCTCCATTATCTCTCATGATTGCATTTCCTGGGCCACAGAAGGGTGAGCTTCGGGAAGCGTTTTATTCTGGGTAAGCAGTCAAGAGAAGTTCCCAGGCAGTTGTCACTGTAGGGGCTAAGAAGGCATCACTGGGCTGAGGCATGGGGTTGGGGAGCTGGTGGATCAGTTCTCATGCATCTTGCCATCTCAGCATCAGGACCGGAGCTCCAGACGCATCTTCTGGCTCAGCATCAGGACCAGAGCTCCAGACGCATCTTCCAGAGGTCTGATGATACAGCACTTCCAAGCAGCTGCTCATTAAAACTGCTCAGCAAAGGCGAAGGATGAAAACAAGAAACCAGAAGACAAACCGGTACCTCTAAATATTGTGGTCTGTCAGGCCTCCAGCCAGGACAGAGTTGCCAACAGAACCAGGGACATTTGTGGCATCCGGCCAAGGCAGGACTAGTTGTCAAAGAGAAGAAACAGAATTGCTGGTATTCAAGGTCCCAAACCCTGAACTCCCTCAGCTGTTCCTTTCTCCTGTTCATGAGTTTGAAATGTCTCTCTATAAAAGGAATGATGTCTCTATGTAGGCAAACTTCACAGTGAGTTTTCCTAATTGTTCTGTAACTTTGGTCTCTCGGCTGCCAAGACCTCAGTCGGACTCCAGAGCAGAGGCTCCTTTCTCTCCCAATGTCCCCTTAGTTTTCCCTACCTTCCTGTCACCAGGATGCTTGAAACTACATAAAGTGCTATTGCTACAGGGACCAAATATTGCTTTGTTCTCCGTAAAAACATATTATTTTAATGACTTCCCTCAGCCCAGAAAAAAACGCATATGTACTCACTAACTATATTCCTTAGCTCTTTAGGCATGCAGGTTGTGTGTTTAATATACACCATGCAAACAAGTTTCTCCATTTTGCAGGCCATCCCATCACATTTTGTTCCTACACAGATCCAAGCCTTCGTCACTCCCTCTAAACCTTTACCCATCTCAAAGTTACACTTGGAGGCCGATGCAGCAATTTCAAATTCCAAGAGAGCTTCTTCACTTTCATAGCCAACTCCAGGAGACCAAAATAAGAAGAGACTTTGTATTCTTTGTATCATACTTTCCATTTTGAAATAACAACAAAACGACTTCAAAATCTAAAGCAAGGAGTGTGTTCTCGAGTTCATGCATGCATGTGTGCTTCTGTGTAATGAGAGGATGGAGAAGGACAGGAGGGAAGGGGAAGAGGAATAAGAAGAAGAACAAGGAGAGGAAAAGATCCACCCCTCAAGACAATCTGAGACCCCAGAATCCCAACAGCTGGCTGGCCAGCCAGTCTAGCATACCAGTGAACTTCAGGCCAGTGGGAGATTGTCTCAAAAAAAATAGGGTAGAGAGCAATAGTCTACACATACAATGTCCACTTCTAGCCTCCAAAGTCACAAGCATGGGTCTGCACACCACGCGCGCGCGCGCGTGCACGCACACACACACACACACACACACACACGTACACACACATACACTCACACACAAAGTTTGTGTGTGTGGTGGTACACACCTATATTCCTACAACCTGGAGGAGACAGAGGCAAGAGTTTTCGGCCAATGTGGACTTCATAGGGGGACCCTGTCTCAAATGACTTAATGACTTTCCTAAGTCGAGCTAGTTTGATTACATATTGGTTTGCATCTATTAATTGTATTGCTTTAATGAGTCTTGACACGCACTAAGTTGCAGTCGTTTAAATATGCAATTCACATTTTTATGCATGGATATATCCATGGGGCCGTCAACACAAACAAAGATACAGACAAATCCACTGCCCCCTAAATTACCTCGCTCTGCTTTCTTTGACTGAATGAATCCAGCTCTATGCTGCCTTCCCTGCATCAGAAAGTCAAATTGCTGAGAAATCTATTTCTGAGCCTTATTGGGCTTTTATTTGGACAAGTTGAATAAATGCGTGTGATTTGTTGACAATGCATTCACAAATGAGGGCATGAGAAATTTGTCTTTAAATTGCATCTTCAAAGAAACTTCATAGTAAACTGTATTCATCCCGGGAAGTATTAGACTACTTGGAAGATTGAAGTTGGAAAGTAAGCAATCACACTTTGAAAGGTCCTTCGCTTTCATCTCTTCCAGGTCTACAGATTTTTCTAAAGCTAAACAACAGATTTCTGGCGTAAATACCACAGCCTCTCGCCCTCTGCCAGCCTGGGCAGTACAAACAAAACCCTGACATCACTTTTTCATTCCACCACATCTTATAACCAGTCAGTAATTAAATCTTATTTAAGAATTGCTCCATGCAAATCTTGATGTTCCGGATAAAACTATGTCAATGGAGTTCTATAAACGGATACAGAGGCCTTCTATTCTGCAGGCCCTTAGCTGGAATCCTGGGGCTGTGGGGCTGCTGCTGACTTGCCCTGAGCTCCTCACACTCAATTTCCCTGTCTAGAAAGTGGAATTCAGAAAATTCAGATTTCCGTGAAGATAGTAGGCAACCCTTGGTGATAGCTGCCATTGTAAACGTGCAGCATGTTGTTTCTGGTCATGCCACAGGCTAGAAGTAAGAGAGAAAAGCTTTGATCTCTGTGATGCTGGAGGAAGCATCTCCATCATTGCTGTCCAGTGAAGCCAGTCCACCTATGACCAGTCAATGAACAGCTCTGGCAGCAGAAAAGAAGTGATACTCACCGGCCAGAATCAGATGTTCCTTCAAAAACTCAGCTTTCTAGGGCTGGTGGTATAGCTCAGTTAGTAGAGTATATATTTAACATACATGAGGCCCTGGGTTCAATCCTCGGCACCACAAAAATTGGGCATGGTAACACATGCTCATAATCCCTGCATTTGGGACCTGAAGTTCAAAGTCGTTCTCGGTTACTTACTGAGTTCAAGGCCAGCTTAGGATGCATGTGACCCTGCCTCATAAACAGACAATGGGTGCTCAGCTCCCTAAGGCTTTCAGAAGCCAGCTGTAGGTGTGACCACACACCATAGGAGGCCCCTGCAGTCCTCCTACGAGCAAAGAAGCAGAGTACAACCAAATTTCCAGTCTTCCCAGTGGGCTCTAGGACATACAAGTCCAAGAAAACAGGTTTCCCTTGCAATAGCTACCGTGAAATGCTTTTTTTACATTGTATAATGGTAAACCTAGAAAACATAGTGCCCACCTTGGTTTAGGGAGTTTGTCCTAAGGAAATGATCCAAAAGGTAATATAAAACCAACATACATAGAAAGGTAACTGCATCTTAACTACCCTCAGGAATTCAGAGAGTGTCATCTAGAGGCCTCACTTCCAAAAATACTGACTGCAGTCACCATCCCTCACACCTAGCCGCCTGAAAAATATGTTTACTATCCTATCATTTGGTTAAAATGGGACATTGTCAGGTGGAAACCCTAACACCTGATTAACATGTTAACTGCATTCATTGCATGCCTTCGATAAGGAATTTGATAACAGCATATGTCATAATTATATTGTGGAATGCAATAGCATGTTCCAGTGAGCTACACATAATTATATTAAAGCAGTATTTACGGCAATTATATCATTTGTTGAATTGTTGTAATTTCATTAAGTACAGGAGCCTGTAATGGATTAAATTCAGAAATGCTGAAGTTTTACAGTGGCTCCCCTTGAAAAGTATTAAAGAGCTATGGGGCTTGTGTTTGTTCTGCTGGGTCCCAATTAGGGACTAAACACAATAGGGAATTAGATGCCATTCTCTTCGCAAATTCTCTTGGGTTCTTCTCCCGCCTCACCCCAACCCCCATCTCACCCTAAGCCCCACCCCCAGCCCAACTCAAACTGAGAGCTTTTTCCTTTTGACAAGCCCATCTCCCTGGGCCTGGACCACCATCTCCCAAGCACCCTCACAGCACCTCTGCGGTGATCTCCATGGAAAAGAATTCCATCTCACTCTCTCAGAGCCTGCTGGATTGAACGTGAGGGTTTTGTTCTTGTTGATTTGTTTTGTAAGGATCTTCTCTGAAGAATGATACCCTGGACTCAAATAGTATGTAAAAGCAAAGAGTGTTTTATTCTGCAGAAATCCAGCACGCTCCAAGAGGGAGACCCCCACCCCCCACCCCAAAGTGAGCTTGCAGGCCCAATTTAAAGCATATTAGGGGGATTCCAGGAAGACGTAGGTGACTTCTATCATTGGCTTTATCTCTAGGGACAATCCAGAACCATTGCAGGGGAAGTCTGGAAACTGCTACTGACCCATTGTCCTTGCCTCAGGCCAGGTGGCAGGTAGCTTCCGAGGCCTGAACTTGCCTGGACTTGCCCAGTTCTTAGAAGCAGAGATTTAAGCCTCGGTCTCCTGACCTGCCAATTTGAAGCCTGTCATAGAGTCAGCCTGTCTCGTTAGTTTGTTTGTTGTTTGTTATTGTTTGAGACAAAATCTTGGAATGTAGCTCTAGCTGGCCTGGTACTCAATATGTGGCCCAGGCTAGCCCCAAACTCCTGGTGACCCTGTGCATCAGAGTCACATGTGCTGGGATTACAGGTGTGAGCCACTGTGTCCAGCGTAGAGTTGTTCATTTCTTTATGTAGAATCCTAGCCTGGAAAATAAGGTTATGGCCCTTGAACAAGCAAGGGCTGTAATTAATCAGTCCCTGGCCCCACTGTACACCTACTAAGCCAGAAGCTGCCTTTGAACCAGATCCTCAAGTGATTCCCTTGCCTTTTAAATAAGAGCAAGTAAGTTTGGGATGCCCAGAGGCCAATCTGGTTTACAACCTGGTTTGTTTGTCTTCTGAGGAAACTAAGCCCTTAAGGTTGCACACTGGTGATTAGCTCAGTACTAGATCAAGAAGGCTTTCATTCTGCTGCTCACCATTGTGGCCAACCAAGAGATACAACTGAACCTCAAACGGCTCCAAGCACGAGGTGGTTTTCAAGTCATTCCACAACCCACCTGTGGGGTTACAAAACAGTGCAACAACGCTTTTTAACCCAATTCATATATTTGTCTGTTTTCAGGCAAAGTCTCACTCTAATTCAGGCTAGCTAGCGTGGTACTCAGGCATCCTCCTGCCTCAGCCTCCTGAATGCTAGGATTATAGATGTGCACCATTAGGCCCATCAGAAACAAGCAGTTGGTACACATGATATGAAAGGGGGGGTCAGGGGACACTGGGGACTAGAGATTAACCAGCAGAGATGGGACTGAGAGGGCAGGGGAGAAGATGAGCTGAGGGTGAGTTAGCCAAAGTCAAGCTGTGTGAGAATCGTATACAGAAACCCACTACCTTTAAAGCTAATTTAAAACTGTAATTCTTTCTAAACAGTGTATTCCCACATGGGTACATAATGTTCCCGCAGAAGACATGGCTTATTAATGAAAATCTCAGTGCCAGACATGAGATATCTGAGTGTGTCAGGGTGGCCCAAGAGTCCCTCAGAACAACACAGGCCTTGGCCTCTGGCCTTGTTTTCCCACTTGGATGCTAAGAGATATGTGGTGAAGTTTTAGGGCAGAAGGCACTATACACTTTGGTAACAGGACAAAAAGAAACCAAGCTGAAGCTGACCTGAAACCTTGCTCTCTAATGGCTAGCTTTCCTAGTGCTACAATAGGCTCTGAAGGCACTAGAGGACAAAAGCCACCAACGTATCAGCTATCATCAAACCCTGAGTTCTATAATTAACCGGCCAGGCAGGATGCACCCATGGTGCAATAATGGTAGGTCTGTTACTGGAGTGATGAACTATTCTGTGTGCCATAGGAAGGAATTCGTGCCTCCTACTGTAAACCTGAGCATCAGCCCATGGATTCCAATGGGGAGCATACCACTTGTGTCTTACTGAATGAACGTGTTGTCCAACTGCCTTTTAGATAGTTATGTTTATACCCATAGGTTAGTGCTGATCTCAGCCCTGAATGGAGATGCTTCCCTCTGTAACAACAGTTAATACAGAAACTCTTGACTGGTTAAGTACTGAGAATAAATGACTTTTGAGTGTTCAGTCCTAAACTGGACATCTGTAACAACCTTACATTTGTGAAACGTGGGGCAGAAGAATGTGAGGGACAGATAGATGAACCATGAAATAATCAAGAGAAGCATTTAGAATCCTGGAGAGCAAGAGCATCTACTTAGGGGATCTGTGTGGGACACGACTGCAGTGAAGTTTTCTGGGGTGGACTTAAGGTTATGTGGCAGGTCAGCGTGTTTCCCATTGGCCTGTGGCAGGTCAGCGTGTTTCCCATTGGCCTGTCATGAATACCCTTTGTTTCTCCTTCAGCAGTTCCCCTGCAAAGAAACCGCTGCTTTGGACAGCGAATCTCAACTGCTCCAGCTCGGGATTCAAATGTGTTTACTGTTCAGAATTCTGGGTGCAATCACATCATGTCCCTTGAACAGGCCCAGGCCCTACCAGGTGAGTCTTCCTCAAGCATAGCAGTCCTGGGACCTATTCATCTGCATGCATGAGAGTTGAGAGATCTTTAAACGTATCACCTACTGATCACTTCCAAAAGAAAGTAATGTGTTTAGAAGGATAGGGAGATGGCTCAGAGTTTCAGAGCACTGACTGTTCTTCTAGAGGACCTTGGTTCAATTCCCAGCACCCACATGGTTACCCATAACCACCTATAACTCCAGTCCCAGGGGATCTGACATCTTCTTCTGGCCTCCATAAGTGAGCACTACATGCACCCAATGCACAAACATATATTCAGGTAAAACACCCATACTCATAAAAGTTGAAATGATGATGATGGTGATGGTGGTGATGATGATGGTGATGATGATGATGGTGATGATGATGGTGGTGGTGGTGATGATGATGATAGGAATGGGAAAACAGCTATTAGCAAAAGGGCCGCAACCAAATCATTTTCATTTAATTGCATTTATTTTTTTTATTTTAAAGATTTATTTTTATTTTATGTATGTTAGTATACTGCCTTCAGACACATAAGAAGAGGGCATCAGATACCATTACAGATGGCTATGAGCTACACTATGGTTTCTGTGAATTGAACTCAGGACCTCTGGAAGAGCAGTCAGTTCTCTTAACCGCTGAGACATCTCTCCAACCCCCTTAAAACTTTTTGAACGAAATTTTATCTGGGACCGGTGACACACATCTAGAATCTTAGCACTTAGAAGGTTGAGTCAGGAAGGATATGAGTTCAAGGCCTGAACATGTAATAAGAACCTGGCTCAAAAAAGGTTTTAAATGAACAGCTTTGGATGTCCATGACTTACCTCATTGGATACACATATTAATCCCGTCAGACAGGGAATAAGGATGCACAAAGCAAATATGAGATTGGGAATTCTGAAATTCTTTCCACTCACCCCACTATCAATTCATTAAAAAAAAATGAGATTTTGAATATTTTGTTTAACTTGACAGATTTTCTCTATTTTACTGACTACCGCCTCTGTGCGTTTATTTCTAACTTCTGAATTTTTTTTAAGCCTTGTAAGCATATACTGATTGGCTGCAAAGACAGACTGTATAATTATTATACTTAAGCCCTTTGAGGAAATACCCTCTCATTAATTCACTCATATCAGATGACAGGGACTGAGAAAAATCAGAAGCCGTTTTCTTATTGTAGACGTTTCTACTGCGACATCATTGACAGATCTTAAAAATACACTGGAAATACCCAGGCCACACTTAAGTGCCCAAGAGGCCCTTTGCTCTGTAGTTTGGAGACCAGTTAGGGAAGAGAGATGCCTATTGTTTCTTGTAGATGAATCTTCTTTTTGGAGGAAACATTACTGATTTCTGCATAAATCTCTTTGGATACCTCAGTTCAGTAGCTCAAGCTGTAGACTCAGATGGCTACTGCCTACAGCATCCGGGCTCACCATTCAGCCCACTGGGACTGAACAGGCCCCGCCCCCCTCGGCACTGAGTGAGCAGACATCTCTTTTCCCATCCCCTGTGTAACTTTTTTCTCTCTTCATCACTAACTAGCCCTGGCTGGCTGTCCTGGTGTGGGATGTGGGAACATGCTAAGCGCTAATTAGGAACAAGCCTATGAAAACTTGGGGGACGCTACACATTTCCAATTACATTAACGAACGCACAAATGCAATCGAAGCAGAGAGGTGAGCGTCGTGTCACGTTTGTACGGGGAGAGAATTGCATTTCCCATCCATGAAAGCAACTCCCTGGTAACTTACAGAATATGAAACTAAAAGTAAGCACACAAGAAAAGCGTTAAAGCCGGAAGGTGGTGGCTCACGCCTTTAATCCCAGCACTTGGGAGGCAGAGGCAGGTGGATTTCTGAGTTCAAGGCCAGCCTGGTCTACAAAGTGAGTTCCAGGACAGCCAGGGCTATACAGAGAAACCCTGTCTTGAACCCCCCCCCCCAAAGCATTAAAATACTTATTATTTGAGTTACATTAGAATTCTATGAGGATGGTCTCATCTGTGTTATCCCAATCCTCCTTCCTCAGATTCTAATCACTCTACCTATAGGCTATATGGTTAATTTATGCAAATGTTCCTTAAATATCAAATCCCACTTTTATTACCATTCTTCTTTGTTTTTTTTTAAGGCTAAACACCAACTTGAAGTTATCTACTAAGTATCTCCCCATTTTTAAAGTTAATCAATTCGTTCATACAATATTTCATAGACGATGACGTGGGGGGCGGGGGATCTCCTAGGGCAAGAACTTTATATCTCAAAATATTTTATGGTTTAACAGCTGTCTGTAGCATTGAAAACGATGGTGGCAGAATCAGCTAGAAGTCAATACCTGTTCTTTAAAGTGTGCTAACTGCGGTGGGGAAGCCTGACACAGCCAGCATGCAATTCCGGTGCTTCAGCTCCGAGAAATCGCCCATGGAGAAGGCACCGCTTCATGAATTCAATTTTACCCGTCCATCCATAAGTGGCTGTATTTCTTCAAGTAGCTTTCATCCTTCCGAGCATTAATGGTGACTGATTGCGCCCTGCTTGGGGTTTCCTGGTGCATTTCCTCCTGCACATCCATCTGAGCCGCGTTCTTTCCTAATGGGAAAATAAAATTGAGAGAAGCAAGTGGGGCCAATGATTTCATTTAAAACCGAAAAGAAAAAGAGCGGCAGTGTCCACGCCCAGCCTGTCCCCTCGGTAAGTACAAGAGTTTATAATGTGCCTTCAAAATGCCACGTATTAACTGAGTCTCCGCAAGAGAATATTCACACTAAGCACAGTATGGGTTCCTGTTAAAAGAACTATTTGTAAATCAATTATTGGCAGAGAATTCTCTGGAAAGGATAAAAATCACAGCTGGATTGATCTGTTACTTTTTGTTATTTGTCTGGTTTTTGTTTCTTTCTTCCTCTTGGCACCGAATGCCATACACAAGCATCACCCAGAGAATTTGTCTTTCACATCAATACAGGGTAACCATGAGTTCACCAGAACTTGGTTTTCTAGAAAAACAGTGGATTTTCGCACCATGAGCATTCATGAGCCAACCAAATTAGATACCATCATTCTAGAAAAAGTGCAGGTTTACCTCCAGCACCACCCTCTTCTCTCTTTAAAGTGCTCGCTTTGGTGGAAGAACCCTGAGGCTGCCATTTTCAAGGATTTCTCTGGAAACACCACAGGCCTTCCTCAGACTCCAGAAGCCACAATCTGAAGGCTGAGAGGCCGTCCCCTCCAGTGACCCTGACTGTTTTTGTCTCACCAACTCTGCCCTCTGTGTTGCCTTGATAAATATGGAGCAGAGTGTCTCTCTAGCTGCAATTTCCAGTTTCCTGCTTGACTCAATGTCATATCATAATTATTACGCAGATTGAAAGAAAGATGGTCATAAGAGATAGGCACTTTTCAGGAAACCATTCCATGTGCTCCAGAGATGGGAGTATGTTNTAAATATTTATTATAAATATTATAAATATTTATTATAAATATGTAAGTATATTATATAATAATGTATAATATAATTGTATTTTTATATATAATATAACATATCATACATAATTAGTAATATTATGTATAATTATATATAAAATATATAAATTTTATATTATATAATATATTTTGCATATAATTTCCTATAAATTACATACATAATTTATTAGATTTAATTATATAAATAAATATAATACATATAATTTATTGAATTAGTTTATGTTAAAGTAGTAACAATTGTCTCAGATCTAAGACTCTCAGTCCTCTAAGAATAGGTTCCTCAGTCGTCTCAACCTGGCACTGAAAACCTGTAAGGTTCTTAGAGAGTCACAGGTCGTTAAGTCCATGATCAAAGCCTGGAAACACTAGTTCTAATATCAGCAAAAGAATCAGCAGCATCAACAACAAGCTGAATCACCTCAGCGCAGGAAGCAAGCCACATGAGCAAAAGGCAGGTAACCCTCCTTCCAGCATGACCTTGGTATCTGGGCTGCCACAGAAGGCACTGCCCACACTGGGAGCGTGTCCTCTCACATTCAGCCAATCAGGACTGCTCTTCAGTTGAGGCTCCCTACTCAGGTCACTTTAACTTCTGACAAATTGACATTAAAAAGAAGCCTCTCGCTGGGCATGGCACACACCTTTAATCCCAGGACTTGGGAGGCAGAGGCAGGCAGATTTCTGAGTTCAAGGCCAGCCTGGTCTACAGAGTGAGTTCCAGGACAGCCAGGGCAATACAGAGAAACCCTGTCTCGGAAAAAAAAAAAAAAAAAAAAAAAAAGCCTCTCACCAATATACTAATCATGTATTCCATTCTTGTCTGCCATACATGCTTGGCTGTGTCCAGCTCTGTACATCTAAGAGATGTATGAAGCAGGTTAGAAAAGTGCAAATAGCATGGAGGGCATGTTGGAATAAAGATAGCTTTCAGCAACTAGCTACAGGAAGAGAGTTCAGAGAAGAAATGCAAGATGATGTCGAGAAGTTACACCCAGAAAGTGGTTGGGATTTGGCCACATGACATGAAAGAGCCATTACTACCCTAACCTAACCAAATGGCCTAGACTTTCTAAACTACTCCCTTCTTTTCTAAGATGCTGTTAACCGATACCAACTGTCATTATTACGCAGGACCACCGTGCAGACCAGGTGAGATGATGATGAAGCATCCCTAAATAATGAGATGTGAAGTGGGTCTTTGTTCCATCTATTTAGTATCCTTTGGTAAGGAATTATTTTTTTAAGTTTTTTTTTTTTTCTTAAAGATTTATTATTTTATAAATGTGAGTATACTACCTTTCAGACATGCCAGAAGAGGGCATCAGACCCCCATTACAGATGGTTGTGAGCCACCATGTGGTTGCTGGGAATTAAACTCAGGACCTCTGGAAGAGTAGTCAGTGCTCTTAACTGTTGAGCCATCTCTCCAGCCTGGAATTCTTAATATAAATTGTAAACTGTGAATTAATACAACGGCTGTATTTATTTACCTTGTGTTGATCCCCAATAACTTCACAGAGAAACCAAGATTTAAAACTGTACCACAGTAGCTGAGCAGTTAAATTTTGTACCTGAAACTTCTCTGCTAGTCTGACTCCCTCCCAGCCCCATCCCAGATACTTACATTTTATTATTCATCTGGCTCTTCAGACCCCCTCTGTCATGGCTCTAATTCCTCCATCCCTGGCTCATCTACCTCTCCCTCTCTCCTTCTTCATGTCCCGCCCTATTCTCTATTCTGCCCAGCCATTGGGCAATCAGCATTTATTGACAAGGCAGAGAATAAATGGTAAGAATTGTTTACACATACTTGAGACAAGAGATTCTTGGTATAGGCATTACAGTGCTGTGTCTGGATTGAAACAAGATATGAAGGCAGAGAAATCAGGATTTGAATGACCCGAGGGTAAACTTTACACAGTGTACAAAAAACCTTTTACTGACACCCCTCTAATACTCTTTTCACCCAGTCCTCCTCAGGACTAAGAGCTTAGGGGACAGGAGGGACCATGTTCTGTCCACCTTATCATTTGTACCAATGCACTGAAGGAATGTAAAGTTAGCTCATACTACATTTGACCAAGACCAAACTAACCAAGGCAACCTCAAGTCTGCAATATTCTTTCACTCATAGGAAAACATCCAGAAACCAGAAGCCAGGACTGTGAGGGCAGACCCTCCCACCACCACCCCACCCCACCCCACCCCACCCCCGGGGTGCCAGGATCCTGTCCTCCTTCTAGCTTGATTCATCCCAACCTAAGGACAGAGGCCTTATTGATACAGGATAAGATGGAGGATTTGGGCTCTAGTCAACATATTCATGCTCCAGGTACCATGGCCGCGAAGAAGGGTACTTCCTAGAAGGCACTCAGAGGCTTCTATTTTAGCGGTATGAGCGCGTAACTTAGCTGTGTGACTCCACCCCGCTGCATGGGAAGCTAAGCCATGCCTTTCATCTGTGTTCACAGGCACCAAATCAATAATCAAAGCTTCTGAACTTGAAGGAGATAGTGTTTGATATTGCTTTACAGTATCCGCCATATTAATATAATACTGTTGATTGATTTGTGTGGTGATGTGGAAAGTGGAATGGAGTGATAAAGGCTATGAATAATAACTGGACTTGCTTCGTGTTTTCTGTGTAGTCAGAGCAGAAATAATAAGTGCTTTACCCACACGGGCTCACGTGCAACTTCGATGTCTCAGAGCGCAGTGAGAGTTCAGATCTTAGCAAAACTATTGCTCTGAGCTTTTAGGTAGCTGAAGGCAGTCACCATGATACCTCTCAACACTTGAGTTGAAAATTGGGGCTGAGTTCCACGGAGTGGAGTGAGTCTTTGGTCCGTACTTGGCTTTTGGTGAGGTCTTCTGGAGTATTCTAGATCTAGATGGCTTTATTCATGAGTCCAATCTCTTTGGAGAATGACTGGAAAGATGGGTTCTTCTGGGGCAGTGGTACTCAGTGGCTGCTCACAGCCTCACTCTAGCATGGTGGTCAGCAGAGCTGACCTTCCCATACGGCATCCCAGAGCTCCTGGACAGTGTCTTGGGAGAAAGGAAGTAGGGTGTTTGTTGCTTGAGGTCCCTAAGTCAGCACAGCAACATTCAGTCTACTGATCACAGCATTTCCCAAATCACCCTATATTCAATAGCAAAGAGGAAGTATCTCAATGGAAAAAAAAAATCAAAATATTTGAAGGCATTTTTAATTCTCCACGAGGGCTTTCACTAGATGCCCAATAAATATTTAGTGAATAGATTTGATTCAGTTTTTTTCCATGAAAAATAACAGAACTGGAACCGATACAGAGTGAAGGAGTGTAAACGTGAGTTCCTAGACTCCAGCCCAGGATCTGATTCCATGGGAGAAGAGTCAAAGTGGTGATAAGCTGGGCATCGTGGCACATGTCTTTGGGAGGCAGAGGCAGACAGATCTCTGTGAGTTCAAGGCCAGCCTGGTGTTTACAGTGAGTTCCAGAACACCCAAGGCTATGTAGAGAGACCCTGTCTAAACCAATCAAGCAAGCAAGCAAAACAAACAAAAAACCCTCCATTTTTGTTTTGTTGAAGACTTTTTGTTTTGATTTGATAGTTTTTGTTATGTAAGGGGTTTTTTTTTTTTTGCTTGTTTTGACTTTCATTTTTGCTTTGTTTTGAGAGAGAGGGAGAGAGAGAACATGAAGTTCAGTGGATGGGTAAGGAAGTAGGGAGATCTAGGAGGACTAGGAGAGAGGAAGACAGGATCAAAATATATTGTATGAGAAAAATATGGAAGAATTCAGCAATAAATAAAAAGAAAAAGTCTGTTGCTTATAGTAAGCCAACTGTGCTTCAGTGGAAGGACACGTGTCCAAGCATATAAGGGCAGCACAAACTGGACTGGGTGAACGGGAGAGAAGAGAACACAAATCTGGTTTGGTAAGGATGACTTGGGAGGAGTCACAGGGGAAGTGAATCTGATCAAAGCCCATTGTATACAACTTCTCAAAGCACTGATTTTAAAGTGAGTAGCTAATTAACTGAAATGACAAGTCTCTCCAAGTGCTTTGCTCAGTAAATCATCATTTTCACGGCCTTATGGGGACAAGCAGGACACAGATCGTATTCAGTCGTCTGGGGATTGTCACTGCAATTACTTGCCTGTATGTACTTGTCCATGATGCTCAGAACTCTATGCGGAGAAGGAGGCAGAAAGATGATAAGAGCCAGAGGTGGAGGATGGCTCCAAGAAAACTGTCTTCCAGACACCACAGGAGCAACATTGTGTCACAGTCGCTGTCATATGTGCAGCTGCCCATATTCTTACCTTGTATTCATCCGCCACTTCTGGCTCTTAACAGTCTCAATGAATGAATAATGAAAGTGTGGCGTATTTACACAATGGAGTATTAGTCAGCTATTAAGAAAGATGAAATCACAAAGCTTGCAGGTAAAGGATACAGCTGGAAACAATCATTCTGAGTTAAGTATCCCTGACAAGCAGTCCCTTGCTTTCTTTCATTTGTAGATGTTAGCTTTGACGCTTGAGATACATACATTTCATTTGGAATACCCACAGAGGTCAGGAAACCAGCCAGAGAAGTGGGAGCGGGGGAGCCTTCAGGGAAGGGGACATGCATAGTTTTTCTGTTGTTGTTGTTGTTGTTGTTTTAACTTTAGCGGTTACAACCAAGACTCTGCTTAGCCTAGACAGGTAGCCTAAATCCTGGGTGCAGGTAGATCCCAGCATTGTGGAGACTGATACTTTGCACTTCACACACCTTCCTATTGCTACTGTGCAAATGCTTTAAAGACCGTGAAAATCAAACACTAAACAAATCCAATCCTGTGACCAGAATAAAAAGCATGCCTGAAGGAATTCAGCCTGTGTGTCTAATAAAAATCAGTGGAGACCTTTCCAGGAAGATGATAGATTGGATAATACATCACCAGCTTCACTCGAACCCTTAAGGGAAGTTTCTCTAGTGCATTCACTGAAGAAAAATCCATACTTCATGGCTTTTGCTTAGCAAGGAGGAAAAACATACCAAGTTGCCTATGTTTGCAGGAAACGTGAGGTGCTGTGGGCATATGTGAGAAGGACCAATGCAAATTTAGCAAGCCAGATAATAACTGGGGAAATCCGACTCTCCCCATCACAGTCTCATTGTCTGAGGATGTGGCAGGCCATGATTGGCTGACCTGTGGATGACCTTCTCAGACTGTGTAAACAAGGTCAAACAAGTGACATCACTGAGCTGAAGGAATGAGTCATTAAAAATAGTTATCCCACCCACACTTAGAATTGAACAACTTCTTCGGGGTAATAAAATGTTCCTCTTCTCTCTCTCTCTCTCTCTCTCTCTCTCTCTCTCTCTCTCTCTGAGTCTCAGAGTTTCCCTGTTCTAATTCCTGTCACTGTGACAAGGACTTACAGTTTAAGAGATAATGATCTTTTTTTTTTTGGTTTTTGGTTTTTGGTTTTTTGAGACAGGGTTTGAGCACTGGCTGTCCTGGAACTCACTCTGTAGACCAGGCTGGCCTCGAACTCAGAAATCCGCCTGCCTCTGCCTCCCGAGTGATGGGATTAAAGGTGTGAGATAATGACCTGAACCAGCCGAAAGCCACTCAATCTTAAAGAACCCAGACCACGTGCTCTACCTTGAAGAAAAGGTAAAGCTGAGTTGAACAGCTTTGAACCCCGTCCAAGCTTACAATGGTTTTCTTTAGCATGTATCAAAACCTAAACAACAGTACTGGGCTGTGTGTAATAGCTCAACAGTTAAGGACGTGGTTTGGCACTAACTTTGCATTAAGGTGGTCCCGGCTCTGCTACTCTCTGGTATTGTAACTCAGGCCAGGTTCGTGTGTGTCTTTCATTTCTTGCTCCTTGTCTGACAACGGGTAGTTTGACTGAGAATTACCTCCAGACGTTCATACATTTAAATACTTAGTTTCTATTGGTGGGCCTATTTGGGAAAGATTAGGAAGTTTAGCCTGTTTGGAGGAGGTGTGTCACTGGAGGTAGGCTACAAGGTTTCAAAACACTCACAGTGTTCCCTGAGTTCTCTCCCTGTGGATCAAGCTGTGAACCTGCCACCACATCTTTGCTCCACTGTTGTGAACTCTAACCTGTTGCAGGATATTTGATCACATGGTGAACCCCAAGATTATTTTTTACTGAAAAAAAAAAACTGTTTCTAGTTATATTGTGGCTCAGCCTTAGCACACACCTTTAATTCCTCTAGTGGGAATACAGACACACCCTTAGTACACACTTTTAACCCCAAACAATGAAGGTAAAGTTAGTTTGTAGAAGGAAACACTCATGTTTGAAAGTGATGTCAAATTGAGTGGCAGACAAAGTGATGAATCAGAGAAAGATTTGACAGAATAGGATGTGCCCAACTCTCACAAGGAGAGGAAAGGGAGGCTACTTAAGAGAGCAGTGCAAATTTTCAGTGTTGCTTTGTGTAGCTACAGTAAACTGTGTGAGCTGTACTGAATGTTACAGAATTAATTATGAGTAAGAAAAATATAAAGCATGGGAATATGACATGAAATCTAGGGTGGGCATGGAGAGGTGGCTCCACATGTAAGTGTACGGGCTGCTCTTCCAGAGGACCTGGATTTGATTCCCAACACCCACGTGGTGGCTCATACTCACCTATAACGCCTGTTCTAGAGGATCTGATACTGTCTTCTGGCCCCTGTAGGCACCAAGCAATCAAGCAAACACTTATATAAATGAAATAAAAATACTTTTTTTAGAGAGAGAGAGAGAGAGAGAGAGAGAGAGAGCAGTTCAGAGGGGGAAAAGGAGGAGACCATTTTACTGGGATAATTATAGAGACAGGTTGCAGAGGCAGAATGAGCCAGAGAATGAGAAGGAACCAGAAGATTAGAACAGATTACTAGAGTTAGTTTGAGGCCAAGCAGACTAATTCAGGAGAGGCTAATAGAGAGAAGCCAGCTGGTATCAGTCAGCTTGGAGAGGAATTTGAGCCAGATCAGCCAAGTTGACTTGCTAGTCACAACTCAGAAAGAACTAGGAAGCAAGGATGAGCTTACTCAGCAGCAAGTCTCTGAGGCTAAAAATGTTCTAGGTCTAGATTAGATTGTTCAGGCAGGCTAGAAGCTTCCAGGATAGGTTAGCAGACAGAGACAGTAAGTCTTTCCAGACAACAATTTCATCCAAGGAAATAAATAGTACTTTTACACTGACACTGCAAGGGATTCTTTTATAACAGTTGTCTTGGTCCTGGTGTTTTGTCTCAGCAATAGAAAAGTAACTAAGACAAAGGAACATAGTAGCTATGCCGGTTAAGGTGAAATAACATAACATGTAAATCATTACATAGAGTCTGCATATGACTAAAGCTCAAGAAATATGAGCCATCATCATTATTATTTCAGCTGCCAAATAATAGTTTCCATTTAGATTTCTGAAATCATTGGGACTGAGGGAATCTTGAATGTGACCTGCTCCTTCACACCCTAATTCAACTCAGTGACTTAACCCATACCCTGATATTTTTCTTTAAAAAGTGTTTTTGTGACTAATAAACAACTTATTCTTTTATCGTTTGTGTGTTTACTCATTGAAGTGGAAAGCCATTTCTCACACAAAGAACCTAGCTTTTGAAATGAACACTAAACTCTAGTCATAGTATAGAGATGTAGCTCATTGAGGGTACTTAGTATGCATGGAGCCCTGGGTTTGAGCCCCTGCACCAGAGGTTGGAATGAGGTAACTATAATCTGGTCACAGTTATAACCCATGTTATAACTTAGTAAAGAAAAGAAAAGAAAAGAAAAGAAAAGAAAAGAAAAGAAAAGAAAAGAAAAGAAAAGAAAAAGCCAAACAAAGTATATATCTGAGGTCATAGCTACTGTGAGGGTTAGTGTCACTTGTCAATCTGATGAACTCCAGTCTTATCTGTGAGTGGTTATTCACGCCTTTGAAGGGTGGTTTTGATTAGGTTAATTAGGATGGAAAGTCTGACACTGAAAGTGGACCATACTATTTCCTTAGCTTGGGCTCTAAACTGTTCCAAAAGGGAAAAGCTGGCTGAACAGAGGTGCTCTATCTCTCTATCTCTCCACTCCCTGACTATGGAGGTGAGGTATCCAGCTGCTTCAAGTTCCTATGCCTTGACCTGCTGCCGTGACGAACCATGCCCTGGAACTGTGAGCTGAAATACACCTTTCTCTAAAGTCATTTTTGTCCAGGTATTTTATCACAACAACAGGAAAAGAAGTCAAGACAACCTCATAAGCCATGGAGGGTATGTGTTCTCCATAGTCTGTGACTAAAACAAGCAACTGAGGCAGGTTTTCAGTCCTGCTGGCAGACAATGAACCAGGCCTTAATTAATTTACACTCTTTGATGAGAACATATAGTCCTGATTGTTCAGGCATCTTTGACTCTCCCGTACCTTTCTGTCCTCAGCACATCTGTCAGAGAACATGGTCTATATTCTCCCCCATGAAGACTATCCCTTTTAGGATGTAGTCATGTCAAAACTTTGGATGTATCAGAATCCTTCAAAAGCTACTACCCACACCTACAGCCTCACTGATCTTAAGCCTTCACAGTAGGGAGGTCCTGTCTCTGTAAATCAGGAGAGATTTCCACCCACTGCCTCACACCCGATGAGAAATGTTTTCCACCACATCAGCCACTGCTAGCCTTTGGGCTGCTCTGTGCTCAGAGTAAGGAGGGAAGCCAGGGGAACAGAAATTTAGCTGCCAACCCTCTGTTGCAGAAAAGAGTTATCCCTTGGAAACTGTAGGCTATCGCCGTGGAGAGCCACCTCTTCATGGTTTTCCGCTCAGCAGAAACTGTTGTCAGGGAGACTGAAGCTGTGCTTGTCTTGTGGGCATCTTGCTGCTTTCTCACTTAGATGCTGGAGAGAGACCTGAGGTAGGTGACTTGTTTCCACATCCCATTTACCCAGGCTCTTCTGTCACCAAT
Source organism: Mus minutoides (assembly GCA_902729485.2). Classification (NCBI taxonomy): domain Eukaryota; kingdom Metazoa; phylum Chordata; class Mammalia; order Rodentia; family Muridae; genus Mus; species Mus minutoides. Next base: position 251,438 of record LR750539.1, read on the forward strand.
ATGCCACCAAGCATAAAATGCTCTGATCTGATCCACTAATGGTAGATTCACAAAGTGGCCTGACTGACTCTCAAGGGAAAGGCAGACATGGCTCCCTGGAAGCTGATTGTGACCCCAAAACTGCTGAGCTGTAGCACGATCTTCTGCCTTCTCTGAATCCACAGGGCGACAATTGTTTCGTCCTCACCCCCACCTCCACTCAGTCAGCACTGAATTATGGACGGCTTCATATTGTTCCCTAATTGTTTCTCCACTAGAGAAGTGAGGGAATGTCTTGAAGATGGAGTTCTTTTTCCTAACGTAACTTCTATCATTGTAACCACTCCCCACAAAACCTCTAGCTAGTAACTTCCCTTCCTTTATGGTATGGATTTCAAATCAACTAGATAAAGAATAAAGAACAAAATAAAAAACAACAAAAAACCAAAACAACAACAACAAAAAACAAAACCACCCCACCCCCTATAAAACACAAAACAGAAAAAGAAATAGCATCCTGCAGGTTGGAGATTGGGAGAAGGTATCCCCTCAGCTAAGCGATTTCCTCACCAGCTGTCAAAACACCCCAGTCTAGAATGAGCTCACACTCCAGTGGGTTTCTTCTATTCTGCTCAACAAAACCAGTTGCTTGAAATAAAATCTAGCAGCTAGGATCACTTTTTTTCTTTCTTTTTAAAATGTATTTATTTATTTACTTATTTATTTATTATGAGTACACTGTCACAGTCAGACCCCATTACAGATGGTTGTGAGCCACCATGTGGTTGCTGGGAATTGAACTCAGGACCTCTGGAAGAGCAGTCAGTGCTCTTAACCACTGAGCCACTTTTCCAGCCCCTAGGACCACTTTCTTTAAGGAATGTATCACCTCTCCCTCATCGTGGTGAATAACAATCTTGAGATATTTACAGAAAGCCATATTTTCAAAAAAATAAACAAGAAGGAGGAGGAGGAGGAGGAGGAGGAGGAGGAGAAGAAGAAGAAGAAGAAGAAGAAGAAGAAGAAGAAGAAGAAGAAGAAGAAGAATTTGCTGTTGAAAAGAACAAAGGCCATCCCTCCCTGAATGCCTCCTCAAGCAAGCTGTGTGAGCCCTTCTTCAGACAACAGCCCTGACTTGATATTCCCTAAAGGTGAAGACAACTCTGTGTCTCTTGTGACTATGTCAAGTTCTCACTGACAAGATTTTAATGTTCAATACGTTCTTTAAAATAGGGGTAAATTGTTTCTTTAGGAAATTTATGGCAAAAAGAAAAGGCAAAATCTACCACCACATGAACACCCTGAGCCTCCTTCAAGAACTCTATGTTCACAAAGGATTCGTGGACAGACAGGCAACTATACCAGGAATGACACCTCTGCCTTGCCTTCAGGTAGAGCCAGAGTCAGCAGAGTAAAGTTCTGTACTATTTTCCATTTTCAGAGAAGATTTCTACCACCTCCTCTTTGTTTATGCTTTATCAATGGCTTCCTTACACAATTACTACCAAATGATTTGTGCTTTAGCAAGCTACGTCCTTATCATTCTGACCCATTGCCCCTTGCTTCTCATACAGGGCCAGGTAAAGTACTGAAATGGAAATGCAAAAACCCCTTGCTTAATTTTTACCTACAGTGTATGAATAGTTGAAAGGTGGCAGCTGGGCATGGTGGCGCACGCCTTTAATCCCAGCACTTGGGAGGCAGAGACAGTCGGATTTCTGAGTTCGAGGCCAGCCTGGTCTACAGAGTGAGTTCAAGGACAGCCAGGGCTACACAGAGAAACCCTGTCTCAGAAAAAAAAAAGAAAAGTGGCAGCTGCTGAGCAGTGAGCCAAGGACACCCCCGACTGCCTGGCCTGGGACGACCACGGATCATCAGCCAGGCGTGGCCATCCCATCATGGTCACCCAAGTCCATACCACAACAGCATTATACTGTGCAGTTTCTGTCAATTTGTTCCCGATCTTGGAATGAAACTGTAAGTCCATAGATCATGTCTCTCTTTCCCAGTATTCTGTCGACAGCATCTGTGTGGACACAAAGCCAGCAGCCTTCAACACTCAGCAGGAGAAGGCAGGAGTGAGAAAGGACAAATGGAAGAGCGAAGGAGGAAAAAGCAGGGTCGTCTCAGAGACAGAAGATGGAGGAGCCACAAATAGAGTCCATCTTCAGTCTTCCCCTGCTCTGGGCTGCCTTTCTTCCCCTGTATGCCCTTGACTCCAGCTCTACCACGACAAGCAGATTCACAGAACAACCTGGCAACCTGGTGAAATGTAACGAGCATTAGTGACCTCTTGCTTTAATGCAGAGCTTTCTTTACTTTAGTTAGAATCTTCAGTTAAGTTTTTTTTTAAAGTGCCCTGTGTACCCCCTTAGGAAAGAGGGTGACTTGACTATGGCACTTGGATGGAGCCAGTCCCCTACCTCAGCTTCATTCCCAATTTTCTTCCAGCTGAAGCTCTGTTCATTGAGCAGAACCTGAAATCTTCCTGGTTGCTTCTACCCAGAACTTCAGCCCTGACATTCTCCTGGGCCCTGATTGTGCCTTGTGGCTCTACGGGGGAGATCCCACCAGCAGCTTACTTCAGTGTTCTTTGGTCCAAATGCCCAAGGATGCTATCTAGGTCCCCACCTGTCTCTCTACACCAATTCACATACCGGTAACTGGCCATATCTATGAATTAGCTGCCCTTATGTCAAGGTGTGGGGAGCGGGCGTGGCCACATGGGCCAAAGATGGCACCTGGCTCTATGCTAAGCCCCGTGACCTCGCTTGTTTATCCCAGTCTCAGTCATGCGCAGTAAAAGCAGTGCTCGAAACTCGTTGGAGAGATTAGCGCAACATCTCGAGATACCATTCTATCAGCCAATCCTGCATGCTGTCTTGGATGTGTGCGTCTATGATTGGGTGGTGTGAGGTGACGTGAGAATGGGAGTATAAATTGAGGGCAGCCCCAGATGAGGCAGACCAGAGGGGCCAGAGACTAGAGACCAGTGTAGCATAGAGAGACCAGATGAGGAGAGCAGCACCAGCGTTAGCCAGCCAGTGTAGGAGACAGCAGAGTGAATGAGTGAATGGCTGCAGCTGTGTGATATGAGATAGATAGATAGATAGATAGATAGATAGATAGATAGATAGATAGATAGAGAGATAGATAGAGATAGAGAGATAGAGAGATAGAGAGATAGAGAGATAGAGAGATAGATAGAGGCAGAATAAAGCAGAAGCTGCAAAGGCAAGCTGCTTGAAACCACCTTGGTGTCCCATGTCATTTATTCCCACCATCTCTGCTGGTCAGAGACGTGTGGGCGCACAGCATCAAGGCTTATCTTGCTATAATTCGCATTATTTTGAGGGGAGGTGGGTCAAGTCATGTGATTTACAAATTGACTTTTCATTGAATAACTCTATGGTAGGAAGGCTGCTTAACTAAATTCATTGTACAAGCATACATTCCTGTAAGCACGCCCAGTGGGATGGGGGCTGTTTTCCCATTCTATGGAAATGTTACTTGTTTCCTTCCATAGATGATAAGTATTAGCAGTTAGGCAAGGTTCCAACCCCAAAATTTCTACTGGGGATTTGCTACCAAGACAGATAGAATCAAAATGGAAGGGACTCTGTCTTAGTTAGGGTTTTACTGTTGTGAACAGACACTATGACCAAGGCAAGTCTTATAAGGACAACATTTAATTGGGGCTGTCTTACAGGTTCAGAGGTTCAGTCCATTATCATCAAGATGAAAACATGGCAGCATCCAGGCAGGCATGGTGCAGGCAGAGCTGAGAGTTTTACATCTTCATCTGAAGACTGCTAGCAGAATACTGGCTTCCAGGCAACTAGGATGAGGGTCTTAAAGCCCATGCCCACAGTGACACACCTACTCCAACAAGGCCACACCTCTTAATAGTGCCAATCCCTGGCCCAAGGATATACAAACCATCACAGACTCAAATGCTTATCACCCACATCAAAAACAAGAACTGTTCCTCCATGAACAAATCACAAACTCTCCAGCCTACTAGCACATGCATTGGTTTGAAAGCACCACTGTAGCAAGAATGGGTGGCTTAAACCCAGAGGCAACCTCACAATTGTGGAGGGTCAAAGTCCAAAATCAATCTATCTGTGGGTTTGGCTCCTTCTGAGAGCTGAGAGGGAAGGATTTACTTCAGACCTTTCTCCTTGGCTTATTGGTGACAATCTCCAAGGTCACACTGTGTCCTGCTTGCCTGTGTCTGTGCTTCCCTTTTGTAACTGAAGGTCAGCATTTGCAGGAAAATTGAGCACTCAGGAGGCAGAGGCAGGCACTTTTCTGTGAGTTCGAGGCCAGCCTAGTCTATGTAGTAAGTTCTAGGTCAGCTAGGGATTTCTTTTCCCTGTCAAAAGAAAGAAAGTTTGCTCAAGGACATTTAAAAAAAAGAGAGAGAGAGAGAGACAGAGTTTAAAAGAAAAATTCTAGGGCAGGCAGCTGTATGTTAGATGCTGCCTAGAAGAGAGAGGAAAGAGAAAGAGGAAGAGGAAGAGGAAGAGAAAGAGAAAGAGAAAGAGGAAGAGAAAGAGAAAGAGAAAGAGAAAGAGAAAGAGAAAGAGAAAGAGAAAGAGAAAGAGAAAGAGAAAGAGAAAGAGAAAGAGAAAGAGAAAGAGAAAGAGGCAGCCCCATTTGAGTTAAGCTAATATAGAGGGCAGCCAAGTGATAGAGAGAGAGAGAGAGAGAGAGAGAGAGAGCCTGAGAGGAAGAGTTCAGTTAAAGTATTAGGAAAGCATGATTAGAACAGAGGGACATGAAGGAGAAAGGAGAAACACACTTTCCTGAATAATTAAAAAAGTGGGTGGACCTTGCTGCCTGAGGTAGGCAGGAGAGCTACCCTTGGCCCTCACCAGCTGCAACACTTCCCCCATCCCCAAGGCAGCACAGTAGAGCTGACTCTTGTGGTGGGGTATGAGCATGGGAGAGCTGTGACAGCTCCCCCATCTGCCAAGATGTGGCATGGGTGAGGGAGAGAGGCCCCATCTCCCCTCACTGCCTGAGGCAGGTGGGAGAGTTGGCCCTCCCCATGAGATCAAGAGAGCTGACCCTGACCCATGCCAGCTGCAGCATTGGGTGAGCTGGCCAGGGCAGTGCTGGAGAACTCACCATGATGGTGTGGGCACAGGAAAGCTGGTAGGCTGACCAACTCAGTTACCACCCAGGCCAAGATCCAGGACTTTGAATTGGCCCACCCTAAGATCTACCCCTCTATGATCTCCTGGAGTGTGTGAAAGGGCCAGTGATCAGTGCGGCAGGATCTCACTGACACAGGGCAACAACAGGATATCCGAGAGGAGTCCCCCGTGAGGATCCAGTATTGATAGTGTAACAGAAGCCAGAGGCCTCTAACCAGACCAATGACTCATTGCAATGAGCATTTGCAAGTAAAGATGTATGGACCAAAGGGTACACTATGACACACTGCTACATCCACTCCAGTAGTGACTTGCTTGGCAGGCCTGAGAACCTGTAACACACAGACAAGGGGCCTAAGAGGGTCTGTGGCAACACACCATAGCTTCCACAACAAGACTTTTTTATTGCTATTTTATTCTATTTATTTTTATTTGGGGGGAGGAGATGAGTGGGATTGGAGTATATGATATAAAGTTCACACAGAACCAATAAAGAGTTAAAAATTATATACTTCATTCCATTTTTTCTTTTACCTTTTCCTAGTTTAGAAATATATATTCAGAAAAATATGTAGACTATATAATTAATAACTAGAAAGGAACATCCAACATTCATCCTTGAGTGAAGATACACGCAGGATCAGAAGCAGCCATGAAGCTTTCCCTCCTGAGCTCATCCTTCCCAGAATTCCATTGTCCTGGATTATTTCTACTTGTAAACAATATAAGTTAGCTTCATGTGATTATTGAAATCTGCATTCTTGTGTTTAAAATCCCAAAGCTACTGAAAAGTAGCCAAGTGGTACAATGAACCTTTCCATACTCTTTAGCTAGATTCCCAATTTCAGTGTTTTACTCTGTTTTCTTTGTGTCTTAATCTCCACATACGTATACATGACATATATGTCACATGTATATATATATATATATATGCATATATTTGCTGAATTATTGAAATAAATGTGAAACCCTGGAGGGAAAGAAGTGGGCAGACTTATGAATCTCCTGTTAAAGTTCCCTACGTCACTGTGACCACTCTAGAGAGACAGGTGTCTCTCCAAGATGGAAGGAGAAAGACCAGCAACCCAAATCATCATGGCCAATTTAATTATAGCAATTAAATTATAGAGTAAGCTTTTTTGATTCGTGTACAGGGGCTGTCTCTCCCTAAAAATGGAGTTTGGGAGGTCAGCACTGGATGTGAGGAAGACAAGGAGTTTATAGCTCAGGGCTGGGGGGTTTTCAAATGGGGCTTTGGCAGGCAAAATAGGCAGGGTTACAGGAGCTGACCGCAAGCATAACAAGAGTCTAACAACCTTCTGAAACAAAGACATGATTGCAAAGTGGTTGTAACAAGGTAGTCATAACAGTAAGTAGCCATAATAAAGTAGTCATAAAAACCTCTTGAAACAAATGCAGGATTGTAAGATGGCCATAGTGATTTTTTGAAACAAAAACTTCCTGGTACAGGCAGTACAAAACTATCTGTAACTAAGGGTACAGATGGGGCTTAGCCTAATTCCTGAGAAACAGAGCTTTAATCATAAATGGGAAATAGCCTAGTTTGTCTTTACTATATGATGGCTTTTAAGCCCAAGATGGGGGCATGCTGGTTTATCACAGAAACTGTGGGAAGGAAGAGCATTTTTCTCCTTAAAGGGATAATTATTTCTCCTATCTCTTAAACTGGCTTAAGCAGATATGACTACCTGAAGGGCCATTCTTTTAGCCTAACTGAAATGTTAGGTCTCTCCCAGGCCACAAATTTTATTATCTTGACCAAAGGAAACAGAGTTCCCTCGGCAGGCCTTTCCTGCTCGTTTGACATCAGTCAATGATAATAAATTTAAAGAGCATTGAGACAGGGATTAGCCCTCACCTTCCTGTTATCTGAACCCGATTCCCTCTTAGTGAGCTCATATCGCAGGTACGCAGTGTCAACCTCCCAGTTTGGTTAAGACACAGTTGAGCCCAAATCCAAGCTGAAGCCGTCCTTGCATGCATGGGTCCTCCTCAGTGTGCCCATTCTTAGACTAAGGGCCAGAGAGTCAAGAAGCAAAAAAGGCATGAGCATCCACCCTCTCTGCTGCTGCCCAGGACTGGTTACAGGATGCATGAAGAGGTGTGCTGTGTTCTACAGCACCGTGAAGGGCACAGAGCTACTCTCTTCACCCCTCTCCATCCCTCCACCAAGGACTCCCACCATCCACTGTCACCCCTACCTCCCGCCTTACTACCCCAACCTGACCAATCTTCATAAAGTAGCCTGCAGATGGCCAAAGTCTAGTGTCTGGTCAGCCTCCTAGGCTGCTGTGGAGCCTGCACATGCTTTACCGTGCCCTGTTCTGTGAGCTAAACTTAAATATGGGTTCAGGAGATCACTACCCACAAGGTATGGACAGGAGGCCCAACAATGAGGCTAGAACATATCAATTAGGGAACCTTGATCTTGGACCTCTGTAACTGATGAACTAATTCCACTACTTCATCAAAGACGTAATCTGTGACACAGAGGATGGCTGACATCAGCTTCCGTGGCTGATGTCAGCTTCCGTGGCTGATGTCAGCTTCCGTGGCTGATGTCAGCTTCCGTGGTTATCTTGTTTCAAGCTGTGCATGGCTTAGTTTCTCTCCTCTTTTGTCACTGCTTATATGCCTTCGGGCACAATTTTTAACCTCTCTGAACTTTAGCGTCTTTGAATTTAAAAATATACGAAGTTACAGGTGCTCTCCCATTCATAATATGCATTAAAAAGTAAGGTAATGATGGCCAGATGTGATAGCTCACACCTTTTAGGCCAGCACTTGGGAGACAGAGGCAGGAAGATCCCTGTGAGTTCCTGTCTGGACTGTATCTGACAATTAGCAAACTTTCCAAATGTTGTCATTAAAAATAAATGAAACAAAGCGACTGCCGTTATAGTCATGACCACAAGTTTCACATGGAACTTACCAGAATAGCAAAGCTATCTCCTGCCACTTGTTAACTTACTCCAGTTGGGTTGAGAATAGCAGTTATACTTTTTCATTTACACATTTTGTTTGGAAATGTTTACACACCCATGCAGTGAGACTAAATTTTAGAGAAAATGAATGTCATTGGTTTAGAAGGCGTGGAAAATCTCTTGATGGAATCATCAGAATGTCAGCAGAACGGGCAGCTTCCAGTGACACCATCCCAACAGTGACTCCTGGCTATGTACTCTACAGACATGCCACCTCTCTGATTAGGAGTGGCATGTTCTAGACCCTTGTCTTCTGTCTCCATCTTCTCCCTCACAACAGATCCCACAGCTCCTCCTGCCTGTTACTCATGGTATCCTTCCTGCAGACCTCTCTTTGGGGTCCTGTTAGAAGTAAGGCTGAGGTCCCAAAAATGACCACACAATTGGCCAAGGAAAATTTTATTTCTGCAGAAGTTTTCAAAGCCCTAACGAGTTCTGGGATGCAAGCACACCAGCAGGGAGTCTCTTGGAGTGTTATTCCTGCCTAACATGAGGATTCTGTGCTTACTCTGGTGGTCAGAATTTGGACTCAAATTCTCATACAGTTGGTGAATTCATATGGAGAAATTGTGATCTGGTAATAATGTACTTACCGGAGTTTGGAGAAGTTTGGTGTTTTGGAAGGATGTCAAACCTCAGGAGAATCAAATTTCATATTACAGGAGCTAGAAACTTATGTGGGGCAGTCACAAAATGGTGTTTTCTCAAAGCAGAGTCATCCTGGCTTGACTAATCTTTGGGTAGAAAAAGACTATGTTTCTCTCAATTCTTAGTCTCATTAATAAAAATATTTAGACATGGATTCAGCAGGAGGCTCAAGAGCCATTTTGTTAGAGTTTGAGAGAAAAAGAACAGGGTCCAGGTCCAGGAGCTGCCAAGCATGGGGCAGGGGGTGGGGGGGAAGATGGGAAGAGGAAGACAGAAGCCAAGCATGGGGCAGGGGGTGGGGGGGAAGATGGGAAGAGGAAGACAGAAGAACATGGAGCATATTTAGCAGTGGAGATCAGCCAAGCAGACACGCAATTGACAAACAGCAGCTCCGTGGAAATAAGACTGGGGAGTTTCAGAGAATGAATGAGAAAGTCCAGAGTACCAGGGAAAGCCTGCCCAGGCTTTGGTCAGAGGTAGAAGAGAAGGAAAAGTTAGGTTTTACTGAGGGGAACAGCTCAGCGTGGAGTTTGGGGGGAAAGTAAGTAAGCACATTACCTCATTAAAGGATAATGAGTCCTTCTCTTTCCTTAGCGTGTCTTCAGGAGAATCAGCCTTACCAGAAGAAATGGGGGACAAGGCTTGTCCCCTAGACCTGTGATTGACAGGCTCAGCTGGATTCTCAAGGAGAGAGAGAGAGACAATAGTATGTAATGCTGTGATCTTTGGAGTAGGTCAGAATGTCATGTCTCTACCCAAGGCCAAAGATAAACTTTCCTTCTTTGGACCAGGAGGAAGCAGTTTTCCCTTATTGGATTCAACAACACCCTGGTAGCTCCACCTTTTCATATGGGATTTAAAAAGCCTACGGTGGAGCAAAACTGATGCTTACCTTTCTAGTATTACTAGGGGATTGAGATAGGGTAGGTTCAAAGCCTACGTTGAGGCAAGAACCCATTCAAGACTACTGTAACAATATTTTTCCTTCATATATTTCTGGAAGCATCAGGACCAAAAAGCAAATTAGGAAGAAAGGTTTTATTGGGCTTACACTTCCACATTGTAGTCCATTACTGAAGAAAGCCAGGACAGGAACTCAAACAGGGCAGACACCTGGAGGCAGGAGGTGATACAGAAGCCACAGAAGGGTGCTACTTACTGACTTGCTCCAAATGGCTTTCTCAGCCTGCTTTCTTGTAGAAGACTGGACCATAAACACAGAGGTAGCCCCACCCACCATGGGCTGGCCCCTTCTCCATCAATTACTAAATAGGAAAATGCTCTCCAGGCTTGCCCATGGCCTGACGTTATGGAGCCATTTTCTCAATGGAGGGTCCCTCCTCTCAGATGACTGTAGTTTGTGTCAGGTCGGTGTTAGATCTAGCCTACACACCTGCCTTGGTTTGGGGACACTTCTCCTTTGAACCAATACTCTATCAAACAGCAGAATAAATATTTCACATGCTTATCCTGAAATGGCTCTGCCCATAGTTTAGACTCACTGTCGCTGTACAGAAAATGAAAATGTCAACTAAATTTGAGCAAGACATCCAATGTCTAGATTTATAAATCAATAGATGCATGTTAGCATATTAAACAAAAATAGTACATTTATCAGCCTATTAAGCAAAAGCAATAATTCAGGTTTGGCAAGCAATTATTAAGTATCTACCACATACCTGGCATATTTTAAGATATTTATATCTGAAGCATACTTGTGTGTATGTGTTGGAGGGCTGGCTTTTGTTGTTGTTGTTGTTGTTGTTGTTGTTTTAAGATAGTCTCATATTGCAGTCTGGGCTCTGGAATTACAGACATGAGCCACCATGCCCAGCAGCAGTTCTTTGTCTATGAGTGAATAATATTTGTGTACATCCATGTGCATACATATGTATATTTATCTTATACATTTAGTCATTGATATATATTTAGGTTGTTTTTATACATTTAGTACACAAAATGTTTCCACATTTACTGTGATGGTTTAAATGAGAAAGGCCCCATAGGCTCATATATTTGAAAGCCTAGTGACCAGAAAGTGGGACTGTTTTGGGAAGGAGTAGGAGGTGTGATCTTGTTGGAAGAGCTATGTCAGTGGGGTGGGCTTTGAGGTTTCTAAAGGCCTTACCAGGCCGAGAGTCTCTGTGTCTTTCTTTCTTTCTTTCTTTCTTTCTTTCTTTCTTTCTTTCTTTCTTTCTCTGACTCTCTGTCTTCTCTGTCTCTATCTTTCTCTTTGTCACTCTGTCTGCTACATATGTGTCAGGATGCAAAGCTTTCAGCTACTTCCCCAATGCCATGTCTGTCTTCTTCCTTCTGTGATGATCATGGACTAAGCCCCTTAAACTGTAAGCAATTAAATGTGTTCTTTTATAACTTGCATTGGTCACAGTATCTCTTCACAGCAACATTACAAATAAGATAGTTGAGAAAAATATCAGTGGTTATCATATGAAGTTTTGAGATACTAAAAGAATATTCCTCAAAGGATATTGCCACCTATTCTGAACTATATAGTGCATTTGCAGTTGTACATGGGATACTTATGTCACATTAGGCATGATTGAGACCTGGTTCTTGTTTTCATTTGAAGATTAATCGTGATATGGAGATATGATTGTGTATCAAGTTGATGAGGAGTGGTCTTTTGATGGCTATTCTTCCTTGTCAACTTGACTACATCTAGAATTAACTAAAAATGCAAGCTGTTGGGCAAAATATTTAGTTAATTGGACTTTTGATGTAGAAAGGCTACCTTAGACCCATCTCACTTGAGGTTAGAAAGACTCACCTTGCTGTCTAATAAAGAAAGCAGAAAAGGCAAAAACAAAACTGATTTGAAAAACAAGGTTCTTTAAATATAGGAGTTTCTGAAATTAAACATTTAAAATACCTTTTACATGCCTTTGGTGCAAACCTGCAAATTCCTAAACCTTTAGAAACATCTGCTGTCTACTCCAAAATTCTTTCGAGCGTGGGTTTCAGCAAAAGCCAGAGAGAGGAAGCACTACTTCCAGGAGGAAGAGGAGCCTGAAAAGAGGCACGAGTCCAGGAAGGAGACCCACACAGAGACAACTCAGCGGGCTTCAGGGCTTGGGCCAGAGATGACAAGGAGAGAAACCATTACCCAGTCACCCCAAGACAGGGTCAGGGAAGAGTGAGGCAACCCAGTCAATCCAGTGCCTCTGTAATTTCAGAGGTCAGGGATTCCCTGACATCTATCTGTACTACCAAGTAATTGGGCAGTTCGCAGGAAAAGAAGGTACAAATATCTTTTGTCTCCTCGTTGATGTGCAAGGGATTGAAGCCAGTGCTTCCTACATGCTATGCTAGCACTTAAGACCGCATCACTTGTTTTATTGTTATTTCTGAAAAGATTTCAGTTTGGTTGTTTTGTTTTGTTTTGTTTGTTTGTTTACACCCCAAACTCTGCCCCCTCTCCTGGTCCCCCCTCATATAGTCACTCCCCCATCCCCTCTCCCCTTCACCTCTGAGAGGATGAGGCCCCCTTGGGTATTTCCCATCCCCCAACCCTGTCACACTGGCCCAGACATGGAATAAAAAACCTTGTGACAGAGTAACCCCTGCCTATACCCACAAAGGACCTTTCCTGGGAAAGGCCAGGCCAGTGGTGACCAAGATAATTTTGAGCCATGCTCAAGGAACTACAAAAAGCCCAATTTGATTTAAAATGAAAATAAACTTAGAACTGAAAAGACCCCAGCATTGATTTCCAAAAATCTCTTTAGCAATGAATACCTTGACTCAGATAAAATCCTGACACAGCACACAGGAGCCTGCTCTGGGGTAAGACGTGGGGCTAGAAATAGGAAGTCCCCCATTCAACTTACAAAACTCTGTACAGGCCCACAACAAGGTGGAGAGGAGAGGGCAAATCAAAGAGCAAGTATAGGGTCGAGGAGTGAAGCCCAATGGTGGGCGGAGCGTAGCACAGTAGTGGGCGGAGCGTTATAGAGGTGAGGAGTGAAGCACAATGGTGGGCAGAGCATTATAGGGGCAATGAGTGAAGCACAGTGGTGGGCGGAGCTGTGCAGGGGACCAGGCTTCACTTTTGAGTTTCTTTGGTCATAACAGACAAGGAAAAGATTCCCAAGTACTTCTGTACATCCATACGGCCGAAAACGAGGCTGGGGTTATGAGTGTTGGTGGGATTTGAGTAGGAAGAGGCAAAAAGGAGCTTTCGGGACTGATCCATAGGCGTGTGGGTTACATCTGTCAAGACTCAGCAAATGTGATCTTCAGATGTGTATTTCAGTGAGGTAAATGTTGTGTTCAATGGGAAGAAAGCCATAAACAGATATTAAACTCTAGCTTATAATATGCATGTTGAAGTGCTTAAAGCGGAGTCTGCAAGATGTCTGCAAGTTACTTTGAAATGGGTTTCTTTAAACCAAGGGGGCTGATGGATGAAGGAACAGATGGGTGTCTATACAACAAAGCAGTATAACCAGTGGGGTGTACGGCTTCCAACTTTGCTGTATGCTTCCAATTTTTTCCTAATAAAATGTTAGAGGAAGGATCCTTATCTTTTAGAGATGCATATTGAAATACTTAATGAGTGAAAATGTACAATGACTGCAATCTTCTTCAAAATAATGTGGAGGGTACAGGCGTGAGGAAAAAAAGAACAGACAAGATGACCGAGAGTTTACAGTTACTGAAGGTGGTGATGGGAATGTGGGGGCTTCATTTTACTGCCCTGTTTCTGTGGATATGTTTACATTTCCATAGCAAACCACAAGCCGAGAATGAATTAGCAAAAGAAGTTTTACAAGATGAAATAACACTGCGTTAGCTTTTTGAAAGGTCTTGCCCTAATTTCTATTTGTGACTATGATTAAATACATTTTTGAAAAGGTTTATTGTTGTTTTGTTTGGTTTTGGTTTTTGTTTGTTTGTTCGAGACAGGGTTTCTCTGTGTAGCCCTGGCTGTCCTGGAACTCACTCTGTAGACCAGGCTGGCTTTGAACTCAGAAATCTACCTGCCTCTGCCTCCCAAGCGCTGGGATTAAAGGCATGTGCCACCACTGCTCGGCTGAAAGAGTTTTGTTTGTTTGCTTTTTAGTAATAAAATCTAAATTGCCCCCTTTTGTTCGCTACAGTGATGAAATCTCATTTTAAAAGTTGAAGAGGAAAGAAATGACTATAGTGGTTAAGAGTATTTGTTGCTCTTGCACAGGACCTGGGTTCAATTCCTAGCACCCACACAGTGGCTCGCAACCATTTGTAACTCTAGTTCCAGAGGATCCAGTGTCTGTGACCTCCTCAGGCAACAAACAAACGAATAAATAAATAAATAAATAAATAAATAAACTAGAGCTGTTATGATCTTACAAAACGTATTTCACTAAAGCTCTGACTGAAATGGTGATGCCCAGTCCATGCTCTGAAAACTTTTCTCAGCGGGAAGCATCCGGAGAGAACCCCAGGTCATGCCCGGTATTGGCTTTTGACTGGGGTGCTCTGATTCAAGATACTAAAAAGTCTACTGCTCTATATAGGGAGTACTTCCCCTGACCCCTCCCCCCAATTTGTTAAAACTTAAAAAAAAAAAAAATCCTACACAGCTCAGCTCAGAGATATCCTCTGTGAGTAACCAAGCTCTCTGTATCCAAGACGCTAGGCTGCTCCAGCTAGAACTCTTGAGTCAAAAAGAAAAGAGAGATAAGGGCCAGCTAGGTGGGTTTCTCTGAGTAAAGGTGCCCACTGAGCATGCCAGCAACATGACTGCAGTGCCCGGAACCTACATAAAAGAAGGAGGAGAGAATTGACTCCAAGCTATCCTCAGACACGTGCCATCTCAGACACACACACACACACACACACACACACACACACACACACACTTTTTTAAAAAGAAAGAAAAAATAGAGATAACACTTTCAAATTTCATGATAATAGAATGCCTCCTATATGTTTTCTGTGCAGTAAAGCTTAATTCAAAGAAACGCCCCCACATTTTGATGTTTAGCCAAACCGCCTCAGGCTTTACAATGGGCCAGAAATATGACAGCCCCGGCTCCCTTCCAAGATCCTCATCTCCCCACTGGCATCAAAAAGAAAGGCTCCCTCTGCACCATTCCTCCCTCAATGTGCTCCCACCCCCACCCCCAGCCCAGACTTTCTTGTGGTATTTCAAAATATTTCCTTATGAACATCAGTAAAACCTGAACAATAGCGGCTACGGGAAAACGGGAGTGTTGTTCTCGAACGATTCAAAACCTAAAAATAAGTGAACGCCTCTGTGTTTGGGTTGAGTTTTGGAAGCAAGCCCAAATGACTTTCTTTATACCTGTACCTTTGCCCATCCCTGTAGGAGAAAGAGCCGCCTTTCCCTCCGCAGAAATGGCGTTATTGTTCTGTGAGTTAGTTGTAAGCTTTGCTGGTTTTATGGGCGAGCTCGCCCTCAAGGGCAACACCCGTGCATGGGTGAAGGGTCGCTGAGAACAAAGGAAGCAAAACTAAGCAAGGACCCGATGGGTAACCCCCCAACCCCCACCCCCAACCCCCAACCCTCCCACCCCCCACACACACTGGGTAGCTATAGTGACAGCTGGGCACCAGCCTCTCTCCAAAGCCAAGTACATGAGAAATACAAGAACCACCCAAGGGGACTGTCAGGCTGTCAGTGACCAGGCGACTGTAGTATGGCCCACGGGCAATGATGGAGCCGGCCAGCAGTGGTACTGCGCTTTGGCACTTTGAGTTGGCTTTGAAGTACAAGCTCCTCTGCTTTACGGCAGGGTGGCCTTGGGTAAGTAAACTGACTTCTCTTGGCCTCAGTTTTACAGCCCCTGAGGGTACATACAGCTTACCATAACCAGGGACTTTCCACAAGCCAGGCCCTGTTCTAAGAGTAATATGCCAGCTCTTCCAAACAACAATGTAGGAGCTACTGCAGCCTCCATGGTAGGGAGGGGCTCAGTAAATGTCACTCATGTGATTCTCCTGTGGTGGAGCTTAGACACAAGCCAAGTAACCCGTCAGACCCTGCTTATATGGCTATTCTGCCCCTCTGGGGTTGAGACCCTGTGTAAGACAATAGGTAGGACGCATGGCCTATTCACATAAAATTGAAACAGGCATGAACGAGCCCAGAATTAAGTATCCAAAACCATTTTTTGTTGCTATAGTAACTTTTTGTTTGTTGGTAGTGATTGGTTGTTTTGTTTTGTTTTGTTTTGTTTTGTTTGAGACAAGGTCTCTTTATTATACAGCCCTGACTGTCCTGAAACTCATAGAGGTTCACCTGCCTCTATCTGCTGAGTGCTAGGATTTAAAGCATCCACAACCATGACCAGCTAGTTTTTTTTCTTGAAAGAGGGTTATATACTATGTAGTCCCTAACTGGTCTCAAACTTGCAGTGATCTTTCTGCCTCTGTCTTCTGAGTGCTTGGACTATGGGTCTATACTATAATCCCCAGATATAAAATTATTTGTTGATTAACCAAAGTGGGTTGTACAGGCCATGTACAATTCACTGTTGGAATTGGGGCCTTGCCTTGTGGGAGTGGACAGTGTCTTACTTAGGGTTTTAGTGCTGTGAACAGACATAATGACCAAGGCAACACTTATAAGGACAACATTTAATTGGGCTGCTTACAGTTTCAGAGGTTCAGTCCATTATCAAGGTGGGAGCATGGCAGCATCCAGACAGGTATGGTGCAGGAAGAACTGAGAATTCTACATCACCTGAAGGCCACTTGAAGAAAACTGGCTCCTACATGGCTAGGAGGAGGGTCTCATACCCACCCACAGAGTGACACACTTCTACCAACAAGACCACACACCTCCTAATAGTGCCACTCCCTGGGTCAAGGATAATTCAAACCATTATAGTTTCTCCAGGAAGAGAGATTGCTTGGTTGGTTGGCTGGTTAGTTGGTTGGTTTTGTCAGTTTGACACAATCTGGAAGAAGATTCTCAATTGAGAAAACGCCCGCATCAAATTGCCTACAGGCAAGTTTGTATGGTGTTTTCTTCGTTAGTAATTGCTGTGAGAAGGCCAAGCCCATTGTGGGCAGGGCCACCCCTATGAAGGTGACCCTGGGTTGTATAAAAAAGCAAGCTAAGCAAGCCATGGGGGCACACCAGTAAGCACTGCTCCTCTGTGGTCTCTGCTTCAGTTCCTGCCTCCAGGTTCCTACCCTGATTTCCTTCCCTGACATCTCTTCATAGTAGACCATAAACTGTAAGATGAAATAAACCCTTTCTTCCCTAGTTATTTTTGGTCATAGTGTTTTTTTTTTTTTCACAACAATAGAAACCTAATTAGGACCTAAATAGAAAGAGTTCTGCCAAATTAATTGAACCCTACAAATGGGTCTTAGAAAACTGATTTATTGTCAGTCGGTCTAGCTCATAATCTATTACTTGACTGGTATTTGAAAGGGAAGTAGTTTTGAGTACCGAGGCCCTGCCTTGTAGGATTGAACAGTTTCTCCAGGCAGATAGTGTCAGGATTCGATTGCATTAGAGGATATCTTGCTGATTGGATTGCATTAGCAGATATCTTGCTGATGTCTGATGGAGAATTCCTTAGAGTGAGAAAAACCACACACGTATGGTGCCAGCTATGTTGACGGTGTATGTGAAGGAGCAGAATAGGTAAAATCACCCGTTTGTTTTGTTTATTTTCTATACTCTGCAGAAGTACCCAGTCCAGAAAGGCCTGCACAGAGCAAAGGCTACAGAAACAGCCAACATGCCACCTAGAAGAAGGGTTTAAAGAAATAGTTCTCAACCTATGGGCCACAACCCCTTTGGGGGTCACGTATCAGATATCCTGCATATCAGATATTTACATTACGATTCATAACAGCATCAAAATTAGTTATGAAATAGCAACAAAATTAATTTTATAGTTGGGGATCACCACAACGGAATGAACTGTGTTCAAGGATTTTAGGGTTAGGAAGGTTGAGAACCACTGGTTTAGAGAAAGAAGAGTTAAAAGACACCTATACCCATTTGTGTCTTGGGGTAAAATTCAGGACAATGTTAACTGCTACTTCTTTTTGTTGTGATTTTTGACTTTTGAGAAGAGTTTTGTTTAACAGCCCTGGCTGGCCTTAAACTCAAAATCCTTCTGCTGGGATTACAGGTGTGCTCCACTCTGTCTGGCTAGATGGTTGTTTCTTGATGTGTGTTTTTTTTAAAGATTTATTTATTTTTATGTATATGAGTGCACTGTAGCTGTATAGATGGTTGTGAGCCTTCTTCATATGGTTGTTGGAAATTAAATTTAGGACTTCTCACTCCGGTCAACCCCACTCGCTCCAGTCGGCCCCGTTTGCTTGGTCCCTGCTCACTCTGGCCCAAAGATTTTTTTTTTTATTATTATAGATAAGTACACTGTAGCTCACTGACTTCAGACACACCAGAAGAGAGTGTCAGATCTCATTACAGGTGGTTGTGAGCCACCATGTGGTTGCTGGGATTTGAACTCAGGACCTTCGGAAGAGCAGTCAGTGCTCTTACCTCCTGAGCCATCTCACCAGCCTGTTGATGTGTTTTAAATTGCTACTTGCATTTTGGCCCTAGAAAGGTTAACACTTCAAAATGGTGTTATAAAATGGAGGACATTTTTCCCCTTCTTTAATGAAAGCAAGAAAGTAGAGCCACTGTGAGGAAATGTGGCCTGCTTTGAATACAGTTCCAGAACTAGTCTTTAGAGAGACAGTGGGTCAAATCCCCAGTGTGTGTAAGATAAAGAAAGAAATAAGTGGGAGCTTGCTGAGGGTTCAGAGGTCACTAAGGAGGAGCTGGAGGGAGGCCCATGTACTCTGACTCTTGGAGAAACTCCACAAGGCCTGGGTGTGTCCAGGTGTTCCACCTAACGAACACCCCAGGCTGACCACACAAAGGTCCTGACCATATGAAAGCCCCAACCAAGAGTCCTCTAATCATCCTCCAGTCCATGAAGAGTGGGCCTCTGAAGAGCCTTCCTCTTTCTCTGTTTCCTCTGACGGAGACAAAAAGAAAAGGCAAGGACTTCAGGATTTGCTTTGAAACAAAGATGGTAGAACTGGAGGCCCATAAGTAGAAAGGTTGAGCCTGACAGAGCTTACCATGAAAGGCAAGAACACATGGGGAAGGGCACTCCAGGGGATGATTTGATCCACGATTCCTCCCTTGAACACCTAGAACTCACTTGGACTGCTGCCATGACCAGTGAGCAGGAGCTTAAACAGTCCACACCCTTGGTTCCCTCAGCAGGGAGACTCAATGCTCAAGTTTGTTCAGGACTCTCTGTTAATCTTCATGAACATACCATGGAAACTGGAAGCTGAAAAAAGGGCAGGGGGGGAGTGTTGGGGGAAGAGAAAGAGAGAGAGTCCTTGGGAAATAAATGGAAACCAGTTCAAGACCTCTGTGATGATAGCCAGAGGTCTCCCTGGTACTCTTAGCAACAGGTTGAGGACTTTGACAGTCTTGTCAGTGTGGATCTGTAGTACAAACTCACCTTTTGCTAATATTGATCATCGTGTATAGCTGAGCTGCAGTACCAACAATTAGAAGACTACTTTCACCAGGCCAGGAAGATTCCAGACAGAAGAGAGAAGACAAATCAGAAAAAGTCTGTAAACTTACTTACTGAGGGGATGGGTCAAAATTCGTGTTGCGCAAGGAATGACAATTACACTCAGGTGGTCCTTAATCAATGGGACACATTAGACAGTTTCAAAACTGTGCAAACCTTGTAGTATTTTATGTTAGCCTAGATACCAGCCTTAGTGGGCAAAGATACCATTTAGGCTGTATAAAGTGTTTGTAGTGGTGGTGGTGGGGGCAGTACTAAAGAGGTCTGAGAAACTCATGCAGAAACCTACTACTTTAAAGATAACTAAAAGAATGCATAACTAAAACATCCAAAGGACCTTGAACTTTTCATGGGGTTAAAGCTATTCCCAGATGTCATACTTTTTTGTTTTTGTTTTGGTGGTTTGGGTTTTGTTTTGTTTTGTTTTGTTTTTTGAGATAGGGTTTCTCTATGTTGTCTTGGCTATTCTGGAACTCCCTCTGTAGACTAGGCTGCCTCAGAGATCTGCCTGCCTCTGTTGGGATTAAAGGCCTGTGCCACCACTGGCTGGTTTTTTAATCCAAAATTCTAGTACCTGGTATGGGATGCCTGCCTCCTTATGAGTTGTTGACCAGACGGCACCCAGACACTCTGTAAAGAATATAGGCTATTGCTACAGATCTTGGTTGCCCACCAGAACTAGATGGTAAAACCCAATCGTTTAAGACACTACACCGAAAGAAACCGAGCTGGAATGAACTGGACTCCTTCTCCCTGCTGGCTAGCTTTAATAGTGCCAGAAGGTGCTATACAGACCGCTGGAGGAGAAAAGCCACTAGTAATCTTACCCAGCTATAGATCTGACCTGCTGTATACCCACCTTCCAGGCAAGGCGTGCCCACTGGTGCAAAGATGGCCTGACCCCAAACCTGACCAAAAGCCTATGAAGAGGGCAGGCCCAGCCTCTAAAGGAAAGCTACTACTGGCATTTTGCTAAATTGAAATATAGCCAAACGCCCATCTAAATGTTTGTGTTTATATACATAGACTAGTCCAGGACTTGGGCTTGGTCGGAGAAACCTCTTAGGTCAATAGATGACACTTTAAGTCACTGGACTTATACCTGGTCAGTGTTCTGAGAGCAAGCAACTGTTAAGTGCTCAACCCTGAGGGTCGTGTAGATCACCCATGAAGGAGAGAATGGAAGACCTGTAAGAAAAAAAAAGTAAGCAGATGGGGGAGTGCTATAAAATGCTGTCTGTTGGATATGACTCAGCTCCTGCAAACAGGGACACACAGCACCTGTGACCACTGACACCAAACCTATCATCCCCCAGAAAGGACGAGAAAGGGAGAGGAGACTGGTTGGGAAGAGGGGGGTGAGCAGGAAGAAAGAGAAATAAGAAGATGATGGGGTGACTACAAGCATTGTACATTCTACACAAGTATGGAATAGTAAAAAATAAATTCATAAAACCTATTACACATTGAGAAGAGAGAAAAAGGTCGGTGTGAACAGATATCAGATCAAGCACGGGAGGAAATGACTTAATCTCGAGACTTTATAACCATAAGGCACCGAGTCTGATGCCCAATAAGACCAAATATGAGATTATTGCTGCTGATTTTGATTGTTTGGGGGAGAGGATGGTTTGGGGTTTTGTAGTGTTGGGGACACAAACCTCGGGCCTTGTGCATGCTGGGAAACATTCTTCTATTAAGTGGCTCATCCAGCCAAGCGTAGGTTTTACAACCAAATGTTTTATAACTTGACAAATGCTTCCAATAAGACAAAAACACAGTGTGGTGAACACACAACCCATGGCATTGCTTAGTTATTATCGAGGACTGTGGACTGCACAGGATCAATGAGCTCTGCTCCCCAAGACTGGCACCATAGAAGATTTGCTGATAATGGGGTCACCACAAACACGAGTACCCAGTTTCACTCTGACCTTGTGACAGATACTGTGTCGCCAAGCAATAGGACGTTTTTTCAGATCACTATAATCCTATGGAACCACTCTGTTATATGCAGTCTGCGACTGACTGGCATGTCATTCTTCACCGAAGGAACGCACGCCAAAGTTATGGATTCCAACTTCCGAAATGCAGATAGAGAAAAGAGCTAAGTTAGATACAATACAAAACCTGCTGTGCTTCTGAAGTGCGCATTTTATTTAACCAATACCAGGCATTTGAGACTGACCTTTTTTCACATTTGAAAAAAGTTTGTAGTGGGAGGGAAACATAAAAGGAATCACTGATTTCTTTATTAATAATGACTTATTTTGGACCAACTTCTGTATCAAAACATTTTTACATTTTGTTTTATTATTAGTGTAGCAAGAGATAGGTGAGGGGTCGCAGGCCAGGGAAGGCTTATGGAGGTCAGAGGGCAACTATGAAGATGGCTTTCAACTTCTACCTTAACATGGCTCCAGGGCCAAATTCACTGTCGGTCTGCCAAGCTTTTGCAGCAAACACTTTCATCTGCTGAGCCCTTTGCCAAATATTGACAGAATCCTAAGTGAAGGTATAGGCGATAGTTTCATGTGATTTTTTTAGAAGGCAAACAAAGATTGATCTGGGAAACCTAATATTCTCCTGTCGGCGGTGGCACAGACTTTTAATTCCAGCACCGGGGAGGCAGAGGCAGGCAGGTTGCTTGAGTTCAAGGCTAGTCTGGTCTACAGGGTGAGTTCCAAGACAGCCAGGGCTACACAGTAGAAACCTTGTCTTCAAAAAGAAAGAGAGGGAGAGGGGAAGGAAAGGAGAAAAGAGAAAAGAAAACCTAGTGTTCAAACATCCCAAGGTGCATGCACCGAACGAGCAGCCAAAGCAGCAACAAATATGGAACGTTTGCTTGGGCTGGAGCACAAAGCATGGCTGTGTTGAAGAAAAGGCTCTGTGTTAACCCAGAAAATTCCCTTAGGGACATGTATTTTCCCAACAGTTTCCACATTAATCATGCAGTTCAAATGAACAAACTAATATTAAAAATTTTACATGTATAATTCTGGAGGGTTGACTGTGGTTTTCTCCCAGAGAGGAGCTAAGTCCCATGACCACTTCTGCCTGAAAAGAACAGTATATTATTTCCTATGTAATAACGTAAGATCTTGAGCTAAGCTGAAAACAAGCTGAACTCCATGGTAATAGAAGGGAATTTAACATAAGATGCAAAGTCTAGACTTTGAAAACCCTGCCTGCGGCTCCTGTTCTCCTACACATGAGACCTTAGTCGATTTCTTTTACCTGCAAAGGATTTCACCTCATACAACTGCTATGAGATGCCAGAGACCTTCTCAGAGCTGGCATTTAGAGGATTCCAGCGTGAACATGTGTGATAGTTTGTACAGAGCGAGTTCCAGGACAGCCACACTCTTAGGCAGTGAAAGAGTTGGAAAACAAAAAGCTAGTAATAATGTAATAGAACAAGGGGGCCATGTTCCAGCCCCAGCAAGTAGCAGAACTCTGCAACTTTGGTCATGTGGCTCTGGCTTTAGGGTCCAGAATAGAAGGGACTACTGGAATAATTGATGCTGGTTAGCGGGACGATTCCTTAATCACCACTAATTCTTCTCTGGTCGTAGTCCGACCCATCACCACCGTGTACGGAAATTAGGGTCGTGAACCCTCCGTCTCCGTCGCCTAAAGACTCAATCTCCGGTCGGACCAGATGTTTCACTCAAGGTCCTGTCGGTCTCGATATGTCCCTTTGGGACAGAGTTTTTTGTTTTGTTTTGTTTTGTTTCAAACAAACAAACAAAAGGATAAAGAAGAGACCAATGAGGTGAAATCTTCTGGACAATGTTTTCTGAAAACAGAAAGAAGCTGTGTTCCAGAAATAGCCAAGGTTGTACCTCATGCTGCAGCTGTACTTGGTAATGTGTAAGCATCACCCAGGTGATGCTGGTAATGAAGCCATAAAGGGTCATGAAGACCAGCTGAGGCTTGGCACTGTGAGAAGCCATGGCAGGCCATTGGTGAAGGTGTAGCCCCAGTTGCAGTTGATGACCCAGGACTGAAGGGGTCATGCAAAGTAGTTAAGGCCTGGCACTATGAAGAGAGCCTATGAGAGAGGCTATTGGTGAAGCCTAGTTGCAGCAGAAGACAGCAGCATATTGGAGATGTCAGTACCATGGGATGCTCACCAAGAACAGCAGCAGCAGTGGAGTGGATCAACTTGATCTTAGAGTGCTACAGAAGGCAGAGCTGGAGCCATTAGGAAGAGCCCAGAAGATCATGTGTGCATCCCAGACATTGAAATGAGAAGCTTCCACTACACTTCAATTGCTTTGAAGACCCCAAGATGTTCGAGATGAGGAAAGCTGCTAGCAGGGAGTGGAACCAGCTCAGAAGAAAGCAGTTTGTTGCAGTCAACAAAGATGAAAAAGGAGTTGGAGAGCTGAAGACCGCTTTGACATCAGTCATGGAGATGCAGAGTTTGGAGTCTGCCCAGCTGGTTTTCTGTCTAGCTGTGGGGGTTACAGTTAAGTGATTGGATGAATCTCAGAAGAGACTTTGGACTTTTACTATGGGGACTCTTGAAGTTGGACCAAATGTATTTTGCATTATTCTATATTTAGGTATGGCCCCCATAGACTCATATGTTTGAACAAGCCTATGGGGGCCAGAGAGTGGAATGTGATGGTTTATAAATGCTTGGCCCAAGGAGTGGCACTATTAGGAGGTGTGGCCCTGTTGGAGTGGGTGTGTCACTGGGTGTGGGCTTTAAGACCCTCAGCCTAGCTGCCTGGAAGTCAGTATTCTGCTAGCAGCCTCCAGATGAAGCTATAGAACTCTCAGTTCCTCCTCCACCATGCCTGCCTGGATGCTGCCATGTTCCCACCTTGATGATAATGGACTGAACCTCTGAACCTGTAAGCCAGCCCCAGTTAAATGTTGTCCTTATAAGAGTTGCCTTGGTCCTGGTGTCTGTTCACAGCAGTAAAACCCTAAGACAGCATGCATCAGTTCACATTCTCATCCCCCTTCTAGAAGAAAACAAGGCAGCATAAATTCAGGATGGGAGGAGAATGGGAAGAAACAAGAACGGAGGCAGAGAGAGAACATACAGGGAGAAGGAACGAGCGGGCAGAGGTAAGGTGGAGAGGGGGTGGCATGGGGAAACACACTGGGTTACTTCCACAGAACCCAGGAAGACCTGGGACCAGAGCCTGGGGGGCCTGGAAGGTGCAAGGAGACTCAAGAGGAAGGAACGCTAAGTGAAGACCTGTGAGCCACCCCAGAAGCCACCCCGCAGCTCCAAGCCCGTGTCCTGCGTCTCCTGCAGTACTCAAGACACAGCAAACTGCCAATCCCAAAGCTGCTACTTTAAAAAACAAAAACAAAACAAAACAAAACAAAAAACCTAACCTTGTCAGAGGAAGATTAAGGGAGCAGGTCTGTTCTGCAGGGCCTCAGCCAGCCAGGCTCCACCAATTCAATGCTGAAAAATGGCTCATGAATTCTAATCCATTCTTCTAGCCTCAGCCTTCTTCTTCATGCTGGGAGGCCAAATTATAGTATTTTATTATTTTGTCTCTTTACTGTGTATTTTATTTATCTCTGTTTGTGCAGCCTAGTTTTGGAGCACTTTTTCAAAAGCTCTACTGGCTCCAGATGGCTATTTTTTATTCATGGTGAAAAACACCAGTGGCTGTAAGGCCCCTCTCCCAACCTTCAAGATTTCTGTCATATCCCAGCCACCCCACCAGCTTCGTCAGGGTGGAGCCAAATGCTGGAACTCCACACAGTGAGTTGGTTTCAGTGTTCTCCCAAGCACATTAATCCTTTTCTAGAACCAGAGGTTCTGCTCCTGGCTGCTTCATGTAGAGCCCACCAGCCAACCTCCAGGAATAAGAGTGCAGATCAAAGGGATAACAGACTTCTAATCTACCTAAATAGCATGCTGCCATCCACCCTCTCTGTATGGAGTCTCTCAGACAGTGCCCATTGGCACCAGGGCCATTTACAGATCTTGTTTACAAGATCTGTATTCCCACAATGCAGCACAGTGGTTGGCACATGGTAGGTAATCAATACTTAGTGAGTAAATGGGTTGTTCCAATGGTGGTGGGGAGGAGGGTGGCAGGGTTTTATTACGGAGCATCCTTGGCTGGCCTGGAACTCACTCTGTACATCAGGCTGGTCTTGAACTCTCAAGAGATTCACCAGCATCTGACTCCTGAATGCTAAGGCATAAGGCAGCGTGCCCGGCCATTGGTAGATGTTTGTCTACAGTATAAAGACACCTCTGTTTTATGATGATGTCAATTTGTGTTAGGAGTTTCCAGGCAGCACCTTCTACCTAGCAGGGGCCTTAGAAAGGAAGGGAGGAGACCTACAATGAATTTTAATAACAGTATCCTCTCCTGAGCCAGCTTGATGGCTCAGCAACTAGTGATGCCTGTCACCCAGCCTGACAAAGGGCCCAGCTCAAGAGGTAGAAAGAACTGACTCCTTCAAGTGTCCTCCAGCCTCTGCACATATGCACGGACCCACCCACGCATCAACACACACACATATGCACACACATTACCCCCACAATACACATACACCAACACACACACACACACACACATATCACCACAGGTGCACACACACACATGCACACACATTACCCCCACACATAGATTAACACACATCAACACACACATATCACCACACCTGCACATACATTACTCCACACGTACAAACATATACACATCAATTCACACATGCACACATATTACCCCCACATATACACACATACATACATCAACCCACACACACACAAATTAATGGATACATAAATTAACTAAAACATTTTAAAATAATATGCTCTTGCCATTCTCTCACAGAAAGCCATAACTCACCTCCATATCCTTCCTGCCTGGGCCTGGACCTGGTTCTATCCTGGCACTGATACAATCTTTTCCATTAAGTATTCTAAGACCTTCTTCTCTTTCTGTAAACCTCAAGCTGCCATGGACAATAGGGCTCCCCTGATAGTAGAGTACGCTCTCTAAAGACATGTGGGGCCATAATTTCTCTCTTGTAACCCACCCCTTTATGATGACGTCACATTGGGTGCGTTTGTGTCTTCTCTTCCCAGACTTGCCCATACTCCTTGAGCAGAGGCTGCGTCTCATGGTTCTCATTTTTCTCTATCCCAGCTAAGGCGCACCGCTCCTTCTAAACTCATCCTCTTCGAGGCTTGAATCTCAATCTCTCCATCACTCCACTGGAAAACTAAGATGAGAAGATAAGACAAGGCCAAGAACAGGAAAGGATAAGGGTAGAAAGTGCCCAGCCCTGGGGGTTAAGTTCCTCTGAAATGCTGAATAACTGAAAAACAGTAATGCTGAGAGAAAGCGAATCCTCTCGAAACACTTTCACGATACAGGCTACCTTTCTCACACCCTCCCACTGCTAGCTAGCAGACTCCCTTCCCACGCAGCCTGCACCGCCCCCCCCCCCCC